>JAODUD010000095.1:8218075-8237042 GCA_026784285.1 Stomatorhinus walkeri | reverse complement strand
TCCCTCGCCCCTCCTTTGTCTTAGGCCTCAGCAGAGATCAGAGACGTAGTCAAAGTCACGGAAGTTGTCCTGGTCCTTTCGGGACAAAATCCGGGGCTCCCGAGGTGGGGTGAGAGTCGGTAGCTCAAGAGTGAACTCATCATCGAAATTACTGACATCCTCTTTGTCCCTGATGGACGGCACGAAGGGCGGCGGCAACTTCCTCTTCAGCAGGGCCTCCCAGTCCAGGCCCTGGGGGGGAAGAACCGGGGAATTTCACGCACAGCCGAATAACTGGAGTCACATGATTTCGACATAGCTGCAGTGCGTGCAGGTCAGCAGATGGGTGCATGCTCAGAATGCAGTTACAGTGCAGCGTTTACCCTTATACCTGATGGCAACACGCATGACTATACAGCACAAAGGTGACCTAAGTAAGGGGCCTAGAGAGTTCTGGGACGCAAGAGGTGGAAAACAACAAATGGAAGCAATGAAGCAGAGAGCATAAGGGAGAGGCTGGAGCCTGTTAATCACTGGGCTTGACGTACTGCAGTGCAGTGTCCCTCAGATCTCCACATGATTAAAGGGCTTAGTGGGCTGTAAGTCACCAGAATCAGGTGTGCTGCTGATCGAATGTAACAAACGTGTGGATTGGCTGCAGGTAGCCAAAGAGGGTTTGGGAGAGGAAATTAGAGAGACGGCTAGATGGAGGGCCAAGCTGGAAGTGAGGGCGGCAAGACCCTGGTGTCTCACCTTGAAGAATGGCTGCTTCTTGACATCTTCAGCGTCCTTCTCACTGGAGCCGAGGCGTCTGTCTGGGTTCCTTCTTAACAGCTGTGGTGGGTAAGAGAGCAAGGACAGGTCAGGGGGGGGGGGATGCTGAACCAGGAACCTATAACCCAATGCACAGGCTAGGCCAGTGTGTTCTGGTCTCTGTGCTTCCCTGGTTAAAAACTGCTACGCTTACACCTACAGGAATGACTACTGAGAAGGTAACCATTTGTCACAAGTTTTAGATAAAATAAGATTCTGTAGATAAATTACATCCATGCTGCTGTGATGCACAGACTATGGCCTGGCCACACTATTCCATGTATATAGTTGTCTACTTCCATAACTAAAAACTAATTAAGTTCAACTCAAGACACAAATTATCTCACTTTGACATCACAAAAGTCCCCTGGTAGTACTGGGAATATCTCCAGTTTTTTTTTTGGTAGCTACAAGCCTCTGGGGCGACTGTAAAAACTTCCAGGAACAATCTTCCTTCATTTCATAAAGGTGGTGGAAGCACATAACCTAGTATGATTAAACATGGAAGATAAAAATCTCTAAGGATACTATCATGAACAACAATTAAAAAAAATATCACTAAAATATCACTCGTATATCCTGGATCATGAGCCTGCTCTGCAGGCTGCCACAGGCACAGAGGATGGAGGTGTCGATAGCAGAGTATTTGCTCAATATCGCTTTATTTCTGACAGCCGCTCTGAAGGACGTCGGCAAGATCACAGACAACCTTTTATGGAAAAATTCTAATCCAACTATATACGGTTATCAAACCATGCTAGCTACTGACATCCTGCCCTAGGAGCCCCCCCCTCGTTTTCAGAGGCTTGCTCAACTACAGCTAAATGGCTTTCCGGCCAGTAATGGACCCCAAGCCACTGAACATGCCTGAGCTATACAGTCTGATGAACACCTGACATGGATAATCAGAAGGTCGGTGGACTGTTCAACAACAGAATCTGGCTGCACTGTTGGTCAGATAGGGGGCAGTGGTGGCTTAATGGTTAGGGAAGCACACTTGTAATTGAAAGATTGCTGGTTTGAATCCACGACTAGCAAGGCAACACTGAGGTGCCCCGAGCAAGGTACTGCCCCCAAACCCTGCTCCCCGGGTGCTGAATTAGCTGCCCCCTGTCACGATGTCACATATGGATTAAATGCAGGGGACACGTTTCGTTGTTGTGTGCTGTGGTGTGTCAACAGTGACCACTGATCACCCAAGAAGGGTGCACGATGGCCAGGGTTCACCGAGGAGTAGCTGCGACTCATTCTACCAAGGAGAAGCACAAAATCACACAACATACCCGTCTCATCAGGCTAATGGCCTCTGTGGAGAGGAACCGGGGATAGCGGACTTCATCATTCACGATGCTGTCGAACACCTCCTCCTCATCGTCACCTGGGAAAGGGGACTGCCAGCGGAACAGAAGCACAGACGCATGGACAGGGAATGCGGTGTGAAGAGGCACTATATGCCAGACATGCTTGCTCATAATCACACTTACTGCATATGTAAAAAAAAAAAAACCATCTCACCTCGCCAACCAGCATTTCGTACACCAGCACGCCCAGTCCCCACCAGTCCACAGCTCTGGTGTATGATGTGTCTGTCAACACCTCTGGAGCCAGGAATTCCGGCGTGCCACAGAAGGTGCTGGTCCTATCGCCATATCCCATCCCTGAAGGCGGCAGGATAACCCAGATTACTAACTGACTCTGCCACACGCCTGATTCTCTGTGAGGTTAAAAACCTACGCACCCTCTTTACAGAGGCCGAAGTCTGCAATCTTTACATATCCATCCATGTCCAACAGCAAATTGTCCAACTTAAGGTCACTGTGGGAGACAGCAATTAATGCGGGGGACAGAGAGGATGAGAAAGGAGATGAAGGGAGAGCGGCGGGTCAGAGCTCACCGATAAACGATCTTGTGGTCGTGGAGAAACTGCAGGCCGAGAACCACACAGGCAGCATAGAACCTACAGATGGGGAGAGATGCGCATGGTCAGGGCAGAGGCTCCCTGACGGAAACAGAGATGCTTACAGGTGCAGGATCACGCACATGGCGCGGGGCTCGCTGAAGACGTCGGCGTGGATGTGCATCATTAGGTCACCCCCGGCCGTGTACTCCATGACGAAGCACACGTGTTCCGGCGTCTGGAAGCACGCAAACAGATTGACCAGGAAGGGGTGCCTGGAACTGTTGACCGTCTCAAAGATCCGCTTCTCACACATGAGGCTGAGGTGGGAGGGGCACAAAGGGAGGGGGGCAGACAAAGAAAGAGGGAGAAGAGCAAAGAGACCAAATGTCAGTGGATACGCATGTATACCACCCAGTAAGTTTCACTCACACATCCTATGATGTCATATAGCAATAATGCACCCCCCCACTGGTTTCCATGGTAATGGGTCATACCTCTCCACCTCGTCCCGGGCCACAATGTCTCCCTTCTTCAAGGCCTTGATGGCGTACAAGGTACCTGTCTCTTTGTACTCAGACAGCAACACCTGAAAAACATGGGCGGGAGGGTATATAAGGCTGTGGGGAGTGGGGAGTTTGGGGGGGGTGACAGCAGGAGGAGGGGTGAAATGGGGGCACTTGCCTTTCCAAAGTGTCCCCTGCCCAGCACTGCGACCAGCCGGAAGTTCTCAAGGGAAGGGGGATTACTCCTCTGTTTACTAAAGAAAGAGAAAGAGGTTCATCATTAGTCAAGCCAACATTGCACACTGTACTGCTATCTGCAGAAATGGTCGACTGTTTCTCATCTATAGCCTTGAAACTTGTTTATCAAGGGACACAACTACCACCCAAGACTGCTGTAATTACAGCCCTGGGGACATTACGCTTCTCTTTTATATAACACGGTGCCCTCTCCGGAATGGTATCCAAGGTATAACCTGCCTGATGCCCTGTGCTTCCCGGAATTACCTCCAGGTCACCGAGCTCCACACTGGACGAGCAGTTAGTGAAAATGGATGGACATTAAATGGTTGCGCTGAAAAGCAAACCTGAGCTATCATTTGTCCAGAGGTCCTGATCAGGGCTTCCAACATGCCATCAAAATAAGCACAGGCGCTTGGCAAGCTTACAATTTCTATACTTTCACCATGCATTTAATATCCAGGTCCTTATGCTAATGCAATTCATGTTATGATTTTGCAGCACTACTGCCTGCGCTGTGAATTGCATCCTGCATTTAGTACATTTGTCAAACGCCACAGCTTTGCAAAGGGACAGAGAGCTGATTAATGTCTCATTTCATTCGATCCATGGCTGCACGCCACACTTGAGGGAGAACAAAAATCCTGAAGCCCACATTACACAAAGAGTGACAAACCTCAGAAATTAAAACTTACTCTACAGCATAAATATTTTAAAAATGCTCTGGATTAAACCGTAGACCTCTAAGCCCACATTGTATAGCTGTCATGAAGCACCTGTTAGTATTAACCTAGTGTTCAGACTCTCAACACATTAGTAATAATAATTTTTAATTCATAAATTATTCAGGCTAAATTAAAAAAGAAAAACTCCTGGAAGAAAACCAAATTTGATGCGGTGTAGCTCAGAGAGAAACCTCTGCTGCCATCAACTTGTGATTGATGTATTAAAATGGGCCGCCTTTGAGGTCCCATCTTCTGTTGTGATTTGTGAGGCTGCTCACTCTATCGTACCACCTGCAGCACCTGCAAACCCCGCGGTGTGAGAGCATGTGTGCACCCACGTGCCTGTACCTCTGCGGGGAGCTCTGGGAGGGGGTTCTTTGGGGGCGTTGAGGGGTCAGGTCTGGGGGGCTGAAGGGCTCAATCACAGGCAGCCGCTCCTGGGGCGGGGGTACAGGCAGAAGGGACAGCTTGTTTAATATGTGCCAACGAATCGACCTTGAAGAGGCACACTCAGACATACAGACTCACATGTACATCGAGGAACATTTTTATTATGCTGCCTGCCCCCCCATCTTTCAGGTTCCTGGTAATGCATTTTCACAATAATTAATCCTGTAATCCTGGAGCCACACTGACCACACCATCTGCCAGCCCACTCCCCCTCCATCACTCACTCCATGGAAAAAATAAATACCCTTCTCCCCTTGCAGATCATTCTAAGCTTTTGGCCACAAACCTGGTAACCACACTACCTTCTAACCAACGCTCTGCAAGTGGAACTTGAGCTAATTAGGGTGGCCTCACTCACTTCAAATCCTCTCTGCTTTACTGCCATCCCATCAGTCTCTGTGGCTCAGGTTCTGCCCCCCCAGCTCCCGCGTGAGACTAACCCTCCCCTCAGATAGCTCACATTACAGGTTCGGGAGCCTCAGCAGGGTCACACGGTCATTGTGGTCAGTCACATGACGGCTGGGTTCCTTCTGTGTTTCATGGGTCTCTTGGCTCCACTTTATCTCATCACCCCCTCCCAACCCACCCCCATTCCTCCCCATCTGCCTCTCACCGGGGTGTGGGTGTCCATGTCCTTCTTTATGTCAGGCTTCTGTGGCGAGTCACAGTCCAGACTCAGCTTGTCCATGGATATCTCCCTGAGACACACAGACGGTATCCATCCTCACCGATGTTATCAGTGTGTGATTATTACTGTCTGTGAGGATTTGTATTTGCTGGGCGGCGCACAGTAAATGAACATGCAGTCTCTGGATGGTTTTTACATTCAAGGGGATTCATACGCATTCACACCAGCAGGCTGAGTAAGTGGGCCGTACCCGGTGCTGTGAGAGTGGGCGTTGGGGCTGTAGGTGCCCGAGTTGTTCATCGTGGGAATGGCGTTCTTCAGCAGCCGCACCCAGGTGCTGATGTCCACGTTCACCGGTCGACTGTGCAGGATGGCCTTGCCTGTATGACACACACATACACACAGTGAAGCACAGCCTGAAGTAGCCTAATTCAAAAGCTTCCAAGTAAGGCATTACTGCGGCCACCAGATGGCACTAAGGTTCTCAGGGCAAACACAGACTGGCGTAGCCATTGTCGACAGCCCTTCAGCGAGGACTGGCTGTACTCCACCCTGGCATTTATGAAGCAGCCTGAACAGGACGTCCACCTCTCTCTCTGCAGCTTTGAAGGTGCTGCCGTGATATTTAGGGGCAGTCCCTGTGGAGCTACCAGGGTTTGCGCCCCGACTGGCACAGACCCTGCCCATGTTGGAGAGACACGCGTCGCATGGCCCTCTGATCTCGGGTCACCGAAGAACAGCTGTGAACGAGAGACTCTCAAGTCTCACCTTGCTGCTTGGAGAAGATCTTCTTCTGTCTTTGGAGGCGAGGGACGCGATCTATGATCGGGTTGAAGAAGGTGACCTGGAAAACACGTCACACACATCACACACGGGCACTGTCCGCCACCCCCGCGTACGACGCCTGGTGACTGTGTGCAAGTTCTACGGCTGGATTGGTGGTGAACTTATTGCTTGATAGTCATCCCCACGACTGGCCAGCAGATATTTCTTATACAGACACAGATATTTTTTCCCTTAAATCAGTAAAGAAGCGGTTATAACTTAGAAATAGTTCTGACAAAATAATTTAGCCATTCAATAAACATGCGTTTAACACATTTGTTTGTCAGTGCAGAGGCTCTGGATGGCTGTCAGCACCAAAGCTGGCCTGCTGGCAATGTACGAAACAATGAACTTGAGAGAACTCAAGGAGATCAAAGATTCACAGGAGCGTCAGAGGTTCCCCACCCATGGGCTGCTGTTATTTAACCTCTATGCACGATTCATAAATGCATCAGTGATATCAGTATGCATATAGCTACATGTCTCTAGGGGCAGATGCTCAGAAGTCTATCAGCTGTTTGGATCAATGACATCACTGCATGGATGTATCAGATCTTTCTACAGCTCTAAGATGAGACAAAAGTTCATATAAAAAGAGTAGTGAAGTTAAAGGACCTGGTTAAAAGTCTATTTCCATTTACGGAATTCTGCCAAGATCTGTGATACACTCTCCACTGTCTACTTAGAAAAGCTAACACCAAACACTGTGCGATCAAGACGGAACTGCCACTATACTGTTGCCAGGCCCACCTGAGAGTCCTGAACGACGAGGTCAGAAACCTGCTGCTAGAATACTGACATGTGCCAGCTATGGGGATTTCACCAGCCCTCAAAATTCTCCAACAGTTAATTTTATTTTTTAGGACTAAATTTAAAATTCTTCTGAAGGTTTTCAGTTTCTGCATGGGCCAGCTCCACACAGTGACTTTAGATATGCTCCATCCAGTATGCTTAGTTCCAGCAGCAACCTGTGGGTCATCCTCCCAATCTCTTCAAAATTTGGGTAATCAGTCTTCACTCACCATAGCACCAGGCTATAGAATGTTCTCTCAGTTCATCATAAAAACATGAATGCACACAGTGGATGCATTCAGCTTGTTTTCGATTAGACTATCTTTTTACTGCATTTTCTCAACAAAATCTGGTTGTGGTATTCCTGCTCTTCTTTTTTTTGCTATTTTATGTCCTTTTATGTGTTTCATTATGTTTTTTTCCCCCATCATTTATGTTTTTATGCAACTTGTTTTTTTATTGCTTCTTTAAAGAACTTTGTATGCTGTATAACTGAAAAGTGGTACATAAATAAAACTATTACTGTTATTACTACAGATCAGAGGCACTGGCACTGAGTGTATCACTATACGCAATTATGTGCACAGGTACAAGAACTATAGTGTTTCTCCTAAATCCCATAACCCGCTTTCACTACTTTTTAAATCAATAAAATGGTTGACATTAGCAGCATGTTCTTTATGTTAATCTGAATCTAATGTTTCTACTAAGTTTTATGTTATTACTGATCTGGCACTGATTTTAGCACGTGCAGTCATTGTTTTGTGCTAGTAGGGAGATGACCACAGATCGCAGAACTATTCATGTTTACAGAAGTTTGCACAATGAAACAGCGAAATATTAAATACAGATCAAGAAAAAACCAGCAGATATTTTGCAGAATAAGAAGCATAAAATATAAATGATTACATATTCTCAGGTTTTAATGATAATGAATGATATGGAACCTCAGCCAACAGCTGCCCCTGCGGCTCCAGGTCCAGCTGGACTTGGTGCTTCTGGTTGTCCAGGAAGTCCTCCAGCTTCAGGTACTTGAGGGCGCACAGGGAGCGGTAGTCCTTCCAGTACACGGCGATCTCCATCTCCCTAGACTGTGGGCACAGCAGGTGTCACATTACTCAGGTTACGGCGCAGCCACACACACATAGAGGCATCAGGCATCTGCTAGGTGCCTGCTGCCGTCTCCAGTCAGTGACAGCCAGCATTACGCGGCGAGTGCTTCATGTACGAGCCTCCCTCCATCGTGCAGGGACAAATCTGGGGGTTGGTGGAGGGATTGGCGCTCCAGCCACCGTGAAGGCGTCACCCAGCCCTGAAACAGGACACAGGACTCTCTTTCTGCTCTCAGCGGGAGTAACTCTGCTGTAGCCGCCCACAGGAAGGCTGCATGCATCATGAAGGGGATGGGGGGGGGAAAACTTCTGGAAGCCTCATCCCACCCTCATCAAAACCACTGGGGAGCCAATGGGGTCAAGTTTGTTGGGGGATCAGAGCTGATGTGGTGCCAAGGCATTACCCACTGCACAACATCACTCGGGTCCTAATCTGATGGGGCTCATCCAGTTAGGCACCTCTTATCTCTCTGGCATGAAGACCGTCCTCCCCTACTGCCGGGGAAAAATCCACTTTTCAGTGGCAGCACTCTCTGAGGTATGCAGTCTGGGGAACGGCCAGATCTCTGTAGGCTGGTACACCTATTACTATTCTGGTCGCTCTGATGGCTGCTATACTCAGAGAGTAGCTGTTACTGTGGCAAATTTAACTAGCTGTGGTGAACCAGCAGGGGATAGGAAATGCCACACATAATGTGTGTTATCTGGGAGTAAACTTCTCCTGGCTGGTGGTGAGGTCCACCTCCTGGTACTTCAAGCAAACTTTGCTTCCATTTTGGAGACAGGCATCATCCCCACTGACTCGAATATTGGACTTTTTGTCCGTATCTGGAAAAGGGTAGAGGGATCACCTAGATTGAGGCAACTACAGGGGGATAACACTCCTCTCAGTGCAGGTAAGGTCCTTACTAGGGTCATCCACAACTGGATCTATGACGACTTGCTCTCCTACCAGCAAAGGGAGCAGTCGCTTTAAACCTAGGAAGTCTACCATCAACCACCGGTACTGTGCTGTGCAAAGTGGAGGTAGAACCTCTGTGTTCTTCCTAGGTGAGTCTGAGATTCATCATGGGTGTGATCTTACTCCTACTCTATGCAGTGCATGCATGGACTGAGTATTGGGCAGGGTCGAGGGGTCCTGTGGCTCTGGGGCGTCTGTCAGTGAGGAAAGATTTACCAGTCTTGACTTTGCCAATGACTCTGTGATCTTCACGGAGTGAATGGAGGCTGTGACTGGGGCTCTTGAGAGACTGAGCAAGGAGTCTGGGTGTATGGGTTTGTGAGAACCCTGGATCATAACCAAGATCCAGGCCTTTAATAACCTCACAGGCGTTAGTAGAGCGTCTGTCTGCGGAGAGAATGTCGACCTCGTTGAGAGGTTCAGTTACCACAGCAGTGACATTCATGTCTCTGGTGACTCTTTATATGAAAATCAGTAGATGGACTAGGAGAGGATGGGGGGGTCATGAAGTTGCTGGAAAGGGGTGTATGGCCATCCCGATATCACTGCAAGAAGACGATGGTCAAAGTAATTAAAGACCTGGTGCTCAATGTTTTTCTGTATGGCTGAGAAACATGGATGCTATCCAGTGAACTGAGACGAAAACTGGACTCCTTTGGCACGGTCTCTCTTCAGAGAATCCTTGGGTACCGCTAATTTGACGAGTAGTTGCTCAGGGTGTCGGAAATGAGGCACATTACCTGCACTTTGAGGGAGCATCAGTTACAGTACTATGGCCATGTGGTGCATTTCCCTGAGGGTGATCCTACTCTCACGTTCCTCATTTCTGAGGACCCAAACGGCTGATTCAAGCCAAGAGGGAACCACCTTTACACTTGGCTGCAGAAGAGAGATGAGCATTTCCGGAGAAGGGGATTGTACTGCATGTTGCCCAATGGAATCTCCAACTAAGATTCCAAGGTGTTTTGGCATGCAGTGGGCGAGACAATGCACTACACCAGTGTGTGCTCCCCAACCTGACCTGACCTGGGAGCAGGGTATTTGGCTTGTGTTTAGGACACCATCAAGGGTATGTTAGCAGTTCTCTTCCTGCAATATCACCCTGTGACCCCAGGCTCTTATACGACAGACGTGGGCTGCAGGTGACGTGAAAGGACACCCAGCTGGGGGGTCCTCTGCTGCCCCACAGGGTCACTCCAGATGATCTCACCCTCTCTAGCTCCAGAGTGAAGGTCTGGCTCCAGGCCTGCTCCCCTACAGTCTTCCAGGCAGTCTGACCCACCACGGCGTTCTCCAGCTTCAGCACTGCGCTCACCTCCGCTACAGAATACATGCATATATCACGCACACATCCCTCTACCACTGAGATGTTTTACATATACACAGTACATGGATAGACGCACAGCTAACACCATACACACAGCACAGACACATACGCCCACCCTTCTGCTATGCTTTACAGCGAAGCCTGTGTACTTGTGTAAACATACAACTAGACAGTATTTACATAACACACACTCGTCAGTATTTACATACACACGAACCTCCTAAACACAATGCATACTGCTCCGTTCGTCAGCCATCTGATTCTGAACACTCCATACACGAATGCACATTAGAAACATACAGAGTGACACTCACAGGACAGCTCGTCTGCCTTGCTGGGCGCCTTGCCGCTAACGCTGCCGCTGCGTCCGTAGAGGCCCTTGCTGCCACGCATAAAGGAGCGGCCTTCCCCGGGACTGTAGCAAGGCAACACGACCGCCGTCCCGCGGCTCCTCCCGGGGACCACCTCAAGCAGCCCAACGCAACCCTGTAGCTGCACCTGTAACGTCCCTGAGAAACGCACAGCAGGGTGGTGAAGGACTGCTTCATTTTCATACTAAATAAGCCTCCCATTTGTACACTGTAGAACTGACAATAATTGCTCTTAAGTATTCCAGCTATGACTTGCTTCTAGCAAATGACGCAAAGTTGCACATTCTTTTCTGAACAATATGCATTCAACAAACACGCATTTTAATGTTCAAGAGCAGACATTCTAGCAAGATAACGTTGCCTTAACAACATAAGCACCATCCCCATCGAGTTCCTTGGCTGTGACAGGCTCACTGGCACCCAAGCAGGCCGTACAGAGACGGACTGATTACGATATCTAAGACGATAACTGCCCGAAGGCGGTTTTTACTGTGTAGCTGCCTTCACAGTACATGGCGAGTGTGGGGGATTTGGCATGAATCAGAAAGTACACTGCGCTGCTGAACCAAATGCTTACATATTGCTTCTCTAGTTAAAATTCCAGGATAAAGCAGTGGATATTAACTGGTTTCAAATGGGATTGCTGTCAGCTCAGCTGGCATGTTACTGGGAGATCAAGGGATGCAGATGTAACACAAACCGATAGATGGACCGGATTTTTCAGGGGAATCTCGAAACGTGAGATGCTCTTCGCAAAGCTGACAGGCAGATTCTCCAAAGAGGGAATACAAAGGTAGTGGCTGGACTGAAGGTCTCGTGAGAAAGACACCACAACAGGTCTGATCTCATCAACCGAAAGGATGATCACATACATGGGTAAACACGCCAAGTCAGAAAGTGGTAAACCTTTGACAGAAGAATCTGACAGGGGATTAAACAGGTCTCATTACTGTTATCAGGCAACCATAGAAGTAGCTGCTTAGCTCTTTCATTTAAATCTTAAGCCATGTTAGCAAGTAATATCTGACCATGCGTCAGACCACACGGCTTCATGTGCTCCTCCTGGCCGGCCAGTCTGTCCCTTGAGGCAACCGCAGTGCATTGTCCTTCATAAGTTTTAGGGTTCCTTACATTACAGGGTTTGATTGCTGCGATATGGTGAGAGTCGTAGCTGAAACCTTGTCTGCCCATGCAGGACCGTGCGGCCCTCACAGTTAAACCGACTGTGGCAGATATGGATTGTTAAGCTAACAACATTCCAGTATAACAACACTGTAACACAATCTCCTATAAAGAGCCAAGTCACAATCCATCACCCTTTCCATGAGTTTCCATGCCAAACAAACTTCAAAGCTTCAACTGAATCAATGAAGACCACTGTACCGTATCAGCTGACCTTAGATGATGGCGCAGGTGGTAACTAAGTTACCTGTCAATGGGGAGGGCTTGCTGAGAGTGCTGTACTGGTTGTGCACATAGGGGGCGCCATGACGGGAGCTGAAGGCAGGGGAAGAGGCCAAAACCAGCTCCTCCTTGATGAGGCAGGCCTTGGGGTGATCCTCAGGCAGCTCTGCTAGCCGGCGGTCCAGGGAGTCGCGCAGAAGGTCCAGCCGCTGGGATGACTCACTCAGGCGGGACTGAGCCTGCAGCACCGATGGGGAATGGGAGGGGGGTGCTGAGGTTTGTCGTTTTAAATCTCCACCTGTTGCCCCCACCACAAGCTTAAGCAACACTAACATGATCTGTGTTCTGCCTTTACTGTACTAATTATATGATTTCTAAAATTACAGGTTGTGAATGAAGAACATACCCCTTCCAAACAAACACCATCTAATAGATGTGCAAAAGTTCACATTACTACTCCCTGATGTCTGCTATTGGTAGATGAATATTATGCTACTATGTTGCTGGTCTTGCAAAAACCATTGGCCTTGTCCATTTAGACAGCTTATGCAGTCATCTAATTAAATGACAGTGCTGTGCACATGAACTCAGTGGTTTGTAAGGCAGGCTGCTGAAAGGATGTCTCTGCAATGTGTTAGCGAGTGACCCCTGACCTCCAATATGGCTTTCTTGTCCTGGATCTTGGAGGCACCCAGTAGACGCTGAACGTTCTTGGCCCCCTCCGCCACGGCATGTTCCACGCGGTAATGGTGTCGCAGCTCCTCGATACGCAGCTCTACGCCGCACAGGTCGGGCTTCCCTGTGGCACAGGGGTGTGTGAAAGATGGAACAGGTGACTGAGCACCACGCAGTACTGCAAAGTGGGTATGATCGTTTTTGCCAGCTCGTGTAGGACCAGCACTGCAGGAAAATTCCAAATTGGGTCAATTTAGAAAAAAAGACAACAAATCCTGCAGCAGTGTATGTTACAACAATAAGAAAAATACACAGTGAGCTATAATTCAATGAGACCCACGAGTTGTTACACTCCTTACCTAAAAGAAGGGAAGCAGGAAGCCAAGGCCTGTATTTACCTTATATGACAGTGTAGAGTGGGTCTATAATTACATTACATACTACTTTTCAGAGGGTTAACGCACACATATTAAAAACTCAGCACCCACATTGCAGAATGGTGGGGGACAAACAAGGAGCTTGAGGTATGAGCCAGACTAACATATATGAACCATCAAGATGAGTGTACGTTACACAAAGTCGGTGACTTATCTCCTAATAAGGCTACAGAGCATTAGGAAGGGAGAACATGGGAAAGGGTGTGGGATGACCCTCGAGAAAAAACCTCAGACAGACAAGGGGGGGGAAACCCAAAAAGACAATTCTAGGAAAATGTTTTTCCAGAAATCTAAAAGCTGGTGGAATCATACTGGCACACAAGTTAGAAAAGCCCATTACTGACTACTCTGTAATTTCCTTTACTCTTATGAACAATAATATTAAAATAACGACAAAAATCTTGTGTGCCAGTATGATTCCACAACAAGAAAATATTGACCAAGTGCACTGTTCAAAAACTCTGACATTACAGCCTTCCTTTCCCTTCATCTTTTTACTGATTAGACTCCCACCGTCTATCTAATTTCATTTTCTTTCCTTTGATTCCTTCCTTACACCTGCTTAAGCCATATTTCCAAAGGCCTTGCCCCCGGGCCCCTGCACTCTGCCATTTTCAGCGCCATTGACCGACTGGCCACCTCCAACTACAGATAAATAAATCTGCAGGCTCTGCAGAGCCTCCAACCAGAGGTGGCAATAGAAGCCCCCACTGCCATTGAAAGATATGAACAGCTACTGTTCTTCTGTCTGTGTAAGGTAGTTGATAACCGGTTGCACAAGAGGAATGAGGCATAAGCTGCCGTCACTGTGATTCAGAGCTGTGCAGGCGTTCCTGGATGCTGGTTAGATTGCACCAGCAGTTCAAGCTTGGTGATGTAAAGCAGCGTTTCCCAACCCGGTCCTCAGAGACCCGCAGACAGTCCATATTTTTTGTCGCTCCCAGCTCCCTGTCATTTTTGCAAAAACTGGAGGATCAGGCTGGAAAACACTGACACAGAGGAAGTGGCGAGGTTGGAGAGGAAAAGAGAAACTGCACGTGAGAGGAAATCAGGAGCCCGAGCGGAGAGACAGCATGGTTATGTTCTAGAACATTCAGAAAGAGACTCTGGTTAAACCACTATAAAGAGGTTATTCAGACAACAAAGGAACAGTCGTGTGGGCCAGTCAGACAGGCTTACCTTGCACATCCTCAGTCTGCTGCTCTGTGGCCTGAACGGCCTTGCGGATCTGCATGCGGATGATGTCGATTTTTGTTTTACTGTCCTGCAGCATTTGCTGAGCAGTCTGCAGCAGCTTCTTGTCCTATGAGGGGGAACCATCCAGCGTGGGTTAATGTTTAAGTGAGGCAGGTGGGGTGAAAGCATGCAAGGTTGGGCCAGCTGGCGGAAACACAGCATCATATATTCAGCAGGCAGAGGAGTAATCATTTAAAGGAAAAGGGCAGGCTGGGTGACTAGTACCTTAGTGGAGCCACTGGCATAGATGGGGATCATGTTCTCAGCTCCCTGCTTGACTTTGAGCTCGATGTTGAGCTGACGCTGCAGGGCTGCGATTCGTTCTTGGTTGGCTGATGTCTGGCTGACAGCCCCAGGAGATTGTGGGGCTTCATCTGATGGCAGTAAAAAAAAACAGTGGTAGCTTTAGATTTTGCAGTATGGTTTATATTAACATACTTAAAGCCATTAACATTTCTTAATAGCGTCAAGAATTATCTGCAATAATACATTCTGCTATGTATTAAACTCCATATATACAGAAGAAATTGCAGTTACATTCTTCTTCTACATCTACAGCAGTTCTTGCTGCCAGTATGGGCATTTTACCAGCCCTAATCCCACTTGACCCCATCCCCTCACCGCGGATCTCATTGGGGTGCTTGACGACGATGTGAGCATCCAGCTCCTGCAGCTGGGTGTGCAGGGTGTCCAGGCGCTTGTTGGAGGTGCGCAGCTGGCTATCCACCTGCACGGCTCTGCGCTTGTCGGTGGTGGCGCGCCGCAGCTTCTCGGCGCCCTCCTTGATCTTCAGCTCCTTGCGGATCTCGCGCCGGATGCGCTCCCGCTGCTCGTCCAGTCTTTGCTGCACGCTGCTGTCCGATAAGTCAGAGCTGTGCTCCAGACCCAGCTGCTCCAGCACCGACAGCCCATCTGGGTCACTCTAACGGAAGGCAGGAGGGGGCGGGAGATGAGAGACGAGATGAGAGGGGAGATACGTGGGCTCAAAAGGAGCAGTGAGATATTAAAGCCAAGCAAAAAAAAAAAAAGAGACATGCCCTAAAGACAGCACTAGACAATGACATCAACAAGCAGAAACAAGCACAGAGGCAGGTGGCTTCCTCTGAGGTATCGGGGACAGAGGCAGGCCAACCTCTCTGCAGGTTCTGTACACCCGAGCCAGCAGCGTCAACAAGGGTGCTGCGAACAGGCGTATATGAGCCAAAGGCGAAAATAAAAGCTGCCGAGATTAACCAAGGACAGGGTCACCTCTTCCAGGGAGGGCCATCCCTCCCCATGCCAGCACATGGCACCCTGGTGATGGCAGAGCGGCGGCCACGTAGTCAAGGGAGATGACAAGAGAAGGGGATCAAACAGACAGAAGGGGAGCCTCACAGCAGGCAGAAGAACAGAGGCAGTGCCGTTTGAGGATGTCCGCCAGAGCATGGGCCTCAGAGGTTTCCTGTTTCCTGTGTAACTCTGATGACGCGGCAACTTGTGGGGGGTGGGATTATGGGGGCGGAGCACCTTCCTTATGGCCCTGCTGAGCGACACAACACGGATTACCGTGGGGGGGGGGGGTTTCCGTGCTTTTAAAGCCTGGCGTGAACAGACGTTGACTCACGTTACAGGAAGAGGAGAACAGACTCAGTTTATGATAAGGAATGAGGAGGTTGCTGGGAGATGGGGCTGGAGGGACTTGAACAGAGCAAACTGCTTGCTTGTGCAATTCATCTGATACGCAGAGGCTAAAGCAGGAGGAAAAAGGGAACCAAACCAGGAAAAAGTTTTCCTTGTACTTTACTTTGTGATGCCAAGCCTTGAAAAACTGATATGACGTCTAGTACACTACCTGTAAATGCACTTCCTGCAAAAGTCAGCATTACTGGTTACTTATGTGGCACAAAATAACAAAGACACAGCCTATTTGGCCGCATATAAAAATCAGCACATGGCACAGCAAGGCAGACTGGTTTATTAGTGATGAGTGACACACACCCGTGTGACCCAGGCAGCGACCACACCTGCCATAGTCACTTGAAACTGTCAAAACAAATGGACAGCAACGATCCAATCAGAGACTACCAAAATAAGACCTAATAAGTATCTCTGAAGCCCTAGAAAAATTGATGGGAAGAGGATCAGGGAACATTACACCACCTTCGGGTGAGATGGAGATCGATTTACGGGTGAAGACAGCCATGCGTACGGACTGCAGCACCGCCATGCTCTCTTGGCTTGAGCCGGTCACCATGACTACAACAGAAATGTGGTCGCGGGGCCTGTACGGACTGTGTCAACAGAGCGTCACGATCGGCAGGGCACAGGAGGTGAGGGAGTCTCAGTCTAAAACAGCCCTCAGCAAGCCAGTGGAGACCTGGCTGAATCAGTACAGAGAGAGCCATGGCTGCTGTATTCCACATGGAAGGTTATTCACGTGTCACTTAACTAATAGCAGGTCATGAACAATACATGCCTGCTGTATTAGTAATACCATTTTAGGTGGGGATTTCCTACGGATATATTTGGAGGCAAAGCCCAAGTTGCTGTAGGGTGACATGCCGCACCCTAGTGATACACGTCACGGTCGGGAAGGTCCTCAGGCAAAACGGGTAAATGCTATGGGTGTATGAACACCCCCCTCCATCCCAGCCAGTCTCACTTATGAGGCACCTCCTCTACAAACAGGCAATATTGTTCAAACTGTGCGAGAGGGAGACGTGATACCGACAAGCCAGAGACGGAAGGACAGCAGACAGGCGGAAGTGTCAAATACAGAAAGTTTCTGCTTTTTTTTTTTACCCTTTTTTCCATTTTACCCCAGAACACCAGAGTATCAGCATAAAAGGTCTTAACTTTCTTAGTACTATCGTTTACATTTTTTTGTGCTTACTTCGTATATAACCTATTTTTTTACTTAAATAAAAATCCATATTTCAGGGAGAGAAAGATTTGACACTTATAAAAACTCATACTTTTAAAAATGAATGGGTATGAGCACTGAGCACACACAGCCAAGATGAGTATGTTACTGAAGGAGCTGGATGGCTGCAAGGGTGCGGCGTTAATGGCAAAAAAAGTTTAATGACAATACTAGAGACAGAACAAGGCGAGCAAGAGAGAAGCAGTCAGATGACAGGAAACAAAAGGAAAAAATAAAATAAAACCCTTATCTTGGAGGAGAACCAACAGAAACATAAATAAAAGTCCCCCTGCACCCAAAAACATTTTAGTGACAAGATAAGCAAACTGAAAAAACACTCTGCAGAGGAAGTAGAGCAGGATGAAGAAGGTAAGCACATGGAGGAGCCGAGGGCCAGACAGACACAGGCGATCCCCCTGGGGCCTACCACTGCCTCTAGGTCAGCGTGACTGTTGTCCTCGGCCCGTTCACCCGGACCCTCTGACACCGATCCCTCGCTGGCCATGGTCCCCCACCCCCAAATACCCCCCCCTCCCCTTTCCCTTGTCGATGCACACGCCCGTTGCTGAAGAGTTCCTCTCCCCAAAAAAACTCCTTATTTGCTGCTCCTAGAGTCCACAATGCCCTTCCTGTTGCCCAGAGGAAGGGAATAAACAAAAAAAAAGACAGGAGAGAAATCCCCGCGAATCCTGTGATGTGTGGGGAACCGGACCGGAGCAGAGCAACAGAACAGCACACTGGGCCACACCCCACAACTTCCTGTACTTCAGCAGCTGAGAGAGAGAGAGTGTGTGCAAGACAGTGGGGCGAACTCAGACACAGATATAAACAGCGGGAGAGACAGGCACAGCTTTTGTGAGTGAGAAATTGCAGCCACGCAACTTCCTTCCTGTCGCTGGCTGTCTCAGCAGCATCACACTGGCAGACTCCAAAGCTCCCCCAGCCCCCTCCACCCCCATCCCAGTATGGGAATTCGTGAAACGTCATTAATAGTAAGGGACCGCTGCGCTTCTCTCGGCTGTGCTGCGGACATGTGTGCACAGAGCCCATAAGCAGCACACACCATGGGGAGCAACTATCTGTGTTTTAAGCTAGATGGAGCAGGAGAGTTAGCATGAGAAACAAAGCAAAGCAGATGGAAAGAGGAGAGAAATTTAGCTGATGGAACCTTGAGTATAATAAGCAGGGCTGCTGTGCTATGAAGGCCTTCATTACCATCTTATTCTAATTTCAAATTTTATTACTTGCTTGATGAAACCAACAAAACCAAACCAACAAAAACAGCTTAGAAATCATTATTAATGGTCATCAGCCAAAGGTATTGACCAATATCTTTAAGGTAGATCACATTTAATAAAATTGTTAAAAAGTCAAACATCTTCCTGGACTTGAAAATGCATCACCTTTTGCCCTCTATCCCAGTTCCTAACTCTGTACAATCATGTCCCAGTTTTGCCACTCCGCTGGGGAAATCTGTGTCACAGGCATTACAGCCTTCACAGTCCTGTGAGTTTCTAGGGAGGGATCCAGATATGCAGCATACGCCCCCCCCCCCCACCAGAGACTCAATTAGTCCATTTCCAGCACTGTGCAAAGCTGTCCGTCACTTAGCGCCCACGGTTGCTTTATCAGCTGAATCCTTCTGTGGATCTTTTGTGTGTCAGTCAGGCTGGGGGGGGGGGGGGGGCCC
>JAODUD010000095.1:8207080-8217975 GCA_026784285.1 Stomatorhinus walkeri | reverse complement strand
AATCAGAGAGGAGTTTGGCTTCGATTTTTTACTGGTTGTTGACACCGAAGGTCTTCGCTCTCCAGAGCTCAGCACTACAGGACAATCTCGCTTCACTCAGTGGGTTCAGGGGCTTATGATTCTTTAACCACAAGGTTGGTGCAAAGCAGTGGAAACAGGCCAGAAACACACAAGCACTGGACACAAACAACTGCACATTACATTCTGAGAGTTCAGAAGACTGAACACCTAGCAAAGAGGAAACCCAGGCAAAGAGGGCATGTTTTTCATGTAAACATGAACAGACATAAGTAATGAAAATGAAAACAGCAAAAAAAAAAAAAAAAGCTTTGCTTAAATCCTTCACGAAACCCCAATTCTACTCTGCCACTCTGCTGTAGACGGCCCATGCCACATTAGTCAAGACACTGGACTCATCCGCATACTTAAGCTGCAGATGCAAGATCCAGAGGTGCTGCTCCTAAACCATCACCAAGAACATTCCCATATATAAATGTACAGAAGTATGCCAAATAAATCCAGAACCACACATCTGTCCTCACAATGATGTGGGCACTTTGAAGCCCGGGGATGCCCTGCAGGGAGACACATCAGCACATTTAAACATGAACCAGCTCATAGACGCTGTTTTTAAAGGAAATACTATATTTACTCAATGATGTGTGTATCCACCCAGAAGGAAAAAGTAATCATCCAATGAGAACAAGGCCACCAAAGAGCCAATAGCGATACTTACTGACAGCTAGTCAGCTGGCATATACAAACAAGGCAAACAAAAGCCAAACCACCAAATGAAGACATGCATCAATTCTGACACCTTCTTTCACACACCCAAAGAGTTCCAAAAGCAGTGTCTAATGGATGCTCCTCTTCTCCAGGAGGCCCAAGCTTAGAATGCTAACCCTTATTGAAGATTTAATGGCGTGTTGATGTGGCTGGGTCTATAAATAGAGATGCCGTGTCCAAATCAGAGTTACTTTGAGGAAACTTCGTGCCACACATGTATACATCTGTTCGCAGATCAACTTAAAGCCACCCTGCCATAATGTAGCTATCGCAATCACCATCTGATCTAAAGGCTGACATAAATAAAAATGGCAACTATATATAACTAGTGCATTCCGTATATTAGTAATTTGCATGAGAACATTTCCTGGTTGTGTACAACAACACCACAATGGTGCTAATTTTGCATGGCTTCCACACAGAATCATGCTGAGTGACTGGATATGAAAATTCTACCACTGTGGCAAAAAACATGACAAAATATTCAATGGAGGCTAGTGTTACACAGAATCTTTCTCCTGTCGTAAAGGACATTATTTGCAAATGTTTGAACACAGGCCTATATAGACTCAGGGTTAATGGTTCCTTATACCTCAAGCCAACAATTACTGTATGTGTCTGATTTTATCATTTTGATTTCTGCAAATAAAACCTAAAATAAATGACAAATACCTCAAAATGAGTTGTCTTTTTTAGGAGCCAGCACAAAGTAAAATGGTGATGACAATCTGCACATAGTTCGTTTCTGTTAGCCTCAAGAAAGCAGTATGCCAACATTAACTATAAAAGGTTTTTACAACACACCAATAAAACATCCAGATGTTGCAGCTACGGATGATTTAACTAGTAAGCCATTTTCATGCAATGCTAGTACTTCCAGAAACAATGCTGAATGCACTGTTGTTTCAACACATAACTGTAAAACTGTAATTTGACTGAAAGTTACATTTGGAAAGAACTGGGGGTTCGAATTGCAGGCTTTTCAGACACATGAGCTATGAACAGAAGTATAAGCTCAAATCTCACGGTAACAACCACCATCCAGCTTAAAATCAAAAAGAACAAAACAATGTTATGAATACTACACATACTCAATAGATGTGCCGACATGGACTATACGTGTGCTTTACCCTTAGAGGACACAAGTGAAACACTAGGTTAAAGAGAAATGACTTGGAAGACAACACTTCTGTCACTTCACATAGAACATAGAAGTCCAGGGCAAAAAAAGAAAACACAATTCTGCCGAGGTGCACCTATAAAACTTCAGTACCGCTCACTGTACAAGGTAGAAACCTTATCAAGTATTGCCAAGTAATAACATTAGCGTAAGGAAAACGGTCCCCTCTGTCACAATGCACCTCAGCATAACGACTGTTCGGGTAACTACTCTGAGCTGGGCTTCCTCCACATAGCAACAGTTCCCTGGTCACACAGGCCTTCTGGGAACACTCCTTGTGCAGGTAAAGTTACAAACTGGGGCCAAGACTGACTCTGTACCACACATGGTCACCAAACATCCATGCAGGCCATCCCTTACAGGGCAATGGCTGAGCAAATCAATCAGCTGACAAACATGTATACATTTATTTAATGTTAGTGGAGCAAACAACAAGCAGTAGGGTAGACTATTGTTCCCACAGGTGTCACATCGTAGCAGTTTGAGTAGCACAGCAGGAGAACTGGGAATGCTAAATACCAATAGTAGACAAATGGAGGAAAGGCAACCCACCAAAATCTAACCAACCCCTGGGGTTGAGGTACTGATGCAGTGACCGTGAACCCTTGGGAAACTTGAACCATCACTGGCAACAGAACAATACCAACCCTATTCTGTCACTATGAAACTGTGCTTCAAAGTCCACTAATGACTTAGTTCATATGCATAATGTAGTGTGATCTACAGAACCCATTGTATGAGTGAGGCCTCCATCAATTTATACGGGGAACCTCAAAAAGGCAACTGAAACCCAACACAAAAATTTAAATGGCAATTTTACTTTGAATAAATCTGGAGTTATGAAACCGTAATAACGATATCAGCATTGAGGATTGCCATTTTAATGTAATATACAGGCATAAAACCCCTTAATAATTAAAGTTGAAAGAAAAATTCAAGATGCAAAACAAAATTTTAAGGGCTTTTCTGTCATGTTAGTATTGGGTACCAGCAAGAAGTGGACAAAGAACTACAGGCAGCTAGAAAGACTAACCGTTGCTTCTATGCATTCTGCTCACACTAACTTTTCTCCACATAGCTCCATTCAGCCTGGGATTTGGACTTTAGGCATTTGTGGCATTGGGTTGAGGTGGAGGGTGACAAACAGTGAATGTCAAGTGCCTCTTCCACTTCTTGTGCCTTGGAGCAGCCTGTTTGTTTACAGTCAACATAAGAGGCCACTAATATGCCGAGTCAAGGGAAAACAGATGAACACCATACAAAGCAGTGAAGTTAACATTTTGGGGGCTTTCTGCTTGGATGAGGCAGCAGAGAGTTGTTAAGCTCTGCTTGCAATATAGCTTCTAATGAAGGTTACAGCCCCTGCAGTTTGGAACCCGAGGAGTTGAAGGAGGAACCTTGGACCAAGATGCAACTCACTTGTCTCTGGGAGCAGTATCTGGAAACAGAGAGGTCTGCAGCTAATCACAACTGCAACCAGCTTATCATAGGGTGGCAGCCCCAACTGTTCCTAAGGGAATTCCAGAGATTCCACTTTTGTGACATCATCAAGTGCCAGGCACTTTATGGCAGACAACTCTAAGCAACATGCTGTTTTACTTATGCCAGAGGAGTATTTGAGTAAGGCTTCTCCAGGATAACCTTGCATCAGTATCCACCCTCATTGCCTCTGAATCATTGTTACCAGCACCACACCTAATGATCCATCATCAACTCCTGCCTGGCTGGCTTTCCACTGTTGTATCAAAACAACTTCCAGCAAGCAGAGGAAAAAACTGAGGTGAATTAAGAACTTCACAAATGTACAGTAAAACTATATTCATCCACTCTGGGCTTGCATAGTACATTTAATCATTTATATTTAACAAACCAGGTCAAGTGCCTTTTTCTCCAATGCTAATATTCTCTGGGTTTGAGGAATAACTTTAATGCTATTGGGTCACAAGGTCAGCTCACTTAGCCCTACCTTCACTGCTACTCTATAGCCCCCCACCCGTGCTTGTTAATGCCATCTTCCTTCCTGTCAACAAGCCTCCCATTTTCCTTTTTCCATTTTCTATTCTTTGCAGATGGTTTCCTGGGATTTGAGAGGTACAGATTTGGAACTAGGGATGGGATCATAAAGGGAGGGGGGAGAAGGAGCAGAGTGAAGGAGAGCAGAGCTGAAGCAGACAGCCATGCCCCGGCCAGCGTGTGAACAGCTAGAGGTTCTGTTAGCAGTGACAGCAGGGGGACTTGAATAAGTACAAGGGAAAAGAAAATCTGAGAAGCCAGGCAGGTCCAGTTCAGGTCAGATGAGAACCCACACTGACAGAAACAGAATGTAGCATTTTCCCCACCATGTTCTTTAAGAGTCACAGCATTTGTTTCCAGCACAAGATTTGAAGCATAGACACATTACTGACCAGTAATCCTACACCATGATCCAGTGTCTCTAGCAGACAGCAGACGGGGGAGGGGAACAGGGGTCTTTATTTTGGCTGGGAGTTCTGGGACAAAGGCAGCGACTGGGAATGAGAAAGAGGGGGTTTGAAAACTGATTTTAGCATGTGTTCTCCCTCAGCTACATAACATACACCAACACCTACATCTTAAAATCAAAGCCGACAAAAACGGAATAACGCCAGACCCTGTTTTCTTACATGCATACACATGTATGCATACTTTTAAGACGTACACAAACAAACCACAAATTCCACCGTGTAAACACAAACTGGATCAGAGCTGCTTAGGCACAAACAAATGAACCAGTAGTGCAAACACACCACCCGGAAACATTCTGAGACTGTAACGTCAACCGGCCACAGGGTTTTAAAAAGTGCCATAACATAAGGCATGTAGTATATCAGGAAAAAGAGCAGATGGTTCCAAATAAGTAAAATGCAGAACTATATTAAAACTTTAGAATAATATGAGTGGAAGCCTGGTGGGGGGGAGGGGGGGGGGCATGGGATGTATTTGCTATCAGACTACAGCAGAGCGAATCAACATGAATGCTCTTATTATACCAAGGTCCAGCCGCCCTGGAGACAGAGAGAGAGAGCAAGCGAGTCCCTGTGATTGCATTGTATATTACTGACATTGCCCACTGCACATGCAGTGGAATGCTTGTATGCTTGTTAGCAATGATGGCTAATATGGCGCAACCAAATGCGTAACACACTGCGGTGCAAGATGGCAAATCAAGTTACAAGACAGCTAGCTGCACAAATAACCAAAGGTGGCAAATGGACAACATCCCTGATGTGCTGCAGTTAAACAGCAACATTTGCATAGGGAGCCTGACATAGAAGCTACTGGTCTTCTAGCCTGTGGTTCTGCCATGACTAAGTGCCCAATCAGCACAACCATATATATAAAAAATTCTAAAAGAGCCAAAGTCTGGATAAGCAAAAAACATGCAGCTCGCTCACCTACTTGGACCAGCCCTGTATCTACAGAGTGGTACATACTACTGTGCTTGGCATGGGATCCTGATTCAGTTCCCGAAGATTCTCCCTGATTATGACATACAAACAAACATCAATTCAACCGGCCCTGGGACCTGCTGTCCACATGACCCACCTGCTAGTTCTCATCTGACATAAGCGTAACAGATCATAACCTGTG
Source organism: Stomatorhinus walkeri (assembly GCA_026784285.1). Classification (NCBI taxonomy): domain Eukaryota; kingdom Metazoa; phylum Chordata; class Actinopteri; order Osteoglossiformes; family Mormyridae; genus Stomatorhinus; species Stomatorhinus walkeri. The sequence continues at coordinate 8,212,400 of JAODUD010000095.1, read as the reverse complement.
GGGCAAAAGTACACAATGATCCAAAAAGCTACAGCTCACAGTCCCAGTACGGTCCCATTTGTTACAGTTCAAATGGTTAACCAAAAGTGTCAGTAAAAATGCTCATCTATCCAAAAGTGTCAGGTACTGGATCTTTACACTGAATCAAAGCTTGTGCTAAGTGGAGCAACTTAATGATGCATAGCAGTAGAACAAAAGGCCAAGTGATGCTACTCAATGTCATGACTTTCCAGAGCCCGTGCGGCACCCCCCCCCCACACACACACAGGCATGACCCACCTGCCAATCACTTCCTATATTTATAAAGCCAAATGCACATGGCTGCTGATGATGATGATGATGGGGGGTTGCAAACTGATTTAATCAGACTGAAAGAGATGATGACAGAGAGGCTGAGAGGAGATAAACACCTATTTCATGCAAGGAGGTGAGCTTGGTGTATTAATCCACCAAAAACATATGGGCACATCAAAGGAAATGAAGTTGCCTGAACAGATTTCATTAACTAATGAAGATAACATACTGCAGTACTTCATTAATGCAGAGGGTTTCAAAGATAAATGAAGAAATGGGTCTACCAAGAACAAGACATAACTGATCAATACCAACAGTAAAACCCTTCGCTATGGGTGATGGCTTTCAGTGAAGGCGTCATTTATTGGGTTTTCCTCACCTTATCTAACGGACTAAATTTAGCAGAACCTTCACCAAGGCAGGGAGTTCAAATAAAAGTCCAACCAGGAAGATGAGGATGAAGACGGAACATCCTTAACTAGTGGTGGGCAATAAAATGATCTCGATTTTTTATCGATAATAAAATGAGGACGATCACGATGATACACAAACTTATAAAACTCGATCAACCAAGTTTGCTACGTTTTAGAGAATGCGCTGAGACAGACAACTCGAGCCTATCGAGCAGAGGTTTACTGAATGCCTGCAAAACAGTCAATCACCAACGCCGTTGTAATTTTGCCCATTCTCCCTTAAAGAAACAATGGGTGCGTTCGACTTGTCTGTAGCTGATGCGACATGGAGCGCGATCTGTCGGTGGCTGCAGGGTTGGAGTATAAACTGACTGCAGTCAAGTCGGACAACTTCTACTCCTCGTAGTGTACGAGACCTGACTGCAATGGCAGCACTGCCAGAAGGGTGTAGATCAGTGGTCTCGAACTCCAGTCCTGGAGGGCCAGAGTCCTGCACATTTTTGGGTTTCCCCTCATTTACACACCTGATTCAACTCCTTGTGCTAATTACCACACAGCTGTTGAGCTGAATCATTTATGGTGGAACAGGGAAAGAACTAAGTTACCCAGGGCTCCGGCCCCCCAGGACTGGAGTTTGAGACCCCTGGTGTAGATAAATCTATACAAATATCACCTGCATGCACATTACTACTTTTACAATAACCAACTCCTGATACAAACTGTTAGCAGTGAATAAAACTATTATGTATAGTGGCTCTGTGTAAAAAGATAGCTGCCAGGAAAAAGATCAAATATATGTAAGTTTTTACTGTTATGTACAGAGTACAATGCAATTCTTACTTGAATGCCTTCTTCACAGACTAGACGATTAAACAAATAAAGCAGTGCAACACTACAGTAACTAACAATAAATAAACCACTAACTTAAGTGTACTGGTAGAGCATTTATGTAACTTATTTAAACTTTATTTTACCAGGTAAATGAACTGAAAACCAGTTCTCACTGCTTTACGTTCTTTTCGGGAGAAATAGCAGATAACGCATTGGAACTTCCTGGGATACAAACGTCATGCGCGTGACTAAAACCTTTAGCCAATAAGGGCAAAGTTGTGTCGTCACGGAGGCGGTTCCAGTTTGTGCTGCACAGTGTCTTGCTCTCGCAAGGATTTTGTACCATGTGACATGGTGACACGTGGTGACATTTTATAGCACCGGACAAAAAAAATTTAACCATGATTTGGCATTTTTTTTGAATAAGTGATTTTTGTTAGGTTTAGATACTTTTCTACCGCAGAATTTTAAAATGTTTCTAAGAGACCAAGAACAGAGGAAGATACTTGTTGCAGTCAGTTCTGTCCTGCTTTATTTTATGTTTGCCCTTTAACATATTTGCAATATTAAACAGTTTTGCACATTGTTACATTATTATATGGTTTTGAGCTATGTTTCTTTGAATACTTGAAAATCAACAACCTTTTAAAATTTTAAAGGAATTTTGTATGTAAACAGTAAAATTTGTTGGAAAATAAGTATTTGCTTACTAATATTGTATTAATATTTCAATCTATTCATTCTATTTTTCAGAATAGGGTTATTTTTTATTATTTTGATTATTACATTATTACATGGACCAGCACTGTGAAACTATAATATAATTAATTATCGATATCAGTCAATACAGGAAAAAATATCGTGATATTTTTTTGCCATAACGCCCAGCTCAATCATTAACCTAATACATATAACTACTGAAACCAAAATAGGAAAATTCACATTCAAAACAAAGAAAGACACCACATTGTTCTTGGGTGGTAGGGTTACTCTCAAACTAAATTTACATCTGGCTTGTAGACTGGAATGGCCAGCCACTGCAACCAGGCATTACAGTGTAGCAACCTATGTAGTATGATCTCATTTATGTACTACAGCTTGTTCAAGAAAGATTACTCTTAATGGAAAGAGATGTACATTTCCGAGCAATGATACACGCATGGAGATAGAAACACTGTGCTTCACCTTAATAATTTCATGAAATATTTAAATAGCTTCCATCTTCCCTTAAAATTTCACTTGGAATAAAGAAAAATATCACTGATAAATGCAGATACATGATGTCTACATCACAGACATTAGTTGAACAAGTTTTTCCTTGACTCAGTGACAATTTTCAAAACTATCATTTAGGACTGGGTGATGTTAATTTAAAAATATTGGGATAATGATAATATCAAGCTGGGGGGGGCATGGGCTATGAAAAGGGGTGGTAGCGAGTATCAACTTGCCTTTGCCCCTACAATTAACGTGGACCACACGTACCAGAGTTTGAGAACTAATGGCTTAAAGAAAATTAATAAGGGAAACACCAACTTCAATGACTCTGTTTAAAATGTACAAGGCTGAAAGGATGAACTGAAAACCAACTAATAAAGGTTTCGGTTGTCTTGCTTAGCATGCAGCCTAAGCCAGCTTTACCAAAAAAGTGATAATTGGTGGTCAGTCACTATCAGATACTGACCATTACCTGCCTGTTACTGTTAATTACAGACATCAGTAAATCACAGAGGCCTACAGCCTTCGTACAAATCCAAACTGCCACCCAGACAACCAGAAACCTGCTGGAATATACAGTATTTTTCAAAAAGCACACTAGTCTGGACGACACAACATGCTAGCAAGGAGCTTAACTTTTAGCACACAGGTTCACTGAAACCAGCGATGATGAGACACTCAGCAGACTGGGTGCTACATTTACTATGCCAAGACTGACAATTTTTTTTGACGACAAGTGAAAGAAATCATCCAACTAAATGACAGACAGCGTGCATGTGGCATTATAATAAGTCGTTTGAAGCCATGCCAGTCTTTATATCTTAGCTGGGCTGGAAGCTCCTACAGTGAAAACCTACAGCTAATCCACACTCAGAAGCAACCGTATTTCTTTTTCTGCCAGCATACTCATACTTGGCCACAGCTAAAACCGGAAATAAGGGCTTTAAAGCTTATTCTTGGTAAATGAACCATCAAGGCATTCAGCACAGGCCCAGGAAAAATGTGAAAAACACCAAGTGAGATGAGTGACAAGTGGATTTCAGCTGAGAACACTTTGGAGTTTTGGGATTTTCTGTTACAATAAAGCCATTCATTTATTATGACTGTTCCATCATTTTATTCTTCACTTTACCTAAAGTTGTCCAATTATTCAATTTTTAAGCATCTCCAAATAAATGAATCCCACCAGATCTCTATTCTGAAACAAAAAGTCTTAATATTAATCACCACTATGGGAAAAATGCTCCAAGGTAAAATGCAGATCATCTTAACAACTTACCATTCCCATCTCTCCTTCAGTCTCCTACTCTGTCTTAGGGGACACCAAAGCAGACCGGCTCAGCCAGTACTAAAATATTTGCGCAAGACCAATTATTTCTTTTGAAATCTTATCCACAAAACCGGATACTGCACTAAACTAACACAACCGCATGGTTGAGGAACATCTGAAAACCTTATGCACGCTTGGGCTGAGCCAAAAATGCTGTGAGGCCGGTTTGAGTGTGTGCTGATAGGATCCACATTAAGGTTTACCTAGACAGTAGGCTGGAACACAGCAGCTAGCAGGCCCCTGAGCTGGATCTTCAGAGAACAAGCTGCTGCTCAAACCACTCAGTTTACCAGACGATTGTGTGAGCTAAGCTAAATGCTTTTACTCCACACACTATATTACCATCCCTGTGCTATTTATTTCAGTACAGTACACATTTAACTAATGGTATGTTTGCCAGGTTAAATAGTGCTGGAGAGTTTTTATTCATAATAAAATGTTCCTCTTCAATAGACTTTATGTGAATAAAACTGTAACGCATATCCAAAAATGTCTGCACATTCAGCAAAGTCAAAACACAAACTTTCTACATTACAAAACACACCCCATTAAGAAGGATCTCCTGCCCTGAAAATACACATAAGGATGACATTTCCAGGTCAAGAAAAGCTGTGGGAAGAGTGGATGTGCTATTATTGTGGGAAAGTTCTAGGCTGAACTTTAGAGAAATGACAGGGAGCAGCTGATACTCTCAGCTTCACTGCCACTGGCTTTCTGCTGTGCTAAGTCTCTCTGATGTAAGGATGGGCCAAGATATAAGGCAGCAATACTGTAATGCACAAGAAAAATGAGAAAGTAGCAAAGAGTTTGCTAATACGACAAGGAGGGGGGGAAAGGTGGCTGAAGGTGGTGGTGGTGGACAGCAGAACAGATTATAAAAACAGAAGGATGGAAGTTAGCCCTGAGGGCAGATCAGGAGAGAAAGACATGAGCTTTGTGGCAAAAACACAACAGCCCATTTCCAATGGAAAACGAAAGTGACTCCAACCCACTACACCTGCTGCCACAGAAATCCATTGCTGTCCACGGGTCCTGTATGGTCAACTGCAGGAGGAAATAACTCAACCTGAACTAGACTAAACAATAGATACCATTGTGCTAATACGCCTACCATGTCATCGGCATAATGCTTCTTTGATCTTGATCAGTAAAGTGCAGAGCAAACCCAAGCCAGTAAAACCCAGCGTTGGAGCTTAACTAGGATTTTCCACTGGGGGGGGGGGGGGGTAGTATT
>JAODUD010000095.1:8165195-8193889 GCA_026784285.1 Stomatorhinus walkeri | reverse complement strand
AGAATAGGTTTGTATTCAACTCAACGCTTGGCATCGAGAAGCAGTGAATAGACCTGCAAGACGTTATGCACGGACACTGGCAACAAAAGCAACAGAGCAGGGCAACATGGTTAGAACCTTGCTATGTTCTGTAATTTGCAAAAAATAAAAAGTGGGGGTAATTTAAGTAACTTTCAGCGGCAACGGATAATCCAAAATCAATGTGATAATACATTTCAACCATTGAGACTCTGCGATTAAATCAAGTAACAGTTAAAGGAATCGCGAATCTCCTGACCATCGGATATTTCCTGTAGGGAATAAAGCCCAGCACGCGCCAAGGCAGACGTCTTGTCGAAAATGTTCACATCCAAGTCTCAAGAACTTTTTACTGATTCCCGGTAATTTTAATATACGACACTGGCTTTCATTTTAAAATATTTAAATACAGCTTAAATATAGTCTTATTACTTCCAGTAACACGGAGGTACTTTATATTCGACTATATTTATATTCGACGCAAGCATTCAGCTATATCCGGCTATAGCGGTCTTTAGTACTCGGAACACTTCAAAGCTATTCGAAAGAAAACGTTTTCCATTGTATGGCGAGTAATTGAGGCGAATCTTAAATTACCATTTTATTTAAGGGTTCATTTTCGATTGCTGAAAACAGTCTTGTAGTTGGCATTTGCAGCGACTCAATGACTGCAGCGATATTACGCCATTAAACGGACTTCTGAGTAACTCCAGATGCAAAATGCCTCTATTGTACTTTGTCAATACACATGAAAGTCATAGGTGACGCATGATTTATAGGCCTACACAAATTAACCATAGGTTCGTCTAATTACTGATAAAATGACACTTCCCTTTGTTTAATTGTTCGGGGGTCCTTGTAGCTTTGTCCGTTTCACTTTCGACGTCGGTCGAGTGGATTTTTTAAAGAATCAAGATATAAAGACGTCACGAATCAACAGATGCTCTGTTGCAGAATAAATCGATATATTCACCCAACAACGTCGGACTTGTCCTACCTGCTGATTTCGAAGAAAATATGGAGAACAATGCTCTAATATCTTTCACTTTTGGAGGAGGTGGGAGGGAACCTGTATCTGTATTAACTCTCTCTACGGCAATGTTATATCAATGCATTATTTAAAGTATTTACACGACCAAAACCTTATTTAATGGACGTTGGAAAGAGGGTATGGGCTAGAGAGTTAGTTAAAGCAGTGCTTACCAATGCATTTATTCAGCCTTCCAAATGACTAATTTGGACCAAGTTATGCGCTACGAAGCGGCCACATCCTGTATATGCAGTAACCAGTAAGAACCATGAAGGGGAAACTTTTTTTTTTGTTTGTTTAGAAAAACATAAAGTTCGAGTCTGGCTCGTTAATACATGCAAGAGAGCAACTTTTAACCATGCAGATAAATACAGTGCAAAACGTCACAAACAAGGTAACAAGTGGAAAAAGGGGAAAGATCTATAAAATAAAAAAAAAAAGCAGCAGGCAACTGTAAATGGTCAAATACTCAATGCATCTGGTGGATAAACTCTGCCATGCAAAGAAATAAATAAAATCTCATGGCTGAATCAGCAGAAAGACTGAAATGGCGTGTCAGACATGCGTGATGTCAGTCTGATTCCAGCGGTGCAGGGGACAGGATATGGTGGTGTTCCCTGCCAAAGTCTGCACGCGCCTCCAAATCACCTGCCGGAGCTTGACAATCCATTCGGCACTGCAGCACAGGAGCCAGTGAAGACTGCGACCTGGGAACAGGTTACATTGGAGAAAGGGCTCCATCTATAATGGCAACCAGGCAGCGGAGAGGAGATGGAGATCAGGCGGAAAAGCTATGGAGTCCCTGAAATGTGCAGTGTCACGGGGATAATCCAACACTCTTCCCCTGTACAGCTAAAATGCAGAGCAGGAGAGAGGAAGCTAGAGCTGGATCCAGTTGGGTTCTTAGTGGGTGATGGATGCTGGTGATTTCCATCCTCGATCTTCTACATCTTCACACTTGAAATCTGCGGGGTCGATTTCCCGCTGGCCAGAAAAGTGGAGGCTTGCTGAAGGACTGGTCGCGTGGTATTGGTAATGAGGTGTGCACGCGTGTGCATGGCGAGAGACAAGCCTTATCAAACGTAGAAAGGGTTGGCATGTGCTTAAGTTTGAGACCAAAAAAGGATTAAATTTTTTTTTTTTTTTCCCCCAGAGGATACTCCAGTATGTCCATTTTAATTAGGAGCTGTCCCAGTCACCTTGCATGCTGACTTCTGCAAACATACTTGCAGAGTTGTATTTTGACCATTTCTTAGAAAATAAAAAGTTCACACACATTAAATTTATTTGAAATTTGATGGGGGGGGGGGTTGCTGATAGTGTAATGTACTTCCACAAGGCCACGACGCCCAAGGCAACTGCACGTAGGTGATAAAATGTGTGCATAATTGGGAAGAACATAAAACGTAGGCTCTTATAGTTGAGCCTGAGTTATTGAATTGCACTGGCACTATAATCAGTGTGAATTAAACGCACATAAACATACAGACCTAAGCTTAGAACAAAGTGAAACGTGGTCCAAAACAAAGGTATTGCAGCTCCATCCCACCCCCAGACGTTAATACAACACTCAAGTGAAAAGACCAACTGGGAAATGCATAAATAATGTTAAATATCTAATCTTTATTTAAAGCTAAAATGGTAAATACTCAAAAGTAACAAAGGGGACCTAACTGTAAAGTGCAGGAAAATGGGCATTTAGGGGTGGGGTGGGGGGTTGACTCAATGAGGGGAGAAAAAAATGCAAATAAATTCAGTAACATTTGTTCAGTAAAAAGAGCAGGACAAATACACAAGGTCAGGTTCATTTTACATCTTTGTCTTCACAACAAACCACCAGTCAATCCTTCAGGCTTATTCGATAAAAAAAAAATTCATGGTAAATAGTAGCTATTGCACATACAGGAGTTTAAGCCATATATTAATATTATAATCATAATAGCAATATAGAGGGAAGTGGCACTATCTAGGTTTTTTTTTTAAATTTTATTTTAAACTCTCATTTGCCCTCCCTGCTTTCCAACTGGAGTGAAAATTCACAACAAACACAAGGGGGGGGGGGGCAATCACAAATGCGAGACTATACGTTACCTGCAAGAACGCTATCAGTCTTTTCACAAATAGCAGAGTAGTACGCAGGCTGCCCGTCGGGGCCTTCCCTGGCCTCCTGGGGGGTGAGGGGGAGGCCGGCCTTGGAGGGGGAAGTCTCCCCTACGGGATTCTGCTCGGGCAGCTCTGCCACCTGCTTCCCACACAGCATGTACTGTTGCTCCTCTGGGTTGGACTGAATCTCCCCGAGGGCGCCGAGGGGCAGGAGGTCTACGGGGGCCCCCAGCGGCGGCTCTGCCGTAGCGCCCCCAAGGGGGAGCTCTTTGATGGTCGGGTCCTTGGTCTCTTCGAGCAGCTGGTCCTCATTCTCCAGGGAGAAGATTCCGGGGCTCTGGGTGGAGTGGGCGTTGGAGTTGGAGGTAGTGCAGTCGAAACCATAGGATGCCACAGAGTTGGCAGATTGGGGCGTGTCCCCGCCATCCTCGCCCTCCCCGTAGGGCAGCTGCCCAGCCTCCTCACTCTCTTCGGTAGCTGGTAAGGTCTGGGAACCCAGCGTGTCGGCGTCGTGGACCAGCATCTCTCCTTCAGTGTCGCTCGCCTCATCTCCCGAGGCCGAGGGAGAGGAGGGATCCGACGTCGGTGCGGTTGCTGGACCCCCGAGTACCTCGTCGGCTGGAAGGGTCTCCGCCTCCTCCTCCTCGCCTTCGCCCCTTTCCAGGGCCGTGCTCGCGTCCTGCTCGACATCCGGCCGCTGCTGGGGCACTGGGGTCTTCATCTTGTCTTCAGACTCCACTCCGGAGCTACTGTTGTACTCGCGCAGCTCCTCGGGCGTACTGGTGTCACTGCTGCTCTGGGCGGCCAGCTCCGTCCCGCTGAGAGTGCTCGACTGGGACATGCCCCGGTCAGGTACAGGGAGGCCTGCGGGCTCCACGGACATCGGGTTCTCCTCCGCGGCGGGTGCCGCAGGAGGCGGCTGGACGTCATCGCTTCGAGGCTGTGGAATAACCTGGAGGTGGAAGGCTGGCTCCTGAACTTGGGGAACGACAGGAGCGCCAAACTCCATCCAAAGCTCAGCAGGAGCTTGGACGGGCGTATCTGGGTCTGCTTGCCGGGGGTCAGAGGAAGGGCTCAGGAGCAGAGCAGAGGAGGCTAGCGGTGGGGGCTGTGTACAGGATTCACCCAATGGGTTGGCCTGGGCCCAGTGTGGAGCTGGGGCTGTCGCGAGCAGGAGGGGCGGCTGGGCACGGTTCAGGTTGTCTAGCCTATCATCCTCAGCGAAATCATCCTCATCTGCATTACCGTAGCTTTCCAGTCCACTCTCAGTCACGCCTTCACTCGCCATCTCGACGTCGTCGTCGTCCTCTTCTTCGTCCTCGCCCTCCTGTCGTGCCCTACGAGGGTCCTCCGCCCTCTCGGAGCCGACCTCCATGTCACACACACGGTCCTCTTCATCTTCATCATCCTCCTCCTCATTAGCTGGAATGTCTGGTACAATCTCAAGGTCAGGAGAACCAGCAGATGCTCCGTCGCCATCGCCCCCTTTGAGGCTGGCTTCGCCTAGGTCGTCCAGGCTCTCTGTGCCTTCCAGCACACCTGGGGCACTCAGCTCTGACGCCCCCTGTTGGCTGCAACTAACATCCTCAGAGTCCAGCTCTGACACCAGGGCACCACCCCGCCACACGGAGCCAGCGAGTCCCGCAGAACCAGGGCGGGAGTCCTCGGTCGGCTGAGTCCCACTCATCTCAGACACCGATATCTGCTGACTAACCTCCTTCTCCTCCTCTTCAACATCACCTCCATAGTCATTATCTTCATTGATCTCTTCATCTGCCTTTTCGACAGCCAGCCCAGGCTCTTGAGCCAGGACGACCTCAGCTGGTGCTAGAGTGCGGAGCTCAGGCTGCACCACCAAATCAACAAGTTCTTCTGCACCTACATTCTTAGGAACAAACGCATCTGCCTCCATTACTGGTTTACAGACCTTCTCTGCACCTTCTTCTTGTTTGCCCATCTCCGGGGACAAATTTTTAGGAGCCACACTAATCTTGGGTGATGGTCGACTTTGATCATCTAGTGGAGACTGTCCTTCAGTTGGGCCTGCAGGTGAGGATGGCAGTAACAGCACATCAACACTAGGGGGAGCCTGGTCTACTTGAGCTAGGGCTTCTATCACTGGCTCCACCTCCGTCGTAGATGTCGGCTGCACAACCTGCTCAGGCTCGAGCCGCCCCTCTCGCAGGCCGACTGAAGCCGGCTCTTGCTCTGCTGCGAGTTGGGGCTCTGTAGGTGTAGCGACGGCAGCGGTTTCTGCGACGTCGGCCGGTTTTGCGGGCGCCTCTTCCCTTGCCGGCTCCCCGCTGGCAGACAGGGGCTGTGCCGGCCGCTTGGCTTTGGAGGATTTACTCGCCGGCACTGGCGCGCCGCCGCTTTCTGCTTTCTCGGGGCTGCCGGTGGCTGCCTTGCCGAGGCCGGGCTTCGAACCAGTGCTGCGGGGGCTGGCGGTGCCGACCCGAGTCGCCGCGGGCTTGCCGTCCTGGGGCTTGGGCCGGCTGGCTTTGGCGTCCGCCGGCTTGTTGGCAGAAAGCGCCCTCTTGGCAGTGGGCTCCGGCCTGGCAGCTGCGCTCGTTTTGGGGGCGTCGGATTTTGCGGTCTTGGCTGGGGGGGGCCGGGTAGGGGCTGCAGCTGGCTTTTTCACTGGAACTGTAGTCAGTTTACTGACATCTGCAAGTGAGAAAATATAAAGCATTATAATACTGACAAAGAATTACACACATTCAAACACTGCAGTGTAAAAAAAAAAGTCCCATAGTACCAGGACAGTTTTTGTAATACTGTTTAAGGAAGGCATCTGTGGACCAAATAAGCTGTAATTAGCCTTGGTTCTTATACAACCACTTACAATTATGTTTTTATTTCTCTTTTCCAGCAACAGGGAGGGGGGGGGGGGATCACAAAAGCAGATACCCCCTTCACTACCTTTCTTCGCCGGAGTGGTGGGCTTGGGGGGTTGCGCTGCAGTGCTACGGCCAGCAGGTGGAGCCGCAGTTCGTGAAGAAGCAGGCCGGGAGGTGGTGGTGGAGTTGACGACTGGCTTTCCCGCCGTTGTTGTGGAAGTAAAACGAGGAGGAGGAGGACCACCAGCGGGCCTGGGGGTGGGGGGAAGCAGCGCCGTCAGAAGATCCAAAAAGATCCAGATTGTACATCTAGATGTATAGTGTTATCTAGGCTTGATCTTTCGGAGCCATTTTATGAAATACTCCTTTGGTTCTCCCTCGACTCATAAATCCACCGGTTAGAGGGTCATCAATCCTCGGGCGTGTAGGGTGAAGAGGCAATCACAGCGGGGATGAAGAAACTGGTTCAGTGAAGGGCATTCAGACAAGGCACCAATTAGTCACTCCAGCCGCAAAGTGTGTGGGGGGGGGGGGGGCTTGAATAATGAGAAAATAAAAGGGAGGGGTGGGGACAACTGAAATTAGGTCCCCACATCTACCGCTGACACTGCATTTGTTCTTCCAAATCGAAAGTTACAATAAAAGCAAAGTTACAAAGAAAGTAATTAAAAACAGCCCCCATGTGAGTCTGAAGCCAAGCTCCCCCATAGCTGGTTCTTTCCATTTGGATTTTGGTGAGCAGCCACTGTTCCCCGTCAGAGGCCTGCGGAGCGCCATGAAGGCCGGACAGCACCAGCCTGGAATGTGGACTCCATGCGGTAACACAATCGCACTAAGCCATACCACTTGGGGACCCCCAGACAGTCCAGATTTAAGCGCTCACTCCAGACAGCACACCAGATACTCTGGATTTCATAGGCCTGTCACCTTCTTAAAAGATGCAATTAGTTTGAATATGTTCGAATACGTGACTATACAGTACATGTTTGTATTATCTAGGTTTTTCAGGTTTATCCTTGCTGTCATGTTGCAGCAAATACCAAGGGGAAACGGAACGTCATGGGACATAGCGGGGGGAACGATTAGAACCAGAGCGGAGCGTCACAGGGCAGCGGGAGCGATTAGAACCAGAGCGGAGCGTCACAGGGCAGCGGGAGCGATTAGAACCAGAGCGGAGCGTCACAGGGCAGCGGGAGCGATTAGAACCAGAGCGGAGCGGCACAGGGCAGCGGGAGCGATTAGAACCAGAGCGGAGCGGCACAGGGCAGCAGGAGCAATTAGAACCAGAGCAGATTCTTGTCTCCTAAATGACAAACGGCGGTGAATCGGAAAAGACAGGATGGCTCAATTATGTGAAGATTGAAAGAGTGATGTCAGTCCTGCAGGTACAGGCTATTAATCTCATATTTCACAGAATGTGGCGACAAAATGTGTACGGCAGCGATGGCAGCACATTCCTGTAACCGAGCACACGAGGCCCCGGGTCACACACTCCTGCAGCACTCCGTCACGCCATGACACGGCACCGTAACGAGACACCTACACCTGCTCGAACAGCGATTACCGGATCCCGGCACAGACGCTGGTGACAGTAAGAGGCTTGGAGGAAGAAGTAACCTAAAACTAGCTGGGAATTAAGAGTTTAAACGGGTGCTAATTACAGACCAGCAACTGCAGCATTCCACTGGGGAGAGCTAAGGATCTCTGCCATTCAGTAGCATGGCCCTATCACCCATTTCATACATGTCAGCCTTTACTATTGGGTAACCTCATCAGATTCAGAGGGGACACTGAGCTAGGACAGGGTTTACAAGCTACCATTTCAGTATAAAAAGCCCTGGATTTCTCTCCAACACAGTTCTTACTATGTGCAGATTGGTCAGTCTCCAATAATCATGCACGTGTCACTAACATTAATATGAAACAGCTGGGTGAGTCTTTCAGTCTAGGAAACAAACCAGTCAAAGCAGAAGAACTGAACTAATTAACCAAGTATGGAAGCCTCTGATATGAGTTTATATACAAATAAAAGCCAATCTATCCATCTGAGCAGCAAAGGAATATAATTCCTTTGAATAATTACAGGGAGCCCAGTCTGAGTTAGACACCATCTGCTTGTGTCACCGGCACCTTCCACGGCAGGGGGAGACGGGCCTGCTCGTCTCCATGTGACAAACCCCCACTGTCCACACCCCCAGTCACATGTGTAGCATCCTTACTGGAGCCAGGCCCTGCTGCGACAGGCTTGGGTCCAAACCCTCCCCCCCCCTACCTCATCACCCAGCGGGATACAAACAAACACCCATCCGATGTCTACAGAGGACTTGGCTCGGGAATGCTGGCACTGAAGGACCTAGGCCGTGCTGGGGCTGCGATCCTCCTCCTGACACGATCGGCGACGTGGCTCAGATTCCCCCCTTCCAGTCTCACTTCATTACAGGGCTTAGAGCAGCGGTGGGAAAGCAGCCAGGTGCTTCACTGGAATCCCACTGACTGCTGTCCCTGACTGTAAACCCTAATAAGGAAAATCCTTAATTCAGAAAAGCCTCTTGAAGCAAGCGGGCCTAATTCGAACAACATTACACTAAACTACACTGCTGAAGCGTGAATTCAGAGCTGGTTAACCCACTAGGCAAAAGATGACTGCCCCCGTCCTTGGCAATCCTCATCCCCCCCCCCCCCAAACACCCACCGCCGGTGCAAAGAGCGTGTAGATTGTGCTGCCTGAGAAATTGGCTGGCGCGGCTTGTGGGGTGTGCGGGGCGGAGGGGGCACCACTGGGGGAATCCTGCCCAGGGCCCCACCCTCACCGCGGGCAGCAGCAGAACCCCCCCGGAGTCATGATACAATAAGCGCATGAGCCAGACTGACCCGACGCTTGTCAGATATGCTGCCCGGCACATGAATTCCTGCTTTGGTGCCTTCAGTGCTTAACGGACACGCATGAGCCACACGAATGATAGCTCCCACCCCCCCCCCCCCAAAAAAACCAAAAAAACTAGTAGTCAGACCGAACAATCCCGGTTCATATGGTTCCCAAATCTGCCACAGCACTGCCAGGATCCAGTGGTTCCTCACTGCAACTGCTGCCCTGTCACCCAGCATGGATCACAGGCTTTCCGACGTCCCACTGCACTTCACTGCCAGTCACTTCATTTAGGATAAAAGCGGAACGAGAGCCAGGCATGGAGCACCGACTGGCTGCAGGCACTGCCGGGAGGATCCTCCAGGCCAGAAAGGGTTTACTGTCCCCCTTCATGCACGTAGGCCAGACATCCCATGATAACCCAGACAGACTCGAACGGGATCTAGCTGGCTGACACGACCCACGTGGTTCATGTTTAAGACCAAGGCAGAGAGAGAGAGAGAGAGAGAGAGAGAGAGCAGTCAAAGCGGGGGCAGGGTCACCGGGGTTCACGAACGCTGCGATAGGCAGAGCGACGGACGACAGATAAAAGGTGGAAACCGAGCACGAGAGGGCAGGAATCGGGCGGATTCGTCTAGATGGGAAGACGCGGCAATTCAAAGCACGGCCCAGCTGCTCAGACCGGCGTCTGGGAAAGGGGGCGGGGTGAGGAGTGACAGATGGGGGATGGGGGGCCTGGCTCACGGCCCACTACGGCAGAGCGTGCCCGCAGTGACAGGATGGGGACGTGACAGAAAGAGGGCGTCAGCCACAGACAAAGAAGCGGGAGAATGCAGGGGCCACACCCCAGTCTCGCCGGAATTTGGGGGGTGGGGGTCACGTGTCAGCTCCTGTCAGTGATTAATGCCCCCGAAGAACAGCACGGAGGTGAGCATTAAGGGATTTACCCAACTGAGGGGGGGGGCGCGACAAGCCAGCGTTCTCCATCCTCCCCCACAGCAGAGTAAGACTCTAACTCTCATTGACACGCTGCGTCAGCCCCCCACCCACCGCTGTTCCATCTGGATACAGGTACGCTTTGGCCGCATCCCCCTGCCCAGGATACTGCGGTGGACTGAAGCCATGCTGCCAAATCTGGGCCACCCCCTCCGCGGACGCCTACGCAGTGACCTCTACAGGGCGCCGGAAGGACACGGCCGGCTCGCTCGCAGGGACAGGCGCATGCGCACACGGCACCAGCCACACCCTCACCCACAGCGTTTGGGTCAGAATATTAATAGATGGCTTAGCGCCCCATCTTTGGTTTTTTTTTTCCCCGCCTTGCCCCCGTAGCCTCCAGCCCCGCCCGAATTACAGCGTACGGGGCGAGCACAGAAGAAGGGGTCTGACCTGCACTCCACGGAAAGAGCACATCACCCGTCTATGCGGAAGAAGACGCGTGCTGAAAGATTACGGCATAAAGCTGCTTTGCATTATTAAAATGTAAATAAATAATCTATTTGACTGCCGGAACACGATTGGCTGCCTTACCTGGTTGCTTTGGGGACGGCAGATCTGTCGGGTTTGGCAGTGGTGGGTTTGGAGGCTAGAGGAAGAGGAAGAAGGATGGGTGGAAGTGGAGAAGAGAGAAGGAGAGATGCAACAAGGGCAAGGAGGAAAGGGGTTAGATCAAAATTTTAAAAATGGATTCATATTGTAGTGAGTGTTCCTCAAAGAAAAATGACATTATGAGTTGATAAAAACTTGACAAAGATCAAATCAATGACATGACAAATACAAAGAACGATAAACAGTATCTGATTTCAAAGGCCTCCAATCCCTCTACATTTGAACATCCCTCACGTTTTCACCTGGTCTGACCCAAAAACAATACAAATTCAGGTAGTGAGAATTACAAGCACCATTTGCATGTCATTAAGCCCTCATCTGTCTTCCAGGCAGACAGGAAAGAGCGGAAGAGCTCGAGTTAAACACATCAATGTAAAAAAAGGGCTCAGATGTGAAGCAGGCTGCGTAGATGCTGTGAGAAAGCCAGAGTGAGACGTGTGTTTCTGCAGAGAAGCAGGGCTCCTCTGACAGCCTGGGAAGAGTACTTCGCGTGGGTGTCGGATGTGAAAGCGAAGAAGTTACTCCAGAAGATGTAGCTGGGTCACCAGAAAGCACCTCATGCGTCTTGAAGCCAAAATCCTAACCCCCTGACCTCCGGCGTGGGAGAGAGAGAGACCGCGCCGTTTGTGCACAAATGCAGAAAATCTGCCTCCTCTGAAACAAGAAGCCACAGGCTCTGCGCCTCTCAAAGGAAAACCACACACCAGAGTGGCGACTCAGGAGTCAAAACGCCTCACGGCGACATGACTGCTGATGCGACGGAACGCCGACCTGGGGGGGGGGGTAGGCAGATCCGGCCACGTTTCAAACCACCCCGATTAATCACCTTCCCAGACATTAATGATCCATAAATGCCTCCATGACTAATATACGTATTTTTGGGTCAAATTAAATAAGAGCCACCCAGACTCGCCACACTACATCTCAAAAAAGGATAAACTCGGCAGAGTGAGGCTATGTCTGCGCAAAACCATGATATAGGCGGGTGACAACTTAAATTTACTTTAAAATACATATTTTATTGTCGACAGTCTAGCAAGCTACGGTCAGCGGTTAGGTGCCCGACAAGAGTGAGGGATGAATGAAAGCAGCTATTTACACATTAAAATATCGAATGAGGCCGTTACTCACCGGCCAATTTGGGCTTTGATTTGACGCCATCAGCAGGACCCCCGGCAGGAACCTTCTTGGGCTGGGCTGGGACGGCAGCGCCTGGCCCCCCATTACTGCTTCCCCCGGACTTCCTGGTAGGCACCTTGGCGGGCACCTTGGCCGACCCGGCGGCCGGCTTTCTGGAAGCCAAGTCGGAGGCGGCAGCGGGGCCAGGCTTCTTCTCAGGGACAGCGCCGGTCACCTTTTTCTGCACTCCGTTTGACAGGGGTTTTTGGACACCGTTGACGGGGCGGTTCTGCGCCGGGCCGGGTCGAGAACCGGGCCCAGCTGCCGAGCTCTTCACAGCAGTAGCGCCAGGTTTCGTTTTGCCTGGGCCCTTCGCCTTAGTTTTGGCATCTGCTGGCTTGCCTTTCCCCTCCTGGGCAGCAGGTGGCGCTGCTGGCATTTCCGGTTGCTGCTGCTTCTCCGCTTCGTCAGAGTGCGACTGTAAAGGGTCTTGCTGCGGATCCTCCTCCGTGGCTGCTCCCTCCACCAGGGGCTCTGCTCCTATGGCTTCCATAGGTTCCATTGCTGCCGTGTCAACCCCATCCGGTTTCATTTCCCCAGTTAGTGTAACGATTTTATTCCCAGTTTGAAGCAGATTCAAGAAGTCCGGTCTCTATTGTACTCACTTCTGCAAGAAATAAACACACATGCACAATTTTATTCTTAAACTTTCCATATTAAACAGTTTATAAACTTACATAAAGGTCATCTGAATATCAGCTGTGAATGATGTTTTATAGAAACAGTTTTTCCCCTACAACTGTAAGGCAAGAAACGGGATTAGGAGCAGAAAGAAAAACAGGAAGCGAGAAGCTGAGCTGAACAAAAATAAATTTCTCAAGGACAAGGAACCAAACTCAAGGAGCACATGAGGGAAAACACGTGTGTGGGTGTGTGTGTGTGTGTGTGTGTGTGTGTGTGCGCGCGCCTGCCTAGACAGGACACGCCTCATCTCTGCTGCTCAAAAGGCCAGTAAACAGAGCGGCAAAGCGGTCGGTGGCAATCCTGTACGATCAAACTTAATTACAAACCGAGGTGGAGCAGAAACAAGCAGGCAAATGGCCCCCACGTGTCACGGGGCTCGGATAAAAGCAGACAGACAAAGTGGAAACACACGGCTCAGTTCGGGACATAATTCTCCTCTGTCAGACGAGGGAATCCTCAAGGAAAATTTCAGCAGCGCCTAATTCTCAAACCCCAGTTTCCCGATTGAAATAAAAGCACAAATCACTCATGAACGAGACGACGGAACACTAATTTACTTTCGGGGGCTGGGAGACGCAGCAGGCCGGCAGCCACGCCGCTGGGATGGAGGCCGGTGCGGGTGTGACGGACTGGCCCAGGCCGTGTTTTCATCTCAGTGACGCATACAGCCGACAGCGTCACCATTGGCTCTGTGGCAGACGGGCTGCTTGCCCCTCCCTCCATTTAGGGATATGGGATAACGACTGCTCCACTCTCCCCCCACAAAAGCTTAATCCCGATTCCTCTTCTGTATCCCCACCCTGCCCCCACACCACACAATACACTCCATTCCATATTCACCTCACCCTTCCTGCTTTCTACATGGACTCTGTCTCACTTCTGCACCTCTCCAGCTGCTGCCCCCACCCCCTCTAAGTTCTGTTCCCAGTCAGTCATGCAGATGGTCAGAGCAGCTGAGCCATTCTGTGGGCTGAACAAACAAGGGCGGCCAAGGGAGAGGGACGCGGTAATTGGGGCCCGACCCAGCGCCGGCACAGCGCCGGTACAGCGCCACACTGACCCGCAAACATCCCAGCTCACCAAGCCGCCAGCCCTCACTGCAGGTCCACTTCATGGTGACATCATCACCGGAAATGGAAACTGGGGGGGTTTCTGAACTTTGGGACATTTGTGAGAATCGCTGGGGGGGTGTTCTGTCTGGTGGGTTGGCCTCACAAAGACACACTGTGTACAAATGGACCAGCTGCAGAGGGCCTGACAAACCGGTTAAGTTGGTATACGCCTAGTAAAAGATAACAACCCCCCCAACCCCACCCCAGCAGCCCTTTCAAATTGAAAAACGGGCAGCATTTCCTACTCTTGCACCACGAAAAAGGCCCACTCCTCCTCTCTCAGTGCCCCAGGCACCTTTACTTTTACATAAACCAAAGGAACCCAGCCCATCTTCAAGGCTCCATCGCCCGTCGCTGGATGGGTCCACACCCACGTCAGCACCTGGAAGCGGCCGACCCAGGGCACGGCGACAGGCGTGGGAAAGGCTTCTCAGGCAAGGCCGAAAGGGAGAAACATTAATTACATTTCATAGCTCCCTGAAAATTCTAAAATTGAAACGTCAGAGCAGCAGAAGTGCAGGCAGCCGTTTCACATGCAAATCGCTGCTATAGAATCCGCTTTCCCGCACACGCGTGTTACTCGGCGACAGGAGACAAATCACACAGATAAAGGAGAATCAAATCTGTACGGCAGGCAAATCCAACAGGAAAGCAAATCAGCTCCGCATTTGAACTCCGATTTGAAATAATCCCTTAAGGGGGAGGGGGGGTGGTGGACCGGTTCCAGGTTCCGTCTGTTGGACACCCAGCGGCACGTGAGCCACATTCCTGTGGCATCCTGTCAACGTAGCGGCTTACGTTGCCCCCCAACTGCATACTGCGACAATGTACAGAAATAAACCCGCGTTCCAGGCACCGCTAACATTCAGACTGGCCTGGAACTGCCATTCCGTTATTCGCGCTCATGAATTATTTCCGCTACCTCGGGCAGGAGCCTTGTTCCCAGAAGCCACCACAGAGGTCCTGACAACCCGACAAGTTGTACACACTGTGCTGAAGCGGGGGGGGGGGGGGATTTCAAAGATGTGTGTGGGGGGGGATCCTTGCAAAATTAAAATGACTGAATAGCTGATATTAGCACAAACGCTGCACGGACAGTCAGTAAACAGTGTAGGAGTGGTTCCGAACATCTTGGTATTTATGTAGTTGAATCTCTTTGCTTCTTGTGACGCTTCATTACAGTCCCATCAGAACAGGCTGTCAGCTCATTCCATAAAAGGGAAGCAGATTTGAACCAGACAACTTTTCAGTAAAAAGAGGAATTCCACCATCTTCCTCACCCTGATGAGAAAATGTTAAGTGGCCCGGCAGAGCACCAGCTCTGAACAATGACAGCGCCAGAACCCACGGGTCACAGCACACTATTCAAACAAAAAGTCCGTCAACATTAAAACTGTCAGCCGGTCGTCAGAAAACGACAACAGCTGATCTCAGACCAAACTGCTTCTGCAGGCGGCCACAGCACCAACACCTGACACCGACCCTCTAGGAACCACACAGCTGACGTGTGTTTACAGGCAGACAGAAAGGTGTCCGGATGGGCAGGAGACCAACACCCTGGCCCCGCCCTCTCCCAGGCAGTCTGGGAATCGGCAAAACCGTCAAGATCAGACGGGAGGAGCCGGCGATGGCTTTCATCCAAGCTGCTCTCCAGTCGCAGGGAAATGGGTCACGGCCTCCTCGGGTCACGCTGGGGTTCTCAGTGCAGTGATCTACTGGCAACGAGTTAGTTCAAGGGGCTGAACACGGGGCGGGGGAGGGGGAACCAGTACCAGGCTCAGTTTACAAGCAGCGAGTGAGCGAGCGAGCAACCCCCCCCTCCCCTAAAGGCAAGGGCCATCACTGTCACCTGGGCCACTGGGCACTGCAGACACTGAGGAAGGCCCACCCAGACACACAGATTCACACCCCCTGCCCATTAACATCGTGGCTATGCACTCCCACCCCCCATCAGTCTCTTGGGGTCAGAAAAACACAGAGTGTTTTGCTCAAAAAGCCCTCAAAGGGGGGGGGGGGGACACAGCTGTGGGAGAGTTAGGAGGGAGAGGAGGAGGTGAATGAACTGCTAGGGGGAGGACGGGTTGCGGGCGAAGCGAGGAGATGTGACCATACAAGGCAGTACTGCTGCATCACCCCCAGACTAGGCTGGGGGGGGGGGGGAGAAAGTGATGAAAGACAGACAGAGGTGAGAGAGAGAGGACAGACAGAGGGACGAAAGAGGAGACAGACATGGACAAGACACAGAAAGAGCACAGACCAGAAGCCTGAATCTCCTACTCGGTGAAAAAAAAAACCACAGACAGAGCTTTCCTCAGACTACAGACAAGCATGGAAAGGCAAGGCCCCACTGAAACCAGCGATTAGCTATCTGGCATGGGAGCTCCAAACAAACCGCACTGCAGGACTCCAAGGGGCAGGCTGAGGTGTCCTGTCGTTTCCATGGTAAGCTTGTGCATAACTACACCTAACCCCTCGAACTCCTCGACCTCCTGCAGAGGTCCTCGAGTCCCTCCAAACCTCATAGGTAAAGCCCCTAAACATTTTGGACAGAACAACCACACGGTTCACTGGAAAACAGTAACTTACTAGCAGAACATGTGGCTCTGTGGCATTAAATCAGTACCCCCACTCCCCCCCCCAAAGTTCTTTTCTAATATAGTTTGCACTGAAGCTTTATCCAGGCTTTCAGCTGCAGGACAGACACACAATCATCTCAGCATAATCTGAGACTCTCAATGGACCACGTTCAGTCACAGAGACTCTCGATCTTCCAGTGATGTTGCGCTACTAGAAAAATCCCTCGGGGGGCCGCAGCAAGGAGAATTTACTTTATGCACAAAATGGCACAGAAGAGCTGCTACATCCCCTGGTCACTACCACCTTGCACCGTCTTTCCTTCACCCTGAATATACGAGGACACTCTGGTCCAGTCTCACCCGGTAGACGACTGCAGGAGGATCTCCACCGCGACGAAATCGCAGCACCCCCCGGCAGAAAAGCGGAGGCAAAGTGCATCTCAAGCGGGCAGGCTGGAAGGCCCCACCCCAGGGGTGCCATTAAGATCGCGATCTCGCCGCAACACCCTACACTCCACGCGGGAAACCACCCATTCCGGCACAAATAACAAAAACGACGGCATGCGGAGCTGGTCCGCTCTGCCGGGTTCCCGCCGGGACACAGTGGAGGAGGGAAAAGGTCGACATTCTCTCACAGCCGCTGACGCCCAACAAGCAGGGACCTTAGAAAACAAACGCGTGCAAATCCATAAATATCATCGCTTAACCAATGCAAACGGATGACGCTTCCCATAGGACTCAACATTTTATAGCTACTACAAAAAGCATGCCTGTGAGAAATTTTCAAAGCTAAGCCTTGATAAACCCCCCCCACCCCCCAAGCAAATGGCCATTGACTCCTGCATGTGACATAGTAGATATTCACAAAGACGATGCTCTCGTCCGTCACTCAGAGGGACCCTTTTTTAGACCTTGAGTAACCGTCAAAACCCTAATCTACAGCACGATGGATGTTTTCCTGTGGTGTCCTCAACGTGAGAAGACTTGCTGGTGTGCAGAGAGCAGGAGAAAAGGAGATTAATTCTAGCAGACAGCTAGGTAGACAAGAGGCCCCACCACAAGTCAACTTCAATACTGATGATATCTAAGTGTTAATGCTGACAGGGCTCTCGAGGACCTCGACGGCTTTACCCAGCAAACGGCGGGTCTGCAAGCCTCAATTATGGAACTATACTAGTACATTGAGTTTCCTCGATTAGCTGTCAATCTTCATCCAAAGGTCAAAGTAATAAAAACTCAACGTTACGCATTACAGGGTGGCACCAAACGATCCCAACGAACCTAACGGAGCCTTCTGGCCACACCCTGGCACTTCGTCAGCAAACAGAAGTCTTCCCAGCTACTGTGTCCTGGGGACACTAAACGGTTTCAGGTGCTGATACGGTATCGGCCCACATGACGTGATCGACAGCTGGAAATGAAAACAAAGGGTACAAACACAGAAACCGCTAAGAGGCACGAAATTCCAGGAGCCTCCGGCGGCACCAGAAAGAGGCGTCGATTAGGCCACGCCTGTGGGCGGTACAGGTTCAACCAGTTATCTGAAGAGCTATCAGCTGGGATGTAGAGGTTAAAAAGTGAGGGGGACCGGTGACATCATACTGGGCGTGGAAGGAGACTGCTGACATCATCTGAGAGGCAAAACACACCCAGCTTACACAAAACAGGCCCACAGAGAAAAATCAATAGGAACAGTGACTTATCCCAAAGCAGATCGATTTGCTGGGTACTGAACCAACAGGTAAGGCAGAAAAGCTCAGACGGAGACTTATCAGGCCCAGAACTCCTTCCCTGAACACATGGTTAAGACGGAATCTGTACTTTTTGACCAAAACTAAGTGGGCACTAGCTTGCCCAGCATGTCATTCTGCAGCCAAGGGTGTTAAGTTGGCCAATTGCTGCTCTAACAGCCAACACTCCTAGAAAGGCTTTCCATTAGTTCGAACATTACTGGTGGCACCTGCTGCCGTTCGGGTTGGGTACTGATATTGGGTTATCAGGTCCCTTTCTGTGAGCTTGTGGCTGACCAATTCACTACTGAACCTGCTCCCAGATGTTCTGATCCTCACAATCACGTCACCTGCAATGCACCAGGACAGCTGTAGCAAGGCAGAACCGTGGCAAGTCAACTTGTGGGAAATTCAGCGCCACTCTGAAACTCACCAACGCATTCTGATGCAATTGTTTGTTGCAAAAGATTGCATGACTACCTTCTATACACCTGTCTCAGAAATTGGTGTGGTTCAATTAGCCAGTTCCCCTAATTGAGAGGGGCGTGCACATACAGTACGTATATGAACAGAACTGAAGGAGGTTAGAAAGCAGACAAGAGGTGAAGGAAACTTCAAACCAAGTGAAAACACAGCTGGTACAATATGGTGCATGTTAGCGCTGGCTAGTAGTCCAGTAACAATAGACTTGGAAAATCTCTAGGTAAGAGTCGACACAGAAATGCAGAAATGTCCATCCATGGTTCCTATAAGGCGACGCAGTTATGACAAGACCGCCTGCGACTAACAGTACCAATTAACATAATCTCCCACGAGCAATTAACCCAGATGGAGAAGCACAGCAGTTACGGCAGCACCGGGAACCAGGCACCAGCCGACAGAGGCGAAATGAGCTCACCGCATATACAGCGGCCTCTGCACACAGAGCCAGCCGCTGAGAGCGGGGAGGAGATTCCAAGCACTTCCAAGTCTTTATTGGATGAAGAAGAAGCAGCAGCCACTGTCCCCTAAGAGCAGGGCCAGCAGCAAGGTCACACGCAGATGAAGATCAGGGCCACCAAAATAAGTGACTTCAGAACCTCCATGGCGAACTCCCAGGCCTGCGGTGCCCAATGGGCACTCATCTGAAGACATGAAGTCAAAGTGCGAAAAAGTCAGTCTCCCGCCTAAGGGATTCACAAGATGACTTAGGGATTTAAAATGCCGGAAGCACACACTGGCTAGATTGTAAAGTGCATCTCAAACCAGGCACCATAGGCGGACGAAAGGATTCCAGCGGCCGCGCCCGAAGAGGCACAGACCACCGTTTGTGTACGACATTATGCCTCCGTGCAGGAATGTAAACAGATGTGTTGATTGCCAGGCACGACATATTGTAATCTATCGATCTGGAGACATGAGGTGCAAAATCCTGACGATCGCAGATCGCTCTCCCGGGGCCGCTTAACTCCACCTGCCCCGGAAAGCTTACAGGTACTAACGGCCGCGTCGTAAAAACCTGCAGTTCCATTAATAACAGTCGCCCAGTAATAAGCCAAACCGCATTCATTCTAAGGACGAAAATGACTGCCATCGATTTATTGATGCACGTTCGGTTTTACGTGCATTAAGGACTTGCCACTGCACCCCCCGCCAATATAAACATTACGTATCCGAACTGTGGTAACTAGATATATAGTACAATGCAATCAATCCCCAAATATTCCACAGAAACCCATGACGCACTTTCATGCCATACAATATGAGGCGATAAATCACTCAATGTCGATTCCCACCGACAGCTTAATAACCGGCTCAATATTACACCTGAAAACACACCATACAGCTTTAAGGGTTTGGCAAAAAAATAAATAAGTATTGCTGCGAATGTATAAAAAAAAACATGAATTGAAACATACGACCCAAACAAGTCATGATAGCACTTTTATATGAGGTTTAATGCAATATTGTGGCGAGTAAATTATGCATCTAGCCAACAGGGAATGGAGTCCGCTATTTACCAAGGGCCTTCCCGGGAACAATGGGAGCCGCAGTCGTGATGAAAGATACGAAAGTAATGAAGATCAAAAGCAGCCGTGCAAATGAAAGCAACACGTTATTTAACCTCCACTGATGTCGGCGAGTTATGGCTGAATCTTTCGAGCAGGTAAAGGCGTTTTCCAACGCCGTGTCCTCGGACAGGACGGAGCCACCGCCCCATTATCCGGCACCCAGGACATGGCCATGCTGGTACTGATAAAGGGGAGCCCGATACCTGTACATACCCCACAAAACCATGCCAAACGCATAATCGAAATCTCCAAAACCATCCAGTGGACTAAACGGCTAACAAGGTTAGTATACGATTACGTCGTAGTTGGAAAAATAATAAAAATCCTCTATACTTGGCCGGTGATTCAGGCAGGACTGAGTAATTACAGCGATATGGAGGAACAGTGCACACATGCAATAGCTCAGCATAAACCTGAACCTTATTTCTCACTGTAGTCTCGCATTACGGCGTTTGGTACCTGCAGAAAGACTACGGAGCCTCGTAGGGACGAAGCTGCATGACGGAGCAGCTTTTATCCGATACGCATGAAACCCACGGCTCCTTTATCCAGGACAGCAAGCATCAGCCACGTTGCAATACTGACTGAGCGGTACCCAGAATCAAATACTGACCTGTAGCTTGTAGCCTGGATAACAACTTCACACACACGCTACTCAAATAAGCAAGAAGATCTAATCATTTCGGCTAAATTTTAAATCGATGGCATACAGAATTGCATTTACACAAAATCGCCTTACCGTCTTGGCTTCTGATACAATGAAGCTCGGATGAAACCGTTTTCTTTCCCTTGCGAAGGATGATAAAAAAAAACAATAAAGGGCGAAATGGATCTCCCCCTTTCCCCCTATTTTAATGTAAAGCTGCCAAGAAGCGAGTTTCCCGAGCCGGTTCTGGCGTCAGAACGCCGCAGTGATACTCAAGCAGCCGCAGCAGCGCCGATCTGCGCCCTTTCATCCGGACACTCGGCTTGTTTCAGCGAGAAGGGCCCGGGGACGAGCTGCGCGGCGCGGACATGAGATTGAAAGAACAGAAAGACAGAAAAAACTCCCAATTTCTTCATTCGTCCACCAATCGCAGCGAGGGCCGAGATTTATTTAAAAGAGGGTGATGTAATTGTCCGGGCTACCCCGCCTCCGCCTTTCACTTACGCCACCACCCTTCCTCTCCCGAAACTTATGTCCTACCACCTGACCGAAGCATATTAAAAGCGCTCCCATGTCTCACAGTAACAGGCTTAACGACAATCTTCAACTAATGAATGGTTTCAGTGGGCAGGCTATGCATTAAGATGGTACTACTCCGCGAAAGAGTCCGGACGGCGTGAAAATCAGTGCAGAGTTAATATATGTTTTTATTGCTTGTATGCTATTTATTAACAATTACAAGGTTAAAAGAGGATAGTGTGTTTTGGGGAATATATATATTTTCTTTCAATTTACAGTTCATAATCAGGATTTTTCAGTTTTTGGTCTTTTTTCTCACTGTCCCATGCTGTTCATGATAAGATGGAGTAGACTGGTTCGGGTAGTAGACAAAGAACCCGATGACTCAATAAAAACCCACATCGGCGCGTTGTTCTGCGCGTGCGAAGGTAAGGCTGGGGGGGGGGCATAAGGGTAAGATTGGGGCGGCAGCAGATTCACGTGGCCTCATTCTTAGTGTGCTGGCGAAATTATCATTTCTATTCAGGGAGATAATCTCCCATTTTTAGGAATATTACTTAGAATCATGTCCCCACGCGGTCTCCCTCCGTGGACTGCATTGTCCCTCATTCCCATTTACATTGTGACAATAACAGATTGTCAGTTGATAGTCAGTTGTATTGATTCCTTATCCATGTTTGCAGTTTGGGCAAACACTGCACATTATCCAAGGCTTATCCACAACTGTATTTTACAGCAGTGTGTCAGTACTGCACCCTGATTTGTAAATTATCTTCAGACCCACAATGATTAACCAGCAACACAATGACCTCCTTCTCTAGTGGCACAATCTATTGCAAAGCAGGGGTCTGGCATGGCATTTATAAGATTATGGGATCGTCCTTGTCTTGTACTGGAAGTGCTTGATACATTATTTCCAGTTTTTTTGCCTCTTATGTCCAGGTCTAACCTGTGTCACCTAGACTGCGGAAACAGCCACCTTCACCTCAGGAGAACTTCCATTGACCGGCAGCCCTTTTCCAGCAGATGTATAGAGTCTGGAGATTTGGGTACGCAGTACTACAGTAACTTCCAGAAGGTGTCCTGGGGTTCTGCTGGAATGATTCAGCGAAACAAGATGGGGTGACAATTAAATCAGTAGGGGGGCTCCAAAGGGAGTGATGCTGAGGTCACATGGGACACTAATATTTTTTTCCTGCTCTAATTCAGACGTCGGTTACTTTAGGGATGTTGTTACTGGCATGTGATCTGAATTCACCTATCAAACAGCTGCCAGGGCTGTGTAACGAAAGACTCTTCCCCACTCCTGCTGAAAGGCATACAAGATGGTCTGTATAGAGTCTCTCAATCTCTTAAAGAAAAAAATCAGCGGACAAAGGAGAACACTACAGGACAGGCTGTCTGTGACATTGTGGCAGCAGGTTCTGGCATCAACGTGATAATTCTGAGTGGCAACAATGAGAGGAAATTTTGCTGACAAATGGTGTGGCAGCAGAGACAGGACGGGGCTGGCCAGCTCTGTCCTTTATTTTTTCTTTGTTATTATATATTTTTTTATTATTAATTTGGATTGAGCATAGGAAGTCAAGGGTTATCACTTAAACCAACGATATTGACCCATGTCTGAGGCAAACCACAGCCCCACATCATTAAAAAAAGGAAAGTTACCCCAGACAGGAGGAATACAATGTTCTGCCTTTACCTGCTGGTATTTTATGAGCTGTACACTGCAGTTATGCTCACCGAAAACATTATATTGGCTCACGCGCTATATAGTGCAATCGTGAAATGATCTTGCACTTTGAGCTCAGCGTGCACCAAGGTAGACACTGACCCACATAGGCTATAGGCTGATATTTTTATCTGACGATGTGTGCATGCTGCTCCGAAACCCACAGCAGCACAGTCCGCTTTGTCTGGGACGCCTTTGTTCTGAAACCTGAGCAGGAACGGCCCGGTCAGGGTAGGTGCTGGGCTCATTTGATTGCCTTCGCCTCTGGCTCCTTCCTGTAAATTATGTATAATCATATTATGGGCGGTGGAGAGGAGCCCCTCCACACTGCGTTCCTGTCTGACCTGACTCAAACAAGTCACACTGAAGTTAATCACTGTCGATCGATATTTCTTCCGCTACTTTGTCCCGGTGTTCCAACGCTAGCCTGCACGACATTTGACCTCTTGCTGACATGCTTTTTATAGTATTTTCATGGGCTGTTTTCTCATTTATCTGTAGTTGAGATCAACCATCTTTTGTCCGGAAGAATAGGGCCATACACACTACTTCGGCTGGCTTTTGAATTAAAACATCACCTTATAATCAGTTTTTTTTTCCAAATCATACTCTTTTCAAACCTGCCATAAATTAATTGCTGCTCATTCCCCCAGTTTTCCACCTAACATCAATGAAAACTGCAAATGAGCAAACGCTCAAGGTTATTTTCTTTACTCCATCTGCTGGTCACTGAATGTAATTGCAACTCATGGTTGGTGAATTTCATACATGACTAGATATTATTCAATTTTGTTATTAAGCAAACAAGCACTCAGACAACGAAATGCAGTTTGGCATCTAAAGCGAAACTGCGAAATAGTGCATGACTATGGTCAACTATGTAGAATAAAACAGGTATAAAGATTCACCACCTGTAAACACAAAGTCTGAAAATCCCGGAAACTTTCTTGAATAACACAGATAGCAATAATATAAATAATAGATACTTTATTAATCTCCAAGGGGAAAATCTCTCTACGCCTTCTCCGAAGAGCTTCAGGATCTGCAGTTTGCAAGCGATGAATCCTTAGTTACAGCAACCCCTTTAAAACGTCCAGAACGCCAAGCTTCCCCGTGAACCGCAAGGCTCCAGCCAGATGCCAGAAAACAAGCCACCCACCATGTCCCACACAAACACGAAACACAGACGTGGGAGAGGTTTACCAGCGTTTTAATTGGAGAGTCAGGACAATAAAAGGAGTCTGAACAGGAATCCACCCGCCCCACCCTCGTCTCGGAATCCTTCGGCGGTCAGTACTTTGTACATATAAAAATGATTCACACGTGAAAATGAGGTAAATCATCCTTTTCCTTTAGCAGGCTTTGCACTCATTTATATTTACATATATTACAATTAAAATTCACGTTACCCTGGTTAGTCCCAGTTATCCAGAAAAGGAAAAGAAACTGATCCACACAACTGTACCCGCAGCGTATGACAGGACTGGCCGAGCTGCACCAGCGTCTGCACTGGCGCCCTCTGTTGAGCTTGGAGGGTATTGCACTTGAATTACCGACCAGTGTGAGCGGGAGCGTGCAAGTGATACAGGGTTTTCAGTATGCTGAGCAGGGCGCCCCCGTGCGTTAATCCGCAGGGAGGATGCCCTTCTGGTTTTGTGCATTTGTTTCAAAATATAATAATAAAAAAGCAATAAATAAGACGCTTTAAAACATTTGATCCGATCATTGCTCATATACATAAATAGCTAAAATTTAAGAGAACTGCAAGGAAACACAGGAATCACAGATTTAACCTTCGGCAAATCTTCCTCCTTGGTGCTGTGCCACGTTTCTTAGCAAACAAATCCTCCTCCTTCAAATTCATTTAGTGCAACCAATTTCTGCTACTCAACTGATATTTAGAGAAAATTAAACAGAAAAATAAGGCATTTTTGTTTACTCTAAACGTCCCCTGCACATTTAAACATTGAGGTCAGGTGAATTAGCTAGGCCCATTAAATACTGCATTTGGGGAGAGAGATGGAGGATTGCTGCTTTGTGCGTCACAGACATGCCTGTTAGTTACTGACATACCCTAACCCCCACTAGACCTTACCCTCCTAAGAACCTACACACTGCCTTGCAGAAGCTTGCAAAAAAATAAAATATAAAAATATAAATGCCGTAATTCCATAACAGGCCACAGGGGGGCAGCAGACACATGGATTGTGCTCCTGTTTTCTTTTTTTGCTCAGTAAGAGGCAGCAAAAGTTCCTGCTTCTCCCCCATTTAACTAATACCGGCTGCAAACAAGGACATCTGGTCTGATCTCTAAAGTAAAGGACACGCATTACACTTTCCCTGTCCGCAAGCAGTCGTTAACGCATTTAAAAACAAAATGACTGGATAAGAATAGGAAGGAACATTTTTCAGAAACTACGACAGTCTTGGCAGTTACAGCACTACTTGGTCGGTGTGTTGGAAGGAAATATACACTATTGTAAATGTATAAGTTACATTCATCGACAGCATGGATTCAGTCCAACACAGTTTATGTCTACCTGTCATAATACTTAGCAAAAAATGAATAATTCTACTGTGCGCAATTGTCACCATACTAGCTAATTATTCATGTGTGTCAAATGTGCGATTGCAGCTTTGAAATTTATACCGTTGTGTTTTGTAAAATGCCAACTGGGAGCTTCTTTATGTAGTTGGGAAGAACTGAAGGAGTAATCAGGGACAATACGGTGGTTCTGTGACATTCGGCTCGATCATTGCTCACATCTCATTGACCAGATGCTTCTAAGGTGGCAGGTAAACCAAACCGGCATGAATAAGTAAACCCACTGCTTGCTGTCTTGTCTTCCGGCTAGGTGACCGAAGAAAATCGGGATGTAATAACCCAGTGCTGCCAGAAGAGGGTGTTAGTTCACCAACAGGACGTCTTCATAAGTTGTGGTTCTAGAAAGCACAGAGCAATTATATTAATAGCAACATGGCGAGACAGTAGCGATAACATTGAGCAGCAGCCATACTTGGCCATTCAGGCAGCACAAACCAGCAGCCCTCCCCAAACAACTCCCCAAACAAATCTTTATCGCACCTGTCACAGCAACAGAAGAATGAGCAGGGGGAGGTGTCAAGGCCGCGGAACTTTCCAGAAGTGGGGGTGTCAGTACACTCTGCTATGAAGGCATGCAGGTCTGTGATGTGTACCGGCTCCTGGGTTTGGTGCTGTGAAGAGAACAAAGATTGATGGTCTCATCCATTCCTCTCACCTTAGTTATCTACCTGAATCATTATGACAGAAGACGCTTTAATAAGAGTTCATCTGAATACTGCAATATCAAGTCTGATGACGCGCATTTCCAGGTTGACGTCGACTTACGATCGGTGCGACTCACGGTTGATCGACTTTACGACCGCACCAAGATCACAAATGCGTGAGAACATTTGCATACAAAATAAAGAGGGCCGACTTGCTACCAAAATCGACTGATGACTGGCCAATCGGAATCGACTGCGGTAGTAAGTTGACGACGACCAGTATATGACAATAATTTAGCAGTAATTGGATCAGGTTCACAGCTTGTTTACATCTAGTTGCTCGAGTGACATTTTCTAACCAAGCACCATACAGTTTCAGTTCAAGATTACTCAATGGAGCAATGACCTGGTACTTCAACCAGAATTTGCTGGATTACAATTTAACCTCAATGCCATTTCCTGCATCATATTCATGCGTGACTGTATTCAAAACATGACATTATTTAGTGACTTTGAAGGTTCAGCAGCATGTTTACATACTTCAGAAGCTCATCTAAGACCCTCATACGTCCCAAACGAAGGCTTTAGCACAACAGCATTTTGCCTTCGCGGTTCCACGTTTGGTTCTTGACCCTTGCAGTCCACTCCCGGCGCCGTACCTTAATGGTCTCGTAGGCCCCGGTGATGAGCGCGATGAAGAGCGACAGCACCATGTAGATGAAGAGGGAGATGAAGGTGTAGAGGTAGACCTGGCTGAAGACCCACACCAGCAAGCTGCTGTCCTGCATCTCGGCGAAGGTCACGAACATGTCGTCGCCGTTGATCAGCGAGAACAGGCACTCGGAAACCATGGAGAGCGAGCGGAACTGTGGAGAGGATGCACATTAGCTCCAGGCAAAGGCCCAGTCATCCTTCACTCACCAGACATCGTTGCAGCCACTAAAGTTGAAATGCACCGAGAAGTTGATTGATTGGCCTCTGTTCTTTCGGGTTGTTCCGAGCACATTTCACAGAGAACTGTACTTAGCGGTAACTTGGTTTTAATGACAGTTGTTGATTTTAGGTCTTTATAGATCGAAGAACGGCCAAGGACTACAAAGCACTGTTGTAAGTCGCTATGGAAAAGAGCGTCCGCTAAATGCTGTAAATGTAACTAATGCTGCGTTCCATTTGGACTTCCTAGTCGGAAATTTCAACTGGAACCCCCTCTGAAGTCGGAATTCCAACTCGTGGACTGTGAACTGACACAACCCTGAACTCAGATATGAAGATGGCTGCACCCTTCATCAAAAGAAGTTAGAGCTGTAGTTTTATGCAGTTTATTAGAACTTTCATCTTATTTGTGGCTCATTAAATCGATTGTACACACAGTACCGTCTAACCGCTATCTGTGGATTTGTTGCTACGCAAAGTACTGTGTAATATGTTGTTATCCACTGATATTGCTAACAATCACCTGAGATTGAACTAGGACCAGTTTCATTAAGCAGGTTTTCTTGCTTAAGCAGACACCTTATTGGATTTAAGGTAGTCCGGGCTAAATGTAAAAGAACAAAGATAAAGGCCATTTAAACTGGGGTAGATTAAATCCGACAAGTTATCCAGGTATGCAAGAAATCCTGCTCCCTGGTATTGCTTAATGGCTTTCCAATTTTGTGTACTGGAACACTTAACTCGTGTGTGACATTCCCAGTTATGAGTTTCGACCTCCGAGGTAAATGGAACGCAGCATTACTCGGTTCTCCAAAAAGCAGAGGTCTCATAGTTCCAGCTTGCAACGTTTTTCTTTCCTGCCTGCCGACTGACCCACAAAGAATTTAACAGTGTAACATTATTCTGCTAATTAGCAGCACTAAACTCAAAAAAATGTACCATTGCCAGAGGTTTAGCGGATTATACGTATAATTTCTTTTTGTTTCAGTTACAAAAAAACTCAAGTGACCCAACTGAGCTGTAAACGTCCTTGAGACTAACCTACTGCGTCGAGTGTGAGATCCCTGTGAGAGTGCAGAGCTTCTGTTACGTCCCAGTGTCAGGTGCAGTGCATCCCGTAGGCCTGCAGGGGGCCTCGCCTACCTTGACGTGGTAGGGCCCCAGGACGATCCAGCCACAGAAACAGTAACCCAGGTAGATGACAGCCACACAGCAGCAGAAGCGGATGACATTGGGGAAGGCAGCGCGAAGTGTCACGATCAGGATCTGGAGAAGAACGTGCGAGATATTTCAGTAAGAATCGCTCCTCCGGTTCAAATTGTGGGCAGCAGAGATGCGAAGGTGGTTCCAGATGGATGTCTGTATATGTTACTCACGTTATATTTCTGGAAGAAGCTGAGGTAGCGGATGACTCCCACCCACACCAGCAGGGTGGAGGTGCCCAGCAGGATTCCACACACGTCATAAGCCGATATGGTCTTTCGGGAAGAAACAGCGCCGTCAGGCAGGCGCATCACGCGACATTCGGACTCATCTGCAGAATCCGCCCCCCGGTGACACAGACCTTAGCGTCGATGCCGATCTTCATGCAGCTGCCGGTGATGGTGAGGACGTCGCTGATGATGAGAAGGATGTACCAGCCGTTGATGAACTCCATCCTGTCGGACCAGCACACGCTGCGGCTGAGGTTGGCTTTGAAGAAGTGGACGAACTCCTGCGGAGGGCGAAGAGGGCAGATTCACGCGTGGCTCAGCACACAGACCCAAGCATTGGCCGCGTTCGGCCTGTGGATGTCGTCCCTGATGGATGACAGATTAC
>JAODUD010000095.1:8132548-8143663 GCA_026784285.1 Stomatorhinus walkeri | reverse complement strand
ATGGGGACCAGGAAACCGGTCCCCATAAGGGAAAAAAAACAGATATTTATCACACTATGGGGACATTGTGTCCCCATGAGGATAGGTATACCCGCTCACACACACACACACACACACACACACACACACACACACACACACTCTACAAGCGTGAGGAGCAGCACTGCTCCACCCCCATCGGAGTTTAATAGTTTAGCTATTAATAGTTTAGCCAGCATGCAGTGTGAACATGAGCTCACCTTGGGGTCCTGACCCCCCCGCCAGGCTGCATGGCTCCCGGGAGTCCCTGTCCATCCCTGTCGGCGCGGTGGAGAGCCTGGACCTGAGCTCAGACCAGACCACAGTCATCCGGCCTGTGCACAGCTCCATCCTGGGCGAGAAGTTCTGCTTCGAGGTGCCCCAGATCTCCACACGTTGACTCTACCACATGCTTCTGTGACCGACTTCCCGAACACTCTCCTTTACCACATATTTAGCAGATGCTTTTGTCCAACAAGTGAGACAGATGGCACATTGCATACACGATGTCAAGGAGCTAGACTGAACTTCCCATGAATGCTCAGGTAGTGAAAAAACACCAGACACTAACACCAGGCAAAATTAGCTAACAACAGTCACTTGCAAACCAGATGAAGATTTTAAACAGTACAGACACTTTTCCGCAATGCTGTTATTGAAGTCACTTTTGGACCAGTGTGATTTGTCTTTCTGCTCCTCTGACCTCTGAGGCGTTACCCACTGACTTTGCTTGCATCCTTTCCCCCTGTAGATCTGCACAGTATTATATCCTGTATCTGAGACGTTACCCACTGACTGCTTGCATCCTTTCCCCTGTAGATATGCAGTGTTATATCCTGTATCTGAGACGTTACCTACTGACTGCTTGCATCCTTTCCCCTGTAGATCTGCACAGTCTTATATCCTGTATCTGAGACGTTACCTACTGACTGCTTGCATCCTTTCCCCTGTAGATCTGCAGTGTTATATCCTGTATCTGGCCATACGCTCATGCTGCCCCCACAAGTCAAATCAGTTTATTTATGAAGCACGTTTAAAACAACAAGAGTTGACCAAAGTGCTGTAAGGACCGCACAATAAAACTTATCTAATGAAATTAATTAAGACCAAAAATATAAATAACAAATTAACAGTATTACTTAACCACAATTAAAAAAAGCAATCATACTCAGGCCTACTGAAAGCTAACGAAAAAAAATAACTAAATAGTAATGGAAGTAATAAAGGCATGGAAGACAAACTCCAAATCGTTAGGCGAAAGGAAGGGCTTCGATTTTGTGATATTCCTTAAATGAAACTGCTCTTTACCATAGACCTTATTTGTAAAACAAAATTCAAAGATGAATCAAAAATAACACCAAGAGGTCTTACCTGGCTTTTCAAGTTTGCAGACTGGGAGCCTCGCATTCCTTGGGTCATCAGCTAACAAAATAAGGCTTAGCGGTACGAGTGTTGACAATGTGCCTCTTTGACAATATGGCTTTGCCTTTTCACAGGTGATTAATTCCGAGAACAACCACTGCTTCGGGTGCAGCTCCGCCGCGGAGAGGGACCGCTGGATCGAGAACCTGAGGCGTGCTGCCCAACCCAACAAGGTACAGCTGCAAGCCCCCAGGCACATAGATCAGCGTTTCCCAACTCAGTCCTCAGGGACCATCGGTCCACATTACTGCTCTCCCAGCTCCCAGCCACCCAAAAAAACCAAATACCTGATACATGTGTGCTGTGAGCACTGGGGAACAAAAATTTTGACTTTCTGGGGGTCCGCGAGGCTAGGTTGGAAAACACTGGCCTAGATCCTCCAAACAATTTGTCTGATGTGGCCTCCGTCATCTGTCTGAGGGGGGCGCTATCTGCTCAATCTTGTTAAGCATTTAAAAGGATAGTACATATACTTGGACAGTTAATGTGACGTCAATGTGGTTCGAACCGGGGACCAGGCCGCAGGACACAGCTTTCCTCTAAATAATAAAGCAGGGAAATTAACTGATTTAAAGATATGGACTCAAAGCATTAGTGTCATTTAATTAATTGCAAAAAAATATCATTTGAAATGCAAATTTTCTTAGTACGACACACATATTTTTGGTCTCGCATTGTGAAATGTGCACCCGTCATTAAAGTGATAATCAAAATGATATAATTTTACTTGTGTGTCTAATTTAACTCATTTATCACTTGCTACCAAAACAACAAATCAAACGGTAATTCCAGTCATGAGCATTTGTTTTCAGAATGGTCCCGGCCATTTAAATCACTAAAAAGCGAGACTCTGACTTAATTAGAGGATAACAGAGTGCGATTCAGCTTGGCTGTGCTGTATCCATCAGCCTCTCTTGGCCATAAAACACACCTCTGAAGCTGAATAAATGTCCTACAATGATAGTTTGGTTTGCGTGTTTGTGCGAGTTTAGCCTAAGCAGGGTTAGCATGCTAAAAGCGTTGCTCTTTTCCTTGCCCCTGCTACTCCAGGACAACTGCGAACGCACAGAGAACTCCCTCAGCCTCTGGGTGAATGAGGCTAAGGACCTGCCCCCAAAAAGGCGCTATTATTGCGAGCTGCACCTGGACGGCGTCCTCTTTGCACGCACCAGCAGCCGAGCCATTGGGAAATCCCCGCAGCGCTCCAGCCTGATGGCTGAAGGGGGCGTGGCATCCTCAGCGGGGAGCCTGGGAGGGGGTGGGGCTGGCGCTGGCCCGGGAGGCTGTCAGCTGTTCTGGGGAGAGCTTTTCGAACTGGACAACCTGCCACCTGTGTCCCAGCTGACGCTGCACCTCTTCCGGGACGACGAGTCCAAAAAGAAGCGCCACTCGCGAGATGAGACCTCCAGCTTCCCGCTGGGCAGTGTCGCCATCTCCCTGGCCAACATCCGAGGGCGGGTCTTTCACGAGGACTGGTACCGCATCGTCCCCTATAAAGCCGCGGGCTCCGGAGGCACCAAGGACCAGCTGGGGCCGCAGGCCTCGCTCCGTGTTAAGGGCCGCTTCCAGAACCTGCGGGTGCTGCCCATCGAGCGCTACAAGGAGTTCGCCGAGTTTGTGACAATGAACTACGAGGAGATGTGCGTCGACCTGGAGCCCCTGCTGTCCGTGCGGGAGAAGGAGGAGCTGGCCAGGGCGCTGGTGCATGTGCTGCAGAGCATCGGGAAGGCCAAGGTGAGCACCGGGGGGGGGGGGGGGTGGCACCAATGTTTAACCACGGGGAACAGGGCCGGGCTGCAGGGTGGCACGTTCCAAAGCCCTGAGTGTCACAGGAAAGGGCCGATGCCATTAACAGAGGAAGGCGCATCACAGATACATCTGGTCTCCTTTCCAAAAACTGGTGGCTAATTATGTAAAACAATCTAATCCCGGGGTCTCAAACCTTTTTTTACACTTGACTGGGGCCCTTGAAGAATATGTAATATTTAATGTAAAATCGGGTGGCAGGGGCCCAAGGTGAAATTTTGTCAGGGGACCTAGAATTTCTAGGTACACCCCTGGCGGTGATGGTATAAGGTGTTGTGGGGGCGGGAGGTGGCTCACTGGTTTCCTGCGGGCTACTAAAATCTCGTGGTTGGCTCATTGGCTCCCAGTAATCTAATCATTATAAACCATTAAAAAACAGCAACTGGGTATGTTTCCAGGAGTTCCTGATTACCCTGGGGAGGGCGGAAGTGCAGCGCTGCGGGGAGAAGGAGGCGCTGATCTTCAGGGAGAACACACTGGCCACCAAGGCGATCGATGAGTACATGAAGCTGGTGGGGCAGAAGTACCTCATCGACACTCTGGGTACGGCCTGCCTGGCGTGGGGGGGGTGGGGCGGGGACAACTTGCTGTTTACTACTGAGGTGCCGTGAAAAAGTACGCTTTCATATCTTACAGGCTGTAAATGCACATATTTGTCTAGTTACTAAGTGCATTGCAGTCAGACGCAAACAGAAAATATTTAAATGCAGAAGTGAATCATTTGTCCGTAGAACAAAGTAATGAAAAGAATTTCCTAGCTGTCTTGCTATTGGCCTTTGAAGAAGCCGTTTACTAAATGAAAGCTCCGGTTTAGGCAAGGATTGAGTGTCAGTCAACGAGTCCAAAACATGAAAATAAAGAGCTGGGAGCACATAAACAGAGCAAAAGCAGGGGCATAGTTATCAAAATGCAAAGCAATAGCCATCGATATCCCTGCGAGTACTGCTGGCGCAAGGCAAAGTTGTGTCGAACCACCCAGAAATTGTCTAGAATAGGGCCGAAAATGACTATAGATGAAAGAGCTACTATATATGTATGCATATGGATAGATGGTCAGCAAGACAAAAGCTGTTACTCTGGAATAAACATCTCAATGCTCATTTGGAATCTGCCTGACAGGGGAAGAGTGTTGTGGTCTGATGAGACTAAAATTGAGCTTTTGGGCCAAAATGCAAAGTGTTTTCAGTGGTGCGATAGTAAAACACTCCAAAAAGGTTAGGGAAAACTCTGGGGGCACTTGGTATTGCTGGAATTGGATGGAAATATCAGGTATTTGCCGCAAAAGTGACTTCATTTAGGCTGCCGGCACACAGGCACTCCGTCAGGAACTCACCTCCCCGTCCGCTCTCAGGAGACTTCATCACGCGGCTGTACGCCTCCGCGGAGAGCTGCGAGGTGGATCCACGCAAGTGCACTGCCTCAGAGCTCCCCAGTAACCAGAAAAACCTGAGGGAGGCCTGTGAAGATGTGGTGAAGAGAATCACGGAAATGCACGAGTGAGACAGGCCGCACGTTATTGCACCAAGTCAATCAGCATAAAATAAACTGTTATATCAGTTTTGACATTTTATGTACTAACGATCTTACAAACGATTCTCTCTCTTCTCCACTTTCTTTCCGACTGCCTTCTTATCTTACGGGTGTCCCTTGGGTTCCTCCACTCCCCCTCTATGACTTTCTTATTTTCTTAACTGCACTCAATTATTTCCGGAACATTCCCTCCCCGCCGGCCCCAGATCTTTCCCAGTGGAGCTGAATGAAATTTTCTCCAGCTGGGTGGAGGACTGCGAGGCACGCGGGCGGGTGGAGATTGGCCAGCGCCTCATCTCTGCCTCGCTCTTCCTGCGTTTCCTGTGCCCCGCCATCCTCAGCCCCTCCCTCTTCGGCCTAATGCAGCCCTACCCGGACCCACCGACGCTGCGCACCCTCACCCTCACCGCCAAAGTCATACAGAACCTGGCCAACTTTACCTCGTGAGTCTCAGCTGGCTGTATCAAGCCAATCGGCGCGGTCGTGGAAAACACGTTTCCGGTGCCTTTTTCTACAATTGACAATACGAGTCATCGCAACTCAGCCAATCCTTTGTAAAACACAATGCTCTTTCAGCACTTCTTACTCTCCCAATAAATCGGTGTGCCAAACAGCACATTTGAAGGGCTGCGTGCACATTTGTACGCCCAGCTCATATCAGACACACGGGTCCACGGGTATACCAAACAGACCCCTCTTGGCTCTGCAGTCAACATTCTTACAGCCATGTGTTCGGTGCTCAGTGCAGTCTCTCCCCTCCCCTGTGCCGCAGGTTCGGAGAAAAGGAGGAATATATGCTCTTCATGAACGACTTCCTGCAGGAGCACTGGGAGGCCATGCAGAGCTTCCTGCAGCGGGTGTCCAACCCTGACAGCGAGCTGGCCATGGCGAGGTTCGACGGCTACGTGGACCTGCCCCTTCGTCTAGCCGTGCTTCACGGCCTGCTCATTGACATCATTTCTCCCATGAAGCAGGTACGCGCCTCCCGCGACCCCCCCCCCCCTTCCAACGCTCTGTCCTGCTCGGTCCCACCCTGCCTGCCAGTGGAATCACAGTGATGAGTGTCCGTTGCAGGAAACGGTGGAGAAGCTGCTCCCCCTGCCCTCCATTCTGAACCAGATCTCAGACTCGCTGGGCCCCAGCGCTCCCCGCATCACAATCTGCAAGTAAGTGCGGGAGGGGGGGGCAGCACCCGGAAGACAAACGGACGGACGGCGATTTCAAACAGAAAGCACACTGTGGCAGGGATAGAGATGAGACTGACCTCACTGTACGGCCCACAGCTTGGGGTCGGAGCAGACCAAGCCAACCTATGTGCCTCCGCGGGACCTTCCGGAATACAGCCCCTACCAGCACCTGCCCGCCGATGGCAAGAACAGGGAGAACCGAGCAGGGAAGCGGGTGACGAGGACCCAGAGTGTCCCTAACCGTGTCAAGCCACGTCCCTGGCACCCCCCGAAGCGGCAGACGAGCAGCGAGAACCTCCCGAAAATCACGGTATGCGCACTGTCCATCTGGCAGCATTACATCCTTGGACGTTATTCATCGCTGCCGGCTTGGTTGTCATGATGGATGTTAGAGATTCGTAGCACAGTGTGTCGCCTAGCTGTGCCAGCGGTGCCACGGTCCACCTGCTGGGTTCCAGTGACTCTGTCTGTGTCTGCCTTCCCTTAGAGCCCCAACCCTTCAGAGCCCCAGCTGCCTAGAGTCCCAACCCGTGTGCCCTGGCAAGTTATAGTCAACAAAGAGCCACACCCGATGAGCTCTGAGCCGGAGGAGTTTAGCGTCCTGAAGAAGGTGGGTGTTGCCACTCTTTGCCTTGCGCCCGTGGTGATAGCGGCACCTTCACGATTGCCGACATGCACCCTCTGACGCACGCGCAGCACGAGGAAGAACTGTCCGAGCTGCGGCTCGGCGTGGACCAAGTGACGGAACGAGAGCTGGAGATGGCCAAGCGACTGGAGGACTTCATCGCCGAGAGCGAGGAGCAGAAGGAAGAGCTGCAGGCCACAATCAAGCAGATGCAGGACCTGCTCACCATGCAGGAGGAACAGCTCGCCAGCACCACCTTCAGGTGAGGCAGACCGGAGCGGGGTACGGGAACGGCAAACAGTACCTCAGATGTACAGAAACAGTTCAGACTTTACTTTTCTCTACATCCATTAGACTTGGAGTAATAGAAGAAGAGAGGGAAGAGGATGAGAGGAAGTTAAATGCCGCCATGGCTGCAGCAGAGAGGATGAACGTGCTGGTAAGTTATCAAGGGCAAGAAATTACTGAAAAAGAGGTGAAGGGAAGAATAATGAGTCATTGCTGATTCCAC
The DNA here is from genome assembly GCA_026784285.1 of Stomatorhinus walkeri. Classification (NCBI taxonomy): domain Eukaryota; kingdom Metazoa; phylum Chordata; class Actinopteri; order Osteoglossiformes; family Mormyridae; genus Stomatorhinus; species Stomatorhinus walkeri. Next base: position 8,136,564 of record JAODUD010000095.1, on the reverse strand, counting down.
TGAAAGCCAGATTGATCATTTATGGTACTTAACACAGCCAATCAATAAAGCCGAATAATGCTCAAAAATATCTAAAAATGTCACTCCCTGAACTCCTCTCGCACTGTTCACTCGTTTCATTTTGTACATTTTCTCAGGAGGAGCAGTTTGCAGAGCTGCTGAAAGACATGAACAAGCTGAGCAGTCAGAGGAGCATGCAGCATCCAGAGTCAGCGGGCGAGCCCGACAGCAACGGCAACTGAGCGCAGCCACCTCAGCAGGGCGCCGTGGCAACACTGTGACTTTTACACGTGGTTCAAAGTCCTGTGCAGCTCGAATAATGAATGGGGTGAAATTTGAACATTGTTAAAGGGATGCTGGAATGCTTTGCCCATCCTGCACCTCTACTTTGTTTTCAATAGTACTTAATTTGGTGGGGGTTCTGCTAAAAAAAAATAGAGGGGGGGGGGGGCACAATAATTCATTAGGTGTCAGCTTGCGTCTCCAGGGGTGGGTGGCTAATTGCCACCCATGCTATGCGTATTTGGAGCTCTGCAACAGACTGGCATCCCAATCCACGATCCCCATGTGAACTGTACAGCACAGATACTCAATAGGCAGATTCCGGCATGCACCCAGACCCGGCACCAGGCCAGAACGGTTCTCCGCAGTCTAATGGGAACCGTTTATACCCGGGGTCCCGGATAGGCAGCTGGTCATCCCCCTAGCAAATTTTATCCTCAGCAGTGGCCCTCAGCTTTGTGCTGCTGATGGAATTTGGCCCATAGAGAATAATAATAATAATAGTACAATAAAGTATACTATTACTAATAATAAAGTAACGGGGGAACCCTGTTCTATAGGATTAGTGACTAGAAAACGAGTGATTGGTTTCAATAGAAGTGGATGATTACCAAAAAAATACTTTTTCTGTACTCAGTCTCTTTTCTGCAGTTTCATACATTCATTTCAGTTTTAAGTTTTATATAATAACTTAATAAAACGTTAAAAATGATTTCGTAACCTCCCTTTTCTCTGCTGACAACCAGCAAAATATGTAGAGCTTAAATCCAGCATACACTTCCCATTGGTTATATTTTTTATGGAAATATCATAAAAATAAACAAATTAATTGGTGCCACTTTACAATAAGGCTACCCATATAAAGCGTTTGTGAATGGTTTATAATCTGGCTATTAATTAGGTTGTAACACTTTGTAAATTATTAATTGACGATTTTTAACAAATTATAAGTTTTCTTTTTATTAATGAGTTACTACCATTTACAACTGGTAAAAGGGAGCATTATTGTAAAGTGGGACCAATTCATTTTAGCAAGATGTACACACATTGCACCTAAACGTACCTGCAAGTCTAGCCTGCTGACATTTCAAACTGCCACCTTTACCGAGATTAAACCGACAATTAACCTGTTTGTTAAAATGAATTTCGAATTGCAAAAAAATATGAAAGCCGATACGTTATTAATACCTGAAAATAGTTTTAAAGTTGAACTGTAGTTGCCCAGGATTCCCCCCCCAAAACATTAACAATTTGACTCACAAAAATAATACACCAAGTAATTTAAACTTTGGTGAAAGCAGGATAAATGACCTGTATATACTTTTTCTGGTGGTTAAATTAAACCTCCAGTTCATTGGGACGACAACCAAACGGAAATCAAAATCGCTGGCAACTTCCAGTCCTCGGTACACTAAAAAAATCCCTCAAGTTTCCAAGCTCGGCTTCAGAAAAACGCTTCATATCCCATTACAAAAATAGGCGTTTTTTTAGTGAAAGGAAACCACTGCTGTCGGCCAAATCGAAGATGCGGACCCGGTGCTCTAGACAGCGATACGCTCCCCAGCCACACTCAACATGGCAGATGGCCGGGCCGCTCCGTCGCTCCGCGCCTCCCTTCGCGCCCGGGTGATGTCACGCAGCCGTGGACCGTCCTGTCCGCCCGCTGGGGAGACGCGCTGGACCCGAGCGCGACAGGGGGAGCGCGAACAGTGTGACAGCTGAAAAAAATAAAACAGCGACGCGCACACGTACACGCACACGCGCAGCCACACACGCGAGCACTGACGCGCAGGGACGTGCACACCCGCGTACTGACACACGGAGGCGCACACGCACCCGCAGAAACATGCGGCGCGGCGCCTAGGCGGCCCCCAGGCCGGGAGCTCACATCGAACGGCGGGCGAGCCAGGCCATTCTCCGTGAGTACTCAGACGACACGTACTTAGCGAGAGCCGCTTTGAAGGCGGACAGACGGAAAGAGGAGCTCGGCCTGCCGACACCGTTTACTGGGTCTGCTTTGGGGTAGCTGGGGAGCTGTGCTTTTTGCGACGGATGACACTGTGCATCGTTGGTGCTGCTTGGATGCTTAGCATGCTAGCCCGCTAGCTAAGCCTACTCGGTAGCCAGCCAGCTGCCTGGACGAAGCGTGCAGGGTAACTGTGGCTAAAACCGCACAGTAATTTTGCTGCCTCTGCTTACTTGGCACGTGCAGCTTTATTTCCAATATGCTGTCTTAAATATACTGCGGAAGAAGCCACAGTTATAATAGGACTGGCTTAACAGATACAAACTCCTGTCCTTGGAGGCAAATCGTGTATGCGTGTTTCAGTGCTGCATGCACTGAATGAGTAGGAATAACATCACTTGTCTTCATGTCGTGACATGCGTCGCTCGTGTCATATTTTCCCACATCCATTCGAGTCGTTCTAGTGGTTAATACGTATTGTATTCCCAAACATGGACACACTGACCTAATTTTCCATGCCTTAAGGAGCGTACAGCGTGAAAGCCAGTGAGCCTCACAAGAAAATTTTTCAAACCTTTCATGAGTCGTTTTTTTGTTGATTTAGGGCCACTACCAAAGTCAATTTGAAAATAGCTGTTGCCTCTGAAGGAGTTTCCAAAAGGGGATGTGGTGATCGTCCCATCATTACCGAATCCATTCATTGGTTTTGGTGGTGTGTCCTCGACCGCCGCTGTCCCCACTATTTGCTGACAGACAGACAGATTGTTAGGATCTCATCTGAAACGATAAATGCAGGAATCAGAAAGATTGTACATGCCCATCTTTCATAGTGCGTGTTATAGGGAAAACGACGAAACAGAACATGTAACGTCTGAGTCTTGGGCAGGGTTGTGCTTTGATTGAGTTGATGAAAACCTGAACCCTTATTAGTATAGAAATACAGAAGTAATTCATTTTAGCCACTAGGGAAGTATAGACCATTTCTTGCTATGTTTACACGTGACTTTTCAGTGCCAGCCCTGTGTGTGTGTTTGTCAGATAAACATTACTTTGTGGGGACCAGTTTTTGGTCTCCACCAGGGGGAATTCAGTTTTTTAAAAGTCTGTGACTGCAGTCAAAAAACTAAATATGCCAAAAGTCTTGTATTTTGCTCGGTCACTTATGGTGAAATTAGGGCTGGGTAGGGATGAGGTTGTCATTGTTGGGGTTTGGGTTTGGCCTATAGAAGTGAATGGACGGTCCCCACAAAGAGGAATACAGGTCTGTGTGTGTGTGTGTGTTAGAATAGGAGGAGATTAATGTTATGGGATGTGAAACACTCAGTATTGAGATGGTATTCTATAATTGAGGTATAAGTGTTTCTGATGGGGCGGCACTGTGGTGCAGTGGTTAGTGTTGCTGCCTTGCAGTAAGAAGGTCCTGGGTTTGGTCCCTGTTCCTTTCTGTGTGGAGTTTGCACAGGTTTCTGCCTGCGGCTCTGGTTTCCTCCTACGGTATAATAGCGTGCAGGGCTGGTAGATTGACCAGTCTAAATTGGCCCTGTGAGCGTGTGCGCCATGTGGAGTGTTGCGGACTCCAGGGTTGGTTCTCCCCTGGTCCCCCCCACAACCCCAGTTGGGATTAAGTGGTTACAGTGATGGATGGATGTTTCTGATTTAAAATGTACAGAAGTGGTGCTGTGCAGTAGCTGACCTTTTGTCTATATGCCTGTCTGTGCAGTAGCTGACCTTTTGTCTATATGCCTGTCTGTGCAGTGGCTGACCTTTT
>JAODUD010000095.1:8115423-8132448 GCA_026784285.1 Stomatorhinus walkeri | reverse complement strand
ACCTTTTGTCTATATGCCTGTCTGTGCAGTAGCTGACCTTTTGTCTATATGCCTGTCTGTGCAGTGGCTGACCTTTTGTCTATATGCCTGTCTGTGCAGTGGCTGACCTTTTGTCTATATGCCTGTCTGTACAGTGGTTGACCCTTTGTGTATATGCCTTTCTGTACAGTGGTTGACCCTTTGTGTATATGCCTGTCTGTGCAGTGGCTGACCCTTTGTGTATACGCCTGTTTGTGCAGTTGCTGGGCTGACCCCTTTGTGTATACACCTGTTTGTGCAGTGGCTGACCCTTTGTGTATACGCCTGTTTGTGCAGTGACTGACCCTTTGTGTATATGCCTGTCTGTACAATGGTTGACCCTTTGTGTATACGCCTGTCTGTGCAGTGATTGACCCTTTGTGTATACGCCTGTCTGTGCAGTGGTTGACCCTTTGTGTATATGCCTGTTTGTGCAGTGGCTGACCCTTTGTGTATACGCCTGTTTGTGCAGTGACTGACCCTTTGTGTATACGCCTGTTTGTGCAGTGGTTGACCCTTTGTGTATATGCCTGTCTGTGCAGTGGTTGACCCTTTGTGTATATGCCTGTCTGTGCAGTGGTTGACCCTTTGTGTATATGCTTGTCTGTTCAGTTGTTGACCTCTTGTGTATATGCCTGTCTGTGCAGTGGCTGACCCTGTGAGTGTATACGCCTGTCTGTGCAGTGGCTGACCCTGTGTGTGTATACGCCTGTCTGTGCAGTGGTTGACCCTTTGTGTATATGCCTGTCTGTGCAGTGGCTGACCCTGTGTGTGTGTATGTACGCCTGTCTGTGCAGTGGCTGACCCTGTGTGTGTGTATGTACGCCTGTCTGTGCAGTGGCTCACCCTGTGTGTGTGTATGTACGCCTGTCTGTGCAGTGGCTCACCCTGTGTGTGTGTACGCCTGTCTGTGCAGTGGCTCACCCTGTGTGTGTGTACGCCTGTCTGTGCAGTGGCTCACCCTGTGTGTGTATACGCCTGTCTGTGCAGTGGCTCTGGAGCCTTGTGCTATGTAGACCACCAGCACGCCAGTGGGTAGGTGGACTGTGGCCTTAGGGGACCATGGAGCCGGCAGAGAGCTCCCCTTCCCCCAGCAGTGCCCCGGGTCAGATGACGGTTCCCGGACCCACCCTTTCACCCTTGGCACAGGACCTGGCACCTCCTGCAAGTGTTGGCAGCACCTTACAGGTAAGGGGGAGGCAGTGTGTTGTTACTGTGATTGGCATCTTGTCGAATAAGCAGATGTTCCTGTGCAGGTGGATGTAAGAGCCCTGGATGACAAAACTGATGCCATAAATGAATCATCAATTGGAATTGCCGGATAGACAATCTAGTAGTCACTGTTATGGCTGGTTCATACTTCTCACGTACCCACACTGTGCATGCAGACGTGGAAACATTCATAGGTCTCCAGCCAAGCCGCATACTTTGGACATGTGCACACCTTGTTGTATTTATATTTTTATTATTATTAATAATAATATAAATTTATTCTGATATTCCCTGCACATGTACCACAGCAGTGAAGTTTGAGTCTGTTTCTCTATATTTTACAAATTCCGCTCACAGGGTCAACTTTGGTCAGCTGGCTGGCGTGAGATTTTCAATTCGAGACGTGTGTGTAACAGTTTTATTACATTATAAATAGTCTGTAGGGTTTGCAACCGACCCCAACGCTCGTCGGAAGCATCCATGTTGGTATTTAAAGTGGATGCTAGCAAATCGATCATGCGCAGTGTGTCCAGAGCTACGTGCACACCACTGCGCGTACACCACTGCGCGTACACCACTGCGCGTACACCACTGCGCGTACACCACTGTGCACACACCCACTTCTTGTAATTAAGAGCAATAATAAGGGGCAGATATTTATTTTGTCCTCCCCCAGAGATCCTTTTCTCCAGTAACAAGGGAGGAACCGAATGACAACGGTGGAGTAACCGGCAAGAGAGGGAAAGGGAGAGGTGGCGCCCCCTATGGCCCTGAAGCAGGCGGCACGTCACCAAAGGTTCTCCGGCCCTCAGCCTTCCTGTCCTCCCAGGCCTGGGACTCCGACTCGGAGAAAGAAATGCTTGGTGGTTATAGCTCGTTGTTTGTGTTTATATTAATCATAACATATTTTTGGGATGGAAATGTTATGTAAATTTTGTAGCACATTTATTGGCTCAGCTGAGCCAGATGGTCTTGAGTTTGGAACCTTGAGTCCCTAAACACGAAGTGTACATGTATAGCTCCCCCTAGTGTTTGTCGCAAATGCACGCTGGCATTCTTGTAGATGACAACAAATAATTGAAACCCAACTTGCTTACTGTGGGTGTGAAAACCAGATGTGATACTAGTGTGCGACAAACCTGCTGAGATCTGAGCACAGTAGCACCTGCCTTGTGAAAGGACTGAAATATGAATGAAAATATGTATGTGGGTGCATCTCATAGTCCACACATTTAATACAGGTGATTTTGTATTTATGTATTTTGCTCGCATTTACACATAATTGAACAAACTGTGGGTGCGTCCCTTGTGATTGTTTTTTTTTGTCGCGGTTGTATAGAGGAGGAGCTACAGCACTTTTCGAACCCTCACGGCCTGGCAGCTCACAGCCCTGGGCCCATGCTGCAGTCCCCTTCCTCGGGACCCCAGCAAGACAGGTAAGACGGCGGGACAGGGGGAACAGGCACTTGACGGCCAGACGGACATATGGCGCCCCCTGGTGTGGAATATAACTCACTGCCACACAGGGGATGAGTTAGAGAGAGGTGATGTGGAACAGCTGGGAGCGGGACAGACAAAGCGACTGACAGGAGACATCCTGGGGACAGGTGTCAGGGGAACAGGAACGGCACAGAGGATGCGGAACCTCAGGATGGCTGTGGGAGAGATGGAGAAGTATGCAGAAGTGTGGTAGCATGACATAGAAGAGGAGAGGGAGATGCCCATAGGACAAGGGCTTGTCCGTCCCCCTGCACAGTCCCTCTCCATGCCTGTCCTCACTGCTCGTTCTCGTCTCCAGAACCGTGGGGGAGACGGACGAAGTGTCTGAGAGGCAAGAGCGCGTGACCCCAGAGGATGCAGAGAGGTGGGACCGGGCCGGGCCAGGCCCACGGTGTGACGAGTCAAAAACGGTACAGCCTGGATCACCAGACTGTGAGTACACGGGGGCTGCGGGCAGGTGGGAGGCAGCCTTCGACCGGGTCCCGGGTGCCGTCTTTGGTGACCGTGCGTAGCGGTCGGCCCCACATATAGCTAAGCTGACCCCTCGCGGTCGATGATAAATATATGTAAACGTAACATCATCCTCTATGTAATGCATCTACTTCCTTGTCCCTGCAGCGGAGGAAGACGGCGTCAGGCAGGCGGTGACTGCTGAGCCCGCTGAGCCGCTGCCTTCCAAAGCTAAACCAAAGGAGGTCCGGAAGAAGGGGTCCGGGAACAGCGAGAAGCAGAGGGAGGAGGAAGCAATGCTGGACGTGTACAGCTTCCCCGGGGACTCGGACCCCGAGAGCCCCCCACCGGCACCCTGGGCCCACTGCACCTTCACCCAGCGCCGGAGGAGGAAGCGGGCCTTGCTGAGACCCTTCTCAGGCCTTGGTTCGGCTCACCGTGTGACACCAGGGGTGGGAAGGCGGGCCAAAGGCCGGGAGGGGGCGGGGCTCGCCCTGGAAAGCGCGCCCCTCGGGATTATGGAGGAGGGACAGGATGGCGGCATGGGCGGGGCCGCCGAGGAGGTGGAGACGGTGGAGAGCAAAGATGTGCTCGACCAGGACGTCTTCACATGCGTGGAATGTAGCATCTACTTCAAGAAGCAGGTTCACCTGCGGGAGCACATGCAGCAGCACTGCCAAAGCGGGGGGCGGGGCCGGTGGGCGCCCGAGGGGGTGGGCGCGGGCTTGGGGTGCAGCGAGTGCGGCTGGGAGCTGGAGGACAGCGTGGCGTTGGAGGAGCACCGCATGCAGCACCAGGAGTCACGCAAGAAGATCCTAGAGGAGATCAGCAAGCTGGACGAGGAGGAAGTGAAGGGCACCAGTACGGCACTGGGGGGCCCCGATCACAGTGACAGCCAGCGGGGAAGGGGCCACAGAGGCCTGTCTTCCTCCCTGCCCTCGGATGTGGCCCTTAGCCGGTCGGCGTGTGCGGACATGTGGACCAACAGCTTGGAGCAGGAGGATTACCCAGGGACCAGCAAAGACCTGCTCAATCCCACCCACCCCCCGATCACCCCCGGCAACAGCACTGGGCCCCCATCCCTCTCTCCGCCCACGGCCGCCCATCAGGCAGGTCTGGCCGGCCCCAAAGCGGGGCTCTCCGCCAAAGGCAGCTCCCAGCTCTTCCCGGCCCCGCGGGGTGTGGTCTCTGGGCTTTGCCGCAGGGACGTGGCGTTTAAGAGCATTGGGAACAGAAGGGGAGGGAGAAGAGGGGACGGTGGGGCGAGGGCAGCTGTTCTCATGCCAAAGCCTGAACCGTCAGCGTACGAGTTGGGAGATTCGCAGAAACAGGACCAATCTGTGGGGCTTGGGGACTTCGAGATGACCTCAGAGGGGCCACTGTCTGCCCCTGGCACACTTTGGCTCCCAGGTGAGACCAGGCAACATGTGACCTGCCATTACAGCACTAGATATACACACAACAAGCACAGTGAGGTCTGGAGAAACACTGTTACAGTTTGCGTCTGTTCCAGCTCAGCCAGAAAGGACTTTTTCGTTTTTTCATATTAGTGACCGTTAATACAATGTTAGAGTTTAATTCCGATTATCGCACAATAGTTTCTTGCCCTTAGAGTGGGCGAGAAACAGTCTATAGCAGGGGTGGGAAATCTTATCCCGAAAGGGCCACGGTGTGTGCGAGTTTTCACTGTAACTACCTAGTTAGATTACTAATTAGAGGACTGATTGGCTGAAGAGTCCTCACACCTAAAGCTTATCCCCAAAACCAGCATACACACTGGCCCTTTGTGGATAAGATTGCCCACCCCTGGTCTATAGTAACGATCGAGCAGTAATGATGAATTACTCAAAGCCTATCGCATCTAATTTGAAGTTTTGCTTTATGAGTGAAAGCAAGGAAACATGAATAGGTGTATAAATTGAGAACACGGATACTTTTACCCAGGAATGAATGGAAACGGGTTCACAGGGGCTATTTTTGCTGGAATCTGGTCAAACCTAGTTGACTCGTGGTTAACTAGGAATCAGCTAACATGAAGGGGTAGGAATCCCCCCCCCCCCGTGCTAGACACAGTAGTGTGAGCGTGAGACAGAGAGCCTATGTGGATCAGCCTTGGCGGTGACATGGTGTGTGTCACCATCTTGGAGCATTTCTCATTACCAATAATATTCAAAGCACACTTACAGTACTGTGCAAGTCTTACCCAGTCAAAGAAAATGTTTTAAGCCATTTATCTGGGTAGTAAGTGTATATCTGCCCAGAAAAAAATAAACATTTTAATGTTAAACAGATGCAAATTAGCAAACACGATAAAATCTAACGATTATTTGTTCTCCAAAAAATTAGTGGTATTTTGTTGGATGGCTAGATGAACACTGGTATAGTTCTCTGTAGGGCTTTTGCACAGCTCTGGAAAATATTAGTGGACATTGATGTGAATACATGTGTGTATTCTATGTTTGGCATCAATGGAGTTAAATTGGCTTGGTATTTTAATTCTAGCAAATGTATTAGTTTATGTTTTTTAGTATGTCTGCTTATGGAATTTTTTGTATATTGTATATGCTGGGCATCTGCTTGAGGAAATGAAGTCCAGCAAGTGAGAAGCAAAGTTGGGCCGTAATTGGTTTGCTAGACATCTTCTGACTACAGTTTCTATTTTGATTGGTTTCCCTATTAAACTGGGCTCGGTGGGCTTCGCTGACTCTGCTTTACGTGGTTCGTGCGGATGGCGGAAGATCCCTCCCTGCCACTGATGTAGGCCACCCTTACCCCCCCACTCCCCGCAGACTCTGTGCAGGTGCCCACCTCGGCCGTGCGGCTGAAGCGCACGTTCTCTGACAGCCTCCGGGTGGCGGCAGAGAGCCTGGAGCTGACCCGGAGTCAGCGGTTCCAGCTCAGGCACGCGGTCCCCCTTGTGCTCATCGAGTATCTCCACTGCAGCCCGCGACCTTGCTTCTCTGGCGCCAGCCTTAAGATGAGCAGCAGGGTGATTGGTGAGTGACAGCTGAGGCCACTGCAGACAGGACAGTGACCAGTTTCCCAGTGACTATAAATTTAATTTTTTTACCGAATCTCCATCAGTGGCCATAAGTCTACTTCTCTAGGTGTCATTTATTTTGGCACAGTGTCCTTGTGAATCCCGTTACTGTCCAGCTGCCTGTGTGTGTTTTTCACATTACTTTTTATGAAATTTTGTCGGTGAACGCACAAATGCCTCCCAGCAGCTGTATTCAACCAGTTCCTTGATTCTCTCTAGGGAAATCCTCTCTGCTGGTGAAGGATGTCTTTACCTTTTCCCTGAAAAATAAGGGTAAAGAAGCCAATGACGATGAAGAGGAGGAGGAGGAGGAGGATGATGAGGAGGAGGAGGTGGACCATGAGTTTAATGACGACGATGAAGAGAATTTGTTTTTGTCAGACGAGACTCTGGGAGAGGCAGGAATGTTGAAGAACGTAGAGAGGAAGTGCCCATACTGCCCTGACCGCTTTCACAACGGCATCGGCCTGGCCAATCACGTGCGAGGCCACCTCAATCGCGTCGGTGTCAGTTACAACGTCCGGCACTTCATCTCCCCGGAGGAGGTCAATGCCATCGAGAGGAAGTTCTCCTACCAGAAAAAGAGGAAGAAAGGTGAGGATCGCAAAGGGGAGGGTGTGTGTCGGAGGGAACTGAATTTCTCAGGCTCTGAGAATTGGTTTAAGGAGTACAGTGTGGAGAGCTCTGGGGAAAGATGGTCACATTCTAGGTTTCGTGACTGCCTTTCCCCCTGGCTGCAGTGGCCAACTTCGACCCAGACACCTTCAGCCTCATGCGCTGCGAGTTCTGCAGCGCTGGGTTCGACACGCGCGCCGGCCTGTCCAGCCATGCGCGTGCACACCTGCGCGATTTCGGGATCACCAACTGGGAGGTCACCGTCTCGCCCATCAACATCCTGCGGGAGCTCTTCTCCAGCCGCCCGGACCTGACTCTCCCGACTGGGCCGCCTCGAAGCTCGCCTGTTCATGGCCCTGACCTGGAGGATGACTGGGACATGCCAGGGGCCAGTGGGGTTGGCGCCATGGACAGTGCGCTGTCATCTTTGACGCCATCCCCGACCTTACCGACGGCACAAGTGGAAGGTGAGTGAAGAGACAAAAAGTGATGTTACGACTAATGCGGTACGCTGCTTTCGATTTTGTATACAATCTGCTTGTAACTGTGTGTGTGTGTATGTACACATGCGTACAGTACCAGTTAAAAGTTTGGACATGCCAAGCTGTTTGCATAGGAGAATGATAGTGTCACATCACATGACCTGGCCACCTGACCTAAACACAGTCGAGATGGTTTTGGACGAGTTTGACTAGAGAGAGAATGAAAATGGCCAATGAGAGCTCAGCATATGTGGGAGCTCCTTCAGGACAGCTGGGAGAGCATCCAATGAGAGCTCAGCATATATGGGTGCTCCTTCAGGACAGCTGGGAGAGCATCCAATGAGAGCTCAGCATATATGGGAGCTCCTAGAGGACAGCTGGGAGAGCATCCAGTGGGAGCTCAGCATATATGGGAGCTCCTTCAGGACAGCTGGGAGAGCATCCAATGAGAGCTCAGCATCTATGTAGGAGCTCCTTCAGGACAGCTGGGAGAGCATCCCAGGAGGCCACTTCAGGGAACTGGCATAGAGGAGACCATAGGGTCAGCTAGTCTCTGGAGCAGTTGGGGCTAAGGGCCTCGCCCAAGGGCCCAGTGGTGGCATTACTGTGCTGAGCATGAGATTTGATCCAGCAACCATTTGAGTCCCAGCTGCCCCCACCACCCCTAGCAGTTTTTCTGTTTAATACTTTTTTGGTCAGTCATAATCCATTTATAATATAATTGTTTTGTTGTGTTTATACTTTATCATAAAATATAGAGCAGGGGTCACCACCCTTTTTGAAACTGATAGCTACTTCACGGGTACTGTGCCTTACGAAGGGCTACCAGTTTGAAATGCCTTCCTAAACATATCTAAACTTCATGTACAATAAACATGTTTTAAATGCTTTTTTAAGATATCGTCATTTTCAAATCTATATAAATGCAAATGTAATTAAAGAAGAATAGCAACAGGATAAAATTAAATTTTAGACGCTGCTCACTGGTGAGTTGTGCTATTTTTAGAACAGGTCCGCGGGCTACTCCTGTGGTCCTTGGGGGCATCCTGGTACCTGGCACCATGTTGGTGAGCCCTGATATAGATAGTAATACAAATAAAACTTCGAATGGCTAGGTTCCATCCAAGCTTTTGTCTAGTGCTCGAATATACACTGATATACATGTATGTAGAGCGTGTACTAGGTTTGCCACCCGTCTACTTTAATACAGGATCGTCCCGTATAACGTGGCAACCCTGTGTGTACTGCTAGTTCTTGGGGTTAGCTTATTTACGTGATCGTCTGCGACATCTTTTTTTAACGATGTACAATAGTGGTGGCGCTGTAATAGTCGAGTGAAAAAGGAAGACGGTAGGTGAATAATATCTGACTAGTTAAAACGCTCTCGTCACATATTAAATTAAATCGAACGAATATACGTTTTAAAAATGTCGCAATGTAAATTGTAGAAGCTTGGACGGTCGTTTTTTTCCGCCCTCGGCTCGATTCATCACACCTTAAACGCGAATCACCGAGCAGTCGGCTGGATTCGTCACGCCTTCGGGTCGAGTCGGTCGACAGTCGGCTGTATTCGTCACGCCTTCGGCCAACGCGGACTGGCAAGAATGGCCGCCGCCAGCTCCCCGCAAACCGAAGCAGAGTGGTGTCTGTCTGCCGGCGGCCCGGACTCGGGTGCCCAATTGCTCAGCATCGGTTGGTAATGGCAGCACCGTCATATCCGCCGTGCGCCCGTGTTCGGTTTTTAAATACAAAAATGTTAACCTGGTTATCCCGGTTACCCCGGTTAACCCGCCCCTTCTGGCTGATGGATGGCAGGTTAGACGAGCCCATAAAGTGCGAGTCCTGAAAAATCAATCGTAGCCGAACGCAGCTAGAAAGCCGTGTCACCGAGGCGGAGTGAGTGAGGGGGCCGCGAACGTCGCGTTTCAGCCCCGGGGGATTGTGTTGTTCTTAAACGGAGGCATCGGGTTGTAGCACAAGTTAATCACCAATCTGGGCTGGGTACTTCCCTGCTAAAGCTTCGGGAGCTAGAGCATCCCCTTTGCAATGGTTTTTCTTTCGCTTTGCGATTGCGATTATCGACAGTATAAAGATTAAAGGAATCCCTGGATAATCATCCAGGTCTTTAATCGTTAATGTTTCTTGACGTCCACGTCTGATTTTGCTTTTGATCGTGAAGTCAGCGGTGAGTATGACATTTATCTTCGTCTGATCGTTGCTGGGCTGTGTCGGAATCGACGTTACTGGATTAATGATTTTAAGACTAGCGTTAAAATATGTTTTAAAACCCAGACATTCTTTACTTCCTCACTTTATAAAAACTTAGAAAAATCCTTTTTCACCTTTAGCACAAGACTGTCGGGGTCCCAAGTATAGATTGGAATTCAAATGAATGAGAGCTGTCAAGGCGGGATACTGTCAGTCCTGTAAATGCGCTATAAATATACGTTTACACTTTTATCCATTTATATTACTTTAATAGTATAAAAACATCTAGCCAAAATATATTTAGGTAGCAACAGTACTGTAATTCGGTTTGATTGAGCAGTGTCTTGTGGCCTACTGTTGCCTTCAGTGCTTTTTATTTTTGTATATAGTCAGAGATGCATCTGTCTTGTACTTATTGCTGTTTTCTGTCTGAGTCACCACACAAAATTTTGTTGCAGACATACAAAAATAGATAATTATCTATCTATCTATCTATCTATCTATCGATCTATGTAATTGGTTTATTTGCACTTACTTGTAGATTAATTGAAGCTGCTGCTTGAGTCCTGTTTAATTGCATAGTATGTACAGTTGTCCGGATACAGACAAGTGAACCAGGGAGGATTCCTGTGCTTCAGGTGGAGAAGACGACCAGATGCCGGATGTGGAGGATGATGTGACTGGGCTTCCTGGGAACAGGAGTGCAGCCCCCTCGGACCTTGGGACTACAGATACCCCGTCACCCGAGGACCCTGATGACAAAGTCGAGAGCGGTGAGTGTGTGGGACATTCTGCGTCTGAGGTGGAGACGGTGAGGCCGTGAGCTACGACTGTCGATGGAAGGTGAACGGGAGGGCTGTGATTGGTCAGCCTGGAAACAGAGGCACGTGGATATTTTTTCTTCTCTTTTTTCCGCTTTTTCTCACTCCTTGCAGCCGGCAGCCTGCTGAAATGTGAAGTGTGCGCCGCCCCCTTCGAGACGCGGCGGGGCCTGTCCAGCCACGCCCGCTCACACCTGCGGCAGCTGGGTGTGGGTGTATCGGAGAGCAGCGGGGCACCCATCGACCTGCTCTACCAGCTCATCAAGGAGCGCGATGGCCGCTTCACCCCACCCCCCACCCCGCCATCCGTGGCCAAGAAGCCTCATGGCGGGGGTCCTGTGCCACAGAGAGAAGCCACGGGAGGGGCAGTGTCTGGCAAGGGGGCCGATTCTGAGCACAGAGCCGCCCTCCTCTCCCCATTGGTCCCCGGTGACAAAGCACCGCCCCCATTGGTCCCCGGTGACAAAGCACCGCCCACTGGGACCCAGACCTCCTCACCATTGGTGTTCGCTAAGTCCCGCTCTGCATCTCCTGTATTGCGGAAAGCCCCCATCTCCTCCCTGCTCCCTGCCTCCTCCCCCCTGCGCTCCCTGGAGTCCAAGCCTGGCTCTGTGAAGCCCCCCTCTGCCTCCATTGCCTCGCCGGCCTCTACTAAGCCTTTTTGGGCCCCACAGGAGACGGATGCCCCCCTAAACCTGAGTAAGCAGAAATCACCATCACACTGTTAGTATAACCTACCCACTAGGCTATATTACACATGCATTACATTCCTTGTCATCTTCCAACTGCATTGTCATTCACTTTTAATGCGACAGAGCAAAATTTGACATGCTCTTAAGGCGATGATACACAGGGCAACTTTTTGAGCAGTATGGCTGGGCAACTACCATCCAGGTGAGCAAAGGGCAACTCATCTGGACGTGGATGGTAAGGAAGCTTTTTTCCCAGATAGAAATTTGTTGCCCAGAATCAATTGGGAAAGTGTCCGAATTGCATCTGTCAGCAACATTGCGTACCCATGGACCCAAGTATCCTATAAACATATTCAAAATATATATTTTTTTACTAAACAAGTCATCGTATTTTGCAAGGCAAAGCCATGTAACTGAAGCTGATCATAAAATCTTAGCATTGGAAATTATGACTGTAATATGCAGCAGGGGTGTAGCAGTGCACCAGATTGACAGTTTAGTACAGATGACAGTTTTGGATCCACCGTCCTGTCAATTTTGGCACAGCAAGGAAAATGCAATTTATTTTGAAATAATATACTGAAACCACAAACATGATTAGGAACAGTTAAAAATCAAAGACGGTGTATCTGTCGATGTGTCTGAATAACAAAACCTAAGAGACACAAACATTTTGTAGAATATATATATAATAAACAGTAAAATTATAACATCATAACAATCATAAATCCCATCTAAGTAACCAATAAACGCCTCTCTGAATTTTCCGACAAAAACGCCTTCGATGTCACTGGAGGACTTGCTTGCAGAGGCTGTTCCTGCCTTTCTCTGGTCATACAGAAGCTCAGACGTTGTCTGAAATTAGTTAGCACATTGGATAGGTTTAGGTATGTTTCTAGTAAACTTAGCACCCCTTGTTGGTGCAGGGGTATGATCTCTGCCACTGGTATAAGTGTGGGTCTGGGTTCGTGTCCCAAGGAGTGCCATTCCCAGTGCAGTATAGCTCAAAGTATTTATGGGTGGAAGGTTGTTGGTTCAAATCCCATGAATGCCCAGAGTGATTCTACTCCGTTGGGCCCTTAACCTGCAATTGATTCATCCTGTGTATGACGTTAATGTACATCCAGCCCTATAACTTACAGGGAACAACTTGGGGGTTGGTGGCAGGATCGGCACTCCAGCCACCAGACAAAAAAACCTCACACGGGTCCATTTGGACTAGTTTGGTGCTGAGGTATCACCCGCCACATGGCTGCACTCAGGATCTCATCCCTGAGGTGGTTTGTCAAGTGATGGATGCAGCACTGCGCTGTAATCAGTGCACGCTCCTTACCTCCTCCTCTGGCAACATCCAAGTTCTGTGTAACGAAGCCGACAGACATGGTCTCGTCAGGGCTGCTGTCCTTTATTGGGGAAACCAGAATGTTCCAAAATGGCTGATTATAGCTGACTGTAACCAGCTTTAGCCATAACCGACTTGCAGCCTCAGTTGGCAGAAATTTTGAACACAGAGTTTCAGTTCTGCCCGTTTAGTGAGACGTTGGTGCTCTGCAGAAGTCTTAGAAAGTCAAAGAAAATGATGCTTAAATGATCTTTATATTGGTGTAAAACTATGCTGTTATGCCTGTCAAAGTGTGTTAGCTTAGCCATCTCGATGACCTTTCAATCAACCAATAACAGTGGGTCCCCAGGACTGGAGTTGAGCACCGCTGCATTATTATTGGCTGATTGAGATGATATCCCAAAAACCTGCACCGGCCCTCCAAGGATCAGGCTCCCCACTCCTACAATACATCCATGTTTGGCACCCCTCCTATAGCTCATCAATATCTTTGACTTGTAATTAACTAATTAAGTTAATTAAATGAGCTGGTGGTGAAATATAATAAATACATGCGATGGCTGGGGTGCCCCTGAGGAGAGGTTTGTGCACCCTAAAAACGTGGGGGTGTCAGGCGGGAGTGCTCCCCCCTAAGCCTGCTGTCTGATACTTTACATGTACTGTATTAATCCCAGCATAGAGTTTAGCTCCTTCCTGCCTGCTTGTTTTCAGCCTCTGTCGAAGGGGAATCCAGCAAGGACATCGTGTGTCAGCTGTGTGGGGCCTGGTTTGAGACGCGCAAGGGCCTGTCCAGCCACGCCAGGGCGCACCTGCGTCACTTCGGGGTGGTGGACGCGGAGACCAAGGGCTCCCCCATCGACTACCTGAACCAGCTCATCCACACCGACGACTTTAAGCACAGAGCCAGCGGCCTGCTGCCCAACGTGCTGGAGGTGGGCTCTGGTCCCAGCCTCTCCCCACCTTCCTCCTCGCCCTCTACCAAGCGCCTGTCCCTGTCCTCGTCTTCCGGAGGGCTGCACAAGGCCATCTCGCACGGGCGAAAGAGTCCCAGCTCCTCCCTGGGTCCCCCCACCAAGCGGCACAAGCCTTCGGGACATGAGAGGGCCGCCCTGCAGGTGTTCCGTCTGAGTGGCAGTGAGCTGTCACCCCTCACGCGTGGTGAGTCCCAGCAAGCTGGTATGGTTGGCGAGGTGGCGGGGTGGACGTGTGGTCATGTGACTGGTCATGTGCCAGGGGGTCTGAAACCCCATTCAAAGTTGCACATCCAGATTTTTGGTGCTTCTATTATGCAGTTTGCTTGTTGAATTTATCAGTTATTTCCAGAGTTTGTACGCTGTACAGAAAAGAAGTCCCAGGTTGGGAAATCGGCTGGGCGGGAGAAGAGAAGTTGTATTGTATTAATAGTGTACGACCAAACTGATTTCATTTATTGAAAAGCTGCAGCAAACGGTATTGCTTTAAGCAGTGATTTAGATGAGCTGACTGTTTTATCAGACTTCAGATCTTCAGGAAGCTTGTTCCACAGACGGGGAGCAAAAGAACGGAACACTGCTTCACCTTGTTTGGTCTTGATTGTAGGACACAAAGTAAACCTTTCCCAGAAGGCCTCGGGGGCCTGGATGCCTCATAGTGTTTAAATCAGAAACGTTTTTAGGCACAAGGCCATTTAGGGCTTTGTGCACAAGTAATAATATTGTAAATGGTAGGTGAGTTTATTGACTTTGGGCAAAGAGAGTCTCACCTAAGCTTTTTCTGAATGGCCGTGTTCCATTGCGAATGATTACAGGTTATGTACGTTATTTCAGCATTGTATCGTGTTGGTTTCCCTTAGCAACTAAACCACTTTCTTCGGCTAATATAATATGGGGTCTGTAAGTAATTTGGTACATTCCAAGGTCACCTCTTGACTTTCTAACTTTTCTAAGCATATTTTATTTTTTTATTAGAACCTTTTCTTAACTCTGTCTCAAACATAGAATGTCACGTTTATATCAATCATGTCCTTCTGTTGACCTTACTTCTGTTTTTCCGTAGTTAGCAGACTAGCATAAGCACCCCTGTATATTTTATCTGCTTAATCTCTTTAAATCAAGTCAATCAAATGAATCGACTTCATGATATGTGTATGTATGTTTGATTAGTTTGCTCTTTAATAATAAGGTTCTGCGCCGTGTGCATCCGCTGTGCTCGCAGGTGAGCCGTCTAAGGAGATCGGCTGCGAGTTCTGCGGGGAGTACTTCGAGAACCGCAAGGGCCTGTCCAGCCACGCGCGCTCGCACCTGCGCCAGCTGGGCATCACCGAGTGGTCGGTGAACGGCTCGCCCATCGACACGCTGCGGGAGCTCATCGCCCGCCGCGGGCTGCCCTGCGCCCTGCCCCTGCGGCCCCTGAAGTCGCCCCCACCTTCGCCGGGCTCCCCCCGCTCCCCCCCGCCCGTCTCCCCGTCCTCCCCTAGTTCTGGCAGACGCCCACCTTTCACCCTGCCCCAGGGCCACACGCCCACGGCCCGCAAGGTTGCCTCCATGCTGCCAAAACCAAAGCCTGAGCCAGTGCAGGTGGAGCTGAGCGGGCCGGGCCCTGCAGTGGGGGGGGGCAGCTTCAGCTCTGACCCTGTTCCCCCGAGCTGGACCAGTCACGACACCACCCTGCCCCGCAGCCTCGGTACGGTCACTGCACCCCCCGCCTTTCCCATGTCTCCTGGCGTGTTTTTGCTATTATTACCAGTTAATGCTGAAAAAAACATAAAACAACAAGCATCTCATTTATACTGGTCACTCGCCATACATTTCCGCCTCTGGGGGGGCGCCGCTCTGTCTCTGGTTCTCTGTGTGACTCCTTATAACTGCCCTCTCATTTCTGTTTCTTGGCAGCCTGTATGTGGGACAGATTATCAAAGATTTGAAAAGGAATGGGGGAGAAAAAACAGCCCTTACCAAGATTAGCCATAAACGGTCAGATATGTTCTCGCCGTTTTTTAATTCGCTGTTTTCATTCCTCGTCCGCCTCCCCAGCGCCGCCTCTGGATCCGGAGCCTACCCGGGATATCCGCTGCGAGTTCTGCGGGGAGTACTTCGAGAACCGCAAGGGCCTGTCCAGCCACGCGCGCTCGCACCTGCGCCAGCTGGGCATCACCGAGTGGTCGGTGAACGGCTCGCCCATCGACACGCTGCGGGAGCTCATGCGCAAGCGGGGCGCCATCCCTGCATCTGCTGCTCCAATCAAGAAGGAGCCTGGGTTTGGGGGCGGGGCCTGGCAGGAGCTGGCCTACCTGCCACCCAAGTTCTCCCGCAAGTCGCCGCTGACCATGGTACACCCGAGTCCTCGGCCGCACAAGCACGGGGGCCCCTCCCTTTCCGCCGCGCCCTTAAATGGGAAGGGAGCTGGCTTCGGGGGCGTGTCCTTGCTAGGGAAGAGGCCCCTCCCAGAAGTGCCTCACTTCCTGGAGAAAGCCAAGGCCAAAGTATTCCCAGCTTCACCTCTGGATTTCTCCTTCAAGGGGAAGTCGTCCCCTGAAAAGTTTGCGGCCACCCCCTCGGGTAGGTCTGGGAGGGAGGTGTTCTGGCAACACGTGACCTACTGCACTTGAGGAATCTCCCTCTGGCTGTACATTTCAAATCCTTGCTGTCGGACCTCCTGACCCTCCTTTGCCCCCCCCCCCCCAGCTGATGCCAGCTGTGAGCTCTGCGGCTACTACTTCGAGAACCGCAAGGCCCTGGCGAGCCACGCCCGCGCCCACCTGCGGCAGTTCGGCGTGACCGAGTGGTGCGTCAACGGCTCACCCATTGAGACACTGAGCGCCTGGATGCGCAGCCGGCCGCACAAGGTGGCTGAGATGCACCGGCGCTACCTGCAGGGCGACCGGCCCTTCCCGAAGAAGGTGAGGCCCCTGGGTGCCTATGCGCAGTTCTGATTGCCGTCTGCAGACCTGTTGTTGGCCAATTCTTCTCCATTCCATTGGGCCTCCAGTCCGGGAGTCCCTCCTCCCTGCTTGTGCGTCAGCCTATTAGCTGCGGCTCCTCATCCGCACCTCCCTCTCTCTCTCCCACAGAAGTGTGGCTCCGCCTCTGTCCCCCCTCTAAGCGCCGACTCCAGGGATGCCACATCCTCTGGCCTGCACAAGCCCCCGTCGTCACATCGGCCCAGCTTGGGGTCGCCCCTGGGGCGGCGGGCGGGCCGGGAGGTCACCAGCGCCCCCTGGGGGGCCGGTGCCTCTGTACAGCAGGGGTCCCACGGGATGTCCCGTCAGGCTCTGCCGCCACACTCACAGGTGGCGAGGAGCGAGCTCAATGTGCGCTCCCCCCGTGGTGAGTTCATAGGCGTGCACACGCCCCCTCCCCATGCCTCGCACACTGGTGTGTTTAAGGATGTCTGTGTCCCACCTCCTGAAGGTTTTGAACGTCGCCCCCCAAAGCACTTACCCCATTCTGAAAGCGGGGAGAGGGACAGCCGACCCCCGCGGACCCCCCGCACCAGCACCATCCCAGCTCTCGTACCAAAGCCCCCCTCCACCCCACTGGTCAAGCTTGTGGGCAAGGTCTACTCTCTGAAGTGCAGGTGAGTGAAAGGGCTGTCGGGAGGGGGGGGCAGGTTTTCCTCAGCAGAGAGGCCGGTATCAGGGCTGGGGGGGGGGGGGGGCATTTTTGTT
>JAODUD010000095.1:8100767-8111726 GCA_026784285.1 Stomatorhinus walkeri | reverse complement strand
CCACAAACAAGAAGTTAATATCACCAACCATTCCCATTTTATTAAGGTGTATCCATATAAATGGCCCACCCTGTATAAATGCAGTCCATTTACAATGAACAAGGTAAAAACTGGCAGCTCACTGACTGCATGAACAGGTAATGTCCAGAATTTTGTACTGTCAAGAAATTTCCAGCTAATTATCATAGGTCTAATTGTCATGCACACAAATGTTAACAAAGAATTTTCCACAAAAACCGTTTCTCCATGAAGATGCATGGTTTTCCAGCAAGCCCATTTTCAAGAGACCAATGACATGTCTCTCGGTTCTGACGCAGGGCAGAGAAAAAAAAATCTGATGTATCTGTCAGCTGAGAGCTGAATTACTGTGAATCACAAAATGTTTTTCCTTTTTTTTCGCGTGAAGTGTGATGTTTGACGACCTTACTGGAGATGACAAATGGAAGTGCTTTCTTAAGCAAAATGAAAGCAGACAGTAGCAAAATAGTAGAATAGTAGAATTGCGAATACGTTTATTTGGGTTTTGCAAACGCTGTTTGGTAGTCGAAGGTCTGGGGAAAAAAACTCAGTAACGTTAATTTATGAGAGGACCCGGAAAAAATACATACTCAGCACCGTCTGGGCAAAGAAAGACTGCTGCTTCCTAACTGCATTACTGATAACCGCCACCAGAGGGGAGTGAATGGGTTTATAAAACGCGCACGTACCTCCTGAGCAGACCGTTTGACATGCGCCACTTGTTACATCACGTTCAGTTGTGTCGTTCTGATGTAATTATGCTATATCGCAATATTTATGAGTGTTCTGCTTCCTATACGGTACGACACTGGCAGTTGAACTTTTACTTATGAATGTTGCTTATGAGGACGCGTGTAGGCCTATATAACATCTGTAATTATACGCAGACACATATACATTATATTTAAATACAGAGTTGCAAATTGAGTGGCATTAACAAAATGGAATTATTATTATTGTTGTTATTGTTGTTATTATTAATTGCCACATATTACCAATTAATAATGACAATTATAATAATTACTGATTAATAATAACATTTTAACATATAATAACAATGTAATTGATGCAGGCCACCAAATCAAATATTCAAATATTAATTTGTTACTGATTTACTGATTTTTTCCCGTAAATATTTTGCAAAAGATATGCAATATTTACCTAAATACATAATGTGAACGCACTTTTTATCTGCTATAAGCTGCCGAGGATTTCGTTTAATATATACGAAGTGTCCTGTACTTCTGTTGTTTTGTGTTAATTGGTCAAATTAAATGCGACTTTCAGCCATTTCTGCAGAAGTTATATAAACGCTGTAAGAGAACAAATTATGTGCGATGATGATGAAGAATTCGACTTATCTTTAAAATGATAAGGTTAAGGAATTTATTGTAATGGCTACTAATCAGATTTTTTTAAATGCTAATTTCATAGAGTTTGAATCTTGTTGAGTATGATGGCAGAGTGAAATGGATCAATATTGTAATCAGACAGTGAATTAAAAAACAGTAATGAAGGAAGATTAGTTACTTTTTAATGATTTTATTCTTTTAAGAGTGGAAGTGCCTTGTGTTTGGGCGGAGGCTGGAGTCATTCAGAGGAAGTTTTCGCCGCGTGTTGTCCGGCAGACCTGCTATTGCTCGGTCTGCAGGCCTGCAGTGCAGTTAGAGGACGGGCCAAGAGAGGCCTGGGCTTCCTGTAATTGGACCCAAAGTGCTGGATGAGGGTATCGCATGCTGTAAGGTCACTTTAAGTGTCAGATAGCAATGTTCGCAAATGGTTTATCCAGCTACTACCGGCGATTGACGTGGCACCACACTGACAAGTGTTTTCAGGATATGTTTTTTTTAATGCTGAAAAAAAACTGAGAAGCCATATTTAATTTGAGCAAATAAACAGCCAAACAAACTGTATCTAATATTAACAGGTCATAAATAACAATGGCATCTCTGAGAAATCCCTCTCCAGGCGTTTACTGTTAAATATTTTTTTTCTCTAAAAAAAAAAATTCTAATAGTTTAGTCCCAGATTTGTCATTTGATTAGGACTGTTAAAAGACAAGTGCTGGATTCCTTGGGAAATGTTTTTAAAAGATCAAAGTCGTGATGAAGACTCAGGGCTGGTCATACCCTTTAAGGCAAGGGAATGTGATTTGTGCGTCGTATTAAAATCAGGCAAAGGTTCTCTGGCTGATATTTTCACAGGAGTCAAAGGACTGAAATTGTGCCCTTAATGGCTGCATAACTAGCTGCCCGTAGAGTCTGAGGAAGCTGCTTCCTTAACAAGAAGCAAGGTTTTAAATCTGAGGGTGGCTGGTGTTTGTGAACTCTTAATGACCTGGACAAAAATACAGACTATTCCTGACGTAATAATGCGTTCAGTCCTTAAAAGTAGGTAACAAGTCAAAAATAAACCGTAACATGAAAATTCCATCTTTTCCATCCAATTATTAAATGTTGATCTTTTAACTAGTTTTTGTGGTCAGGATCACGGGGAGCCTTTTGGTGGTTTGGTGGTTCAGTAGTAAAGTTCTCGTCTGCGCTCTGTGAGGCCCCAGTGCGCCTCCTGCAGGGTACTCCACCCTTTGCACCCGTTGCACTACTTCCTCACTACTATTGTGATCTTGTGTACAGGTTTTTTACTCACCTGCACGTACTAAGCGTCAACTGATGCGACAAAGTGATTTGAGGCAATCCCAGTCAGACACGAGGCTGAGATAATCCCTGGATGGAGGACCAGGAAAGTCGTCCACAGAGCAGGGGGATGTTGTGCCCCCCCCACTGCACTGCGGGGTGAACACACCTACAGACATGCGCTTTAGTTTAGCTA
Source organism: Stomatorhinus walkeri (assembly GCA_026784285.1). Taxonomy (NCBI): domain Eukaryota; kingdom Metazoa; phylum Chordata; class Actinopteri; order Osteoglossiformes; family Mormyridae; genus Stomatorhinus; species Stomatorhinus walkeri. The sequence goes on along the minus strand of JAODUD010000095.1, from coordinate 8,108,879 downwards.
ACCGACAGATGGACGCCCACACAAGGCAGGGAGGGGCATTCAAACTCCACTGAGCCGTCATGCCCATGTAATTTAAAATTTAGAAAATTTAAAGATTTAAAATAAAAAATTCAAAGATTTAAAAAATGTTTATTTGTGCCTCACTTGTAATATTGAAAACTTGCATAATTAAATCCAGCAAACATTAAAGTATTTTTGCATCGCACAAAGACTATATAGGTTTTTGTAAAGTTTTTTCTGTGATGGAAAGCTAATCCGCCTCACCTTCATATTCATGTTACGCTTTAATCCAAAGCGACATGCGATACAGGGAGGGGTTATGCGGGCTCTCTGAGGCATGAGCCCCCACCTTTGTACTCAGTTACCCATATATACAGTACATTTGAAAGAACATTTAATGTAATGTGAGGATGGAAAAAGAGGGAAGAGGAAGCCTATTGCTGGGAGACAGAGTCAGGATTCGGCGAGGCGTGCGCCTCTGGGTACTTCCAGTCTCTGAGACATAAAAAGGCTTAATAAGAGTCCCAGAGGACCTGCGGGCGGAAACTGGGGCATTACAGCCCGCTAATGCCACGTTGTGGATCGATCCTCTCTCCTCTCGTCACTCGGACGTTCTGTCTTCCGGCGGCAACCGAATGATCAGTCACGTCTGCTAGCCTGGACGTGGACGTCCTGGGGACTGACGCCTGTCAGTGGCTTGATGATGTAAGTCGAAGCTGGGCTGGCTTTGGGGCATCGTCCGTAGGAATCCGTCAACTGAGATCACGTTGAGAGCGCTTCACCAGCGATGGCTTAAAACGCAAATGGTTTGCGTGCTGATTTTGGCTATAATTATACTCCATTTGCCGCTGATTGGCTACCCATGAGTCCTCTGTCTCAGTTTCACGTGAGACGATTTGCTCGGGTAACCTCTGGCTGAACTCCACAGCCATTTAGTCTCTGATGCAGTAGTCACTTCACTTGATGACTGTCCATGCATGAGATTTTAAGATTATGAAATTTCAGCTATTAGATAATAATGAACAAATTAGGCTGCGTTCACACAACCAAGCTAAAGTTACTCAAATCCAACTTTTTGCCAAAGCGTGTGTCATGTTCCACCCGTATGAACCTCCTGTGTGCCACGCCCCCCTCGTTTCCTCGTGTCCGATCCTGATGAAAACCACCTGTTGTCTATTCGTGCCTGATTGTGCTCACCTGTTGTTTATCAGTTCTTGCCTGTCCTGTGTATTTAGTCCGCGTCTGAGTCCGTCTCCCCAGAGTAGTCATTGTAGTGTCACGCGTAGTGTCACGTGCTGTGTCATGTGCTGTGTCTCCTGGATGTCCACAATAAACCCCGTTTTCACCCCGAATTCCTGCCTGCTCGTGGTTCTGCCTGCCTCTCGCCATCTGACTCTGATATGATTTTTTCAGGGTTTTATGAACACATTTGTAAGCGACACATATCAAATTTGAGTCATTTTCATCTTTGGTTTCTAGATCGGATATGTATCTCATTCGAGGCTGTGTGATATGAATGTGAACAGTCAGATTGGAATTAATTTCTTCTTTTTTCCTTTGCCTATATACATGCACTGAGTATTGTAGTCACCAGCCAACATATCATTTGTTGCTGATGACACAGATGACTTGCAAAAAAATGTATCAATGTGCACATGCGAACTGTTTCGGGGGACAGATGCGTTCACATTACAGTTAAATACAGGTCACTTGTAACTATGAATGTGAACGGTCAAGATAGGCAGATCTGATCTGAGCAGAACATTGCAATTGGACAATGAGGCTTGTAATGTGGACGTAGTCTTACATGCATTCGATAGAGACCGACTTAGATTTTCAGTAAGAAGCAGAGACTTGCCCACAAAATGAGGTTGCAGAAAATGTCTTGGGCATGTCGTATTCACCTCCAGTGGCACCTGCAGCGGTAGCCTTCAGAGGCTAGTTACACTGTATTACCAAAAGTATTGGATCACCTGCCTTCACACACACATGAACTCTGCAGACAGTTGGCGACTTCTGTACACTGTGTGCCCCAGCATGCGTTGTCCCCGCTCTGTGATTTTACCTGGCCTACCACTTGGTGGCTGAGTTGCTGTTGTTCCCAATTGCTTCCACTTTGTTATACCACCAACTGCTGACCGTGGAATATTTAGTAGCGAGGAAATTTCACGAATGGATTTATTGCACAGGTGGCATCCTATCACAGCACCACGCTTGAATACACTGAGCTTCTGAGAGCGACCCATTCTTTCGTAATTGTTTGTAGAAGCAGTCTGCATCCCTAGGTGCTTGATTTTATACACCTGTTGCCATGGAAGTGATTGGAACACCTGAATTTAATGATTTGGAGGGGTGTCCCAATACTTTTGGCAATATAGTGTATATTTATGTATGAGGGTTAGCAGGGGTAAAAACTTCCAGCTGCTATATTTAGCATGTGATGGATAGACTTTCACACATAAGTCAAAGATTGTGATATGTCAATAGTTTAGCAATGAGTACAGTAGATACTGGTAAAGCAGACAGAGTGACTGGAAAGTCTCAGATGATGTCACTGAGGCTTTCAGTATCAAAACAAAGCTTATGTGACCTTGTAATGGAACTAACCCATTTCTGGTCCCGGTCATGTGAATCTGGTTAGCGTCACCCCACAGAGACGAGACTGTGATTAGGAGGCTAAATGCTTGGACACCTCCACCACAGTCAGGATTTCTGTGTCCATCTGTTTGTTTTCCCGAGCACTCATAAACTTCGGTCTGCTCACAAAATCGGCATTCACTCCTGGCAGCACCAACATAAGCCCTGTGCTATAAATAATTCCCTTTCTTCACTTTGTGCCACTTCATTTACAAACCTAGCAAACATTTTGGTTTGTTACCAGAAAAAAAAAACGTCTGTATACAGTCCGTTGGATGAGACCAGAACAACTGCAAGTATGTTATAATCAGGAAGGTATATATTTGGGCTCCTTATATAGACTTTAAGATCTTTGGAACAGCGTGGGTGTGTGTTTCTGCATGTGTGTGTGTGTGCCTTCCCGTACTGTGCTATGTTGCTTTGGCACATACCTCGGATGTGACCCTTGTCAACAATCCTCTGCAGATTACGCATGTAGTGATGTATATGCTAAGGCACGCGGGTTCGTGTTGAAAGCTCATAAGTAAGGATATGATACGTTCTCCTCTCCCTCGACAAGAAATCGTGGGGTAATCGTCCAGTTCCATGTCCAAAGATCTGGAACGGATTACAGTTTAGCATAAGTATCAGCTTGAGAGCAGTGTTTAAACGGTCAAGTGTCTGTCATAGCAACTTGGTTTGTCATTGATTTTTCATAAGATTGGAAGCCTTCAGGTTATTTGACGTCTTAGCATGCAGCTCAGTTGAGGGAGTTTACTCTCACGGGAGAGGATATTTACAAAACGACCAATTCCATCAGCACAGTGGCCAAGTAAATCGCAAGATATCGGGTGGGAGAAGCTTCTAACTATTTGGAGAATATTGTACAGCTGTGAGGACTGGAGATGTCCTGCTTTCGGGTTGGGGGGGCAGTAATGATTCCATTCGCTGTGGTTAGTTACATAATTGTATATCCAGGAAGGAAATGCTGTGGGAAATCTGTGAGACAATGGTGTCTTTCTGTCTTTCTGTGTCGCTGCACCGGTCCTTGTCGTTTGTTCTTTGTCTACAAAACGGTGCGGCCGTCATTTTGGGTTTATAAGGTTGCATCAGCAGTTATTTCCCTTTCTGTCTCTCCCTTCCTGCATATCTTGATACCAGGCATCAGACTCTACCTGCCTACAGCCACAAGCCTTGATGAGCGTCCCCCCCCCCCCCCACACACACACACACACGCACACTTTAATAAACCAGTACAGCAAGCCCGCCGTTTTAAGTCATTAATTCATTAGGCCATTCTTGATTTTCCATAAAGCGGTCATACTTTTGGCTTTTGGTCGATGGATGAAGAAGTTCAGAAATGAAAAGTGATGGGTAACCGAGACGGGGTCGAGAGTGCAGATGGAGTGCGGCTTTTGAAAGGGGGGAGGAGTAGGGAGGAGCTAATCTTCTGTGATTGGTTTGTTTTCTTGTTTTTCATGCCGGCAGTAGCCAGCAAATTTTGACCGCAATCTTTAATCCATATTAGAATATCTATAAGCTCCCAGACTTGGCGGCATCCGGAACTTACCCACACATCTCCGGCTTTGCGGTTGCAGCTCTCCAAACCGCGTATCCATGCACATGCAAGTCCGCATTTGCCTTTTTCTAATTGCTGCATTGGTTGACATGGAGTCTTGCATCTCTTCTGTCGCACTCAAAGAAATAAGAGTGAAAATCTCCTGGGGTCATCGAGGGTCGGAGGGTCTTGATGGTATTTTGCTTGTAGGTCAGATTGTTGACGTGATGCCAGGCTGGCGGCCGTATCTTTGGCCGCGGTGTGTTCATGGCAGTATCCTTGTCGTCTCAAGTTGCGGTTCTTACGTCAGATGGTGCTCTGAAATCTGCTGACCCGACACAGCACTGCTTTGGACCCACTGGCATGCTGGGTTCTAGTGTGGGGCATGTGACTTGACACCGCAACTGTGTCTTGCAGTCCATAAGGACTATGCCCGGCTAAGAAGTAATTACCCATCAAGGCTGCGCCAAACTACCGATGAGGATGCCAGTGTAATGCTATTAGAGGCTTTCACTAATGTACCAGGCTTTCTGCTTCTGCACAGGACTAATTGATATCTGAAACTTTTATGTTTTGCTTCAGTTGGGGTTGTGGGTGAGTGTGCAGCTAGAATATGTCTGGAATTGGGAGGATGCAAAGCAGGTCCCTTGGAGAAAAGTTCGGCTTCTGTTGTGAATTTTAAACACATTTCTCTGCTAATCCTCTCCCAAATTCTAACCGCTTTTTCAATGCTATTTCCTCTTCATTACTCACGATCTACGCAGCTGAAGCACGGAACGGCACATGGGACAGGATGGCCATTTTGGGGGGTGGGGGGGGGAGTTAGTGGCATGCTGGAGGGGGGAATTATGCAACACTGAACCTGTGATGCGCAGAGCTTGTCATTAAGTAGCACTATGGAGCTAGCATAGCTTAACATTCTGGTCCAGATGTCCGATACCTCAGGCAACATGTTCTGATCATGGTAATACTTCCCCAATCCAGAAGACCTTTGTCGTTATCCATCTCATAAAGCAAAAGCATGGTCAGCCCAGTGTGAGCACTGATTGGTGGGTTAGGGCCTCGCTCAGGGGACCAGCAATGAAAAGATTCTGCTGACCTTGGGATGCGAACCCACGACTTTCTGATCAGAAGCCCAGCCATCTAGCTGAATACCATCCTCCTGGTGTGTTTAGTTGGCCACACTGGGCAAATTCAACAAAAAGTACTGTGGCCCAACAGTCTCAGAATTCAGCCCTTATCAACATGTTTACAGGTTCCTTTTGAATGTGGACAGAAGCTGTGGGGAGCCAAGGGAGAGTCAGTTGTGGAGGAGGAGGAGGAGGAGGGGGAAGAGGAAGACAAGGAGACAGAACCACTCAGATGATTAAGGTTGAACTGGATTTCACTAATGTCCTTGGGATGAAATCCACTTACAGGTCACTAAAATAAATATTGGGTAAACAAGTGCTGATCCGATCGATGCGTCTTCAGGCCAACGTGTGATGCCTTGAAAATAAGACAAAGGACATGTAATATCCAGCACGACAGTTGTCTGCACTAGAGAGCGAGAGTCGGTGATGATGGTTTGCTGAGTCACGCAGAGGCAGCATCATAAACAGGACAGGCTGGAGATGGGGGACAGCTGCAGGCTTGTCTTACGTAAAGAGCAGCCGTTACCAAACCCCTTTCTTTCCTCCGTTATTGTATGTATTTCTGCAATACTGATTCATCGCCCTGGTAGCTGTGAGCCAGCACTGTAGACGGGGCCGCTTAGGTGTGAATGCAGCAGCCATCTTTCACCCATGCTGTTCGACCGGCAATGAAGGCCTGTTTGCTCTTCATCGCCGTTATTAAGTCAGCATACGTCTCCCTGCCAGCTGCTCTGCAAAGGCTGCGACGAGGCTACCTCTCTTTACACAGTTGATCCCTTGTGTGTCTCACGTATAACCATTTTATGTGATGCATATTTGCGCTGAACCATGATGAATAAAAGTGGTGTTTCATAATGGTTGCGGTCAGCAGAATTAAGGACTGGCTCTCTCTGCCGTCAGAGGCCTTTACACCGTAGCCAGTCTGTTTGTCTCTTCCAGAGTTTACTCCCTAACCTTTATCCCTCTTTGTTTGTTAAACTACCATAATAAACTTCATTAAAATGCCTTTGCTTAACTCCTAATAAGTGGGAATGGATCCAGACGTCATTCCTGCAGTTTTTTTACACTGTCTGCAGTGTTTTTCCTCTTATTTTGCAGACTTTTAAAAAAGGTTGGGGGGGGGGTAAAATGTCAGTGAACTCGAGGTATAAATTTCCTCGAAATGTAGTACGATGCAGTGCATTGATTGACTCCATCTGAGATGAATCCAGAAAGCACAGTTCGGAAGAGGATTCCATCACCGCGCCGATTGGCCCGACGGAATCCATTTGGGCACCTGAAGGCTCTGTCTGTGTGTGGGTCGTCCCAAGTGCACCTGAAAACCTACTGTCCCTTTTAGACAAGATCTAATTATATGCGACTCCAAGTGAATTCAGGAATTGTTTTGAATTTGTTATGATCTGTAGGTCTTTCCTTACCTATGAAGTTAAACTGGATTCACTGGGCCGATTAGGTGAATCCACGGATCTGCCATATCTGATCTCAGTTCAAATAATTTGAGATCGCTATTATGTACACAATGGCAACTTAGTCGGCCAGTTAGGTCTAAGGACTGTCTAACTGAATAGAGCAGCCTGTATTCACTGCAGCTCAGCTTGGCGCGGTCATTGAAGAGAATAGATGATAATGTTCCTGACTGACTCAACTCAGAGGTTTTACAATAGTTTTTATGTAACAACCGGGATCTCAACTTCTCTGAGCCAAACAGCAGTCCAAACACCTAGAGTCGTTTGGGGTAGTGCAACATTCCTTTAATGTATATTCTTAATCTCAGTCCAGGACAGTTTTTTTCCCATCTATCCAGAATGCACTGGAGTTAGCAACTTCAGACAACTAAGAAGTAATCAAAACAGAGTTTATTCACAAAGAAATCCATTATTTTGGAATTTGCCTTACTTTCTGTATTTTCTTAATATGATGACATACAGATTTGGGACGGGGGCCACTGTATGTGTCGTACTGTTATAATTCAAATGAGACCAATCATGGATCTGCGGGTTGCTTATGTTAGTTTGAGGTGATGCTTCTTGTATTCAGACCTGATTTGCAAGGTTTCCGTGTCTTGGGGCAGATGGAGAGGGGTGGGTTTCTGCTTGGTGTGTCCACAGGATCCTGGCTGTGGCCAGAAGTGGAACGTTCAGGTCGGGGGGCAAGATTTTGTTTAAACCAACCAGTTGAGCAGTTGAGTGAATGTGACTCTTTATACTCAACTGGTTGGTTGAACTAAATCATGGTCTGGATTTGTCCTTTCTGGACCTGCAGTTTCTGCTTCTGCCTGCGGCTCCTTCTCACACTGAGGGGATTGAGATATGATATGATGATGTGGTGATGTGGTCCAGTCTCGTTGGAGCTGCTTGGGGGAGAAGCACCGGCGGCTTGCTAAAGTCCAGGCTAACGGGGGCCTGGTGAGTTTGCAGGGTCTGGTGGGGCGTAATGGATCTGGTGGGTCTGTGGGGCCTGGTGGGTCTGCAGGATCTAGTGGGTCTGCAGGGTTTGGTGAGGCCTGGTGGGTCTGCGGGATCCCGGTGGTGCCTAATGGGTCTGTAGGGTCTGGTGGGTCTATGGGACTTGATGGGTCTGCAGGGCCTGGTGAGGCCTGGTAGGTCTGCAGGGTTTGGTGGGTCTGCGGGATCCCGGTGGTGCCTAATGGGTCTGTAGGGTCTGGTGTGTCTGCGAGACTTAATGGGTCTGCAGGGCCTGGTGAGGCCTGGTAGGTATGCAGGGCCTAGTGAGGCCTAACGGGTCTTCTTGGTTGCAGATGCCACACAAAGCCCATTAAGCCGTCCGTCTACGAGCATCCTGAGA
>JAODUD010000095.1:8057606-8075088 GCA_026784285.1 Stomatorhinus walkeri | reverse complement strand
GATGTGCTCAGGTGGATGTGCCCAGATGGATGTGCTCAGATGGATGTGCCCAGACAGACGTGCCCAGATGGATGTGCTTTGACAGACGTGCCCAGATGGATGTGCTCAGATGGATGTGCCCAGATGGATGTGCTCAGATGGATGTACCCAGATGGATGTGCCCAGATGGATGTGCCCAGACAGACGTGCCCAGAAAAACTCCCTTGGGAACTGATTGGATGGCACCCTTATGAACTATGTGAAGCACCATAGCTAATTCATGTTGATTTGAAGGAGCTGGTTTTCTCTGGTGAGTTTAGCCTCTGTGCCTGTGACCAGGAGGTCGGTATTTCGAGCCCTGGCCTTAGAAGAATAGTCAGATGTCCATGGGCCCTTGAGAGAGGACCTTAACCCCCAGCTCCAGAGCTGCTCACCCTGCCACGTGACCCCCCGCCCCCCCCAAGCTTGTGCTCACCTGCATGTGCAACTCATGGAGAGTAGGCAAAGGGAAATATTCCAATATACTTGCATTTATGCAAATGGTAAATAAAGGATCTTTTAATTTGCCAACATGAGAGGACATGTACACTGCCTTTTAACCAGTAAAGGACAAGCTTCACCTGAAGGTCATGCTCTCACTCAGTGTGTGGCAAACTGCAGCCCCCAATCTGATCTATCTGTTAATCTCAAGTTCCCTCTCACTGTCACTTGTGAACACAACCCCGGCATACTTAAAGTCCTTTCCTGAAGGGCAGAGTCTTTGTCACTTGTTAGATCGTAGTCTGTGAGGTGTCTCCCTGTAGGGGGAGGGACACGATTCCAGGAGCTCAAGGGCCGGCTGATGTAGCTCTGAGGATTACTGAAAGACACCCCTTCAGGTGTGATACCAGCTGACAATCATCACCACAGGACATCAGCACTGATGCCAGTTTGGAAAGGAACCTCCACGTAAGACTCAGGTTCAAATTTCAGTTTTGTTACCAATAAATCTGTGCTGAATCTTGTTTTTTAATTGTTGTCTTGTTTAAAAATCCGTACAGAAATATAGATTTTTTTTTAATTTTTAGGAAAATAGATAGGTTCTTCAAATTTATTAAGTGTGAAGAGCTTTTTTGTATTTTTTCCAGAGATACCTTTTCTGATCCTTCCATCCTGTATTTGAAAACATGGATGGATGGAAATCCTTTTAAAATTACTGTGTTTTCTACCATACACCTTATGTTACAATTTTAAAACTATTTCAGTGATGGAGGTGTATGATGGAAACTTCATAACATTTACTGTTTGAAAAGCATCAGGTTCAGAGTGTGTCAGTACTCCAAGGAGCGGAGTACCAGAAATTTAAACTAGAAACATTCTCTCCACAGGCCTCTGTAAATCCCTAACTCCTTACAAAAAGTCATTCAAAAAAGCTCTTCTGAAATCTCAAATGTTCTCAATGTTTGAATCTTATTACCGTGAACATCTGTCGGAAAATGTTGGTACGAGGAAAGAAAGTTTCAGATCTTGGATGAAAAGCTTATTTTTTTCATCTGGTGCAGACTTTAAAATCCAAATCAAACAAAAAAAATTGCACACCCCACCTCCTGTCTTCTTCTGAGTTTGGAGAATATACAGGCTGCTCATGCTTCTGCCTTCCAGAGACAACAACACTTCAGTTCTCACGAAAGAAAACTAGAAGTAGCTTTGGTAATTTGTGGTAATATAGTATTCATTCTGCTCAGCTATGGAAGCCATTCCAAAACATTAATCCATGAATTCCCAAACACTTTCAACCATCTCCAGAGAATTTTCAGACTGAAAGTTCAGTCATAAAACATATTTCTCAGCCAGTGCGCCTCCCAGTGTATTTTCTTTAAGCCTGATCTCAGTTGAAAAAGTCATTTGCTAAAACTTTGAATAAATGGCAGTTGTGCTTTAACAACGACCCCTCTTTAGGTTAGTCTCGCCTTTGTCTTTTCGGTTTAAGTCCCATTTCCACTTTGCCTGTCACACTTTGCTGCTGCCCCTCCTGTTTTCACCCTAGCATGGCCATAACAAGCCACGTCTGTTGATCATCTGTCGTACTTTTCGTTCCTGCCCTCATGTGATTCACTGCAGCTGCCTATCGTTGACTCCTTTGTTATTCATGATATAAAGGAGTTTCCCAGCGCTGTGCTCCCCAGTCTTGTCATTAATGTCTTTCCTTTTGTATGCTTGATTCTGTGGCAGCACTAGTTCTTCTGTGTTATTGTCCCTTTGCGGTCTGGTTTGTTTTCCCTGCCCTGTGCTCCGCTGCCCTGATTTTTGTGGAAATTCTGCTTCGCGGAACATCCCCCAGGACTTTCCCCCAGCTGCCTGACATATTTTGTTTTGTTACTTGAATGCAGCTAAATCACCAAAACGAGACTGTATCTGAGCCAAGTATAAGTGCAGCTCTATCTATTGATAAAGACATCCAGCCATCAAACATTGGAGTCCACTGAAACTGAGGGGAAGAGAGCTTTGTGTTTGCGATCCAGCAGTACTGTGATATTTGGCTTTTGCTAAATAAAATACATGCATTTCCTTGTGTGTGAGATTAGCAGTCAAGCATTTCTAAAATTTTAACTTTGTTATTATTCAATTTTTTAGTAAAAATAAATTATTTAAAATATATACTTCGCCACTTATAGAATTTTGGTTGGACAAAAAACATGCAAATGACAATATAAACAAAAAAAAAAGTTCACCACTTCAAAAAATATGTTGTAAAAAGCTTTGGTTAAATGTGCAAATGAAAAATGTCAGAAATATATACATTAACAACCACTCTTATATACAATATATGCAATTACACAAATGCTAAAACATTTTTAAAAAATCATTTAAAACATAGGCACTCTTTTAGCAGAGGCCATGGTATCAGCAATCAAGGCAGTATCCCTCACTATTTCAAAAAGACAGGAGACGCCCAGCAACGATAAATATGAGTATTTGAATTCCACAGCTAGAAGAAAATATATGGGCAGTGGATGATTTAAATGTCTCAGAAAGCAAGAAATATTCCATCCGTGTGGTAAATCACAAACAACTGAGTCTTTTCCTTCATGGTGGCTGCTTCTAATATCTACATTGCAGCTGCCAGCTAGAGGAATTGTGCAAACTGGGCACCTTCAGCACAAACACCTCTCTTCCCGGATTTATCATGTGTTTACTGGTGTCCAGTTGGAACGGTCATCTACATGTTCAATAGTAGCCAGACATCTTGGCTTCAATTTATGGAGATTCAAGGAAAGACTGACGTGAAGCCAGAAATCTTCTTAATATGCAGTTTTTTGTAATCTAAATTCCACAGAACACCTGTGGAGAGGTCTGAGAAAATCTGTAAGACCTGCAGCAGTCTGCAAAGGAACAGATGCCTGCAATTCCAGTGGAGAGGCGGGATGCTCCTTCATGGATACAGGAAGTACTGGCTTGCAACTATTCTTCTGAAAGGCTGTACTACTCAAACACTAAGTCTAGGTGTCACGCGGCGGGTTTGCAGCGTGCCTGGATGTAGGCGGCGTGGAGCAAACAAGGCGAACGGAGGCAGGAATATCCAAATTGACGGGGTTTATTGGGATAACGAGACGGGGTAACGCCACAAAACATCACAATGACAGACCTAGGGAGACTAACTCAGACGCGGACTAAATACAAAAGACTAACAGGAAACCAACAGGAAACGCATGATCACAAATCAGACAAATGAACGACAGGTGGTTTCCATCAGGGATTGCACACGAGGAGCGAGGGGGTGTGGCACACACGGGGCTCGTACGGGCGGAGCATGACTCTAGGGTAGCAATAATTTAGTCAAGTTGTCTGCTTTTGGCATTCTTTATGAAATAATGTTAGTTTTGCTGGATTTTTGTAGTTTTGTAGATGTAAATAAAGGAAACACATACGTTAACACCATAATATTTGTAATGTCAGCATTTTTGTGAAAGAATTAGTGCATTAGCTTAAAGAACTGCAGAGGTGCTAATATTTTTGGCCACGACTGTGTGTCCTTATTTGTCAATTATCTGAATTTATTGCGGCTTTTGCTTCACATAGAGATTTTTATTTATGGGAATAAGAACTGGATTTTATTATTCCAAACCTGGCTCTGTGTGTGGAATTTGCATGTTCTTCCTGTGTTCAAGTCAGTTTTTTCCAAGTACTCTGTTTTCCAAGTCCAAAGACACGAGGTTAGCTGAAAGGTCATCTCTAAATTACCCACAAGTGTGTGATTTTGTGTGAATGTGGCTGAGGATTGTGCATCTCGCAATGTTTTGAATCCAGTTTTATGGTCATTTGCTCAACAGAGCCTCACTGCTTAAAAGCTCGAACCAAGCAGCACTTGGTCACATGGTCACACTGTTGTTCAGAAGCAAAGCCACCTGCTGGCCTGTTTGTTTTAGTACAGGGTGGAGCCAATCCCGGAAAAGATAATGAGTAAGTCAGGATACATCCTGGACAGGACATAAGATCATTGCATGGGAGCATATACTCTAAAGGCAATTTAAAGTCAATAATTCACCTTAACGATATGTTTTTCAGCTGCAGGTGGAAATCAAAACAAACACATAGAGACTATGCTCACCCTGTATGCTGGGCTGGCCTGGACTCAAAGCCACAGGCCTTCTGCCCACTACGCCACAGTAGGGCAGCTGGAAGTAGTAATGGAAGGTGCTGCGGTTTGGCAAACGTTGACCTGGAAATGGAGAAATTGTCCCCAGTACTGGAATGTGTGCATGTTTAAGAGCCTGGAAGGCAGGAGAGACTCTACAGCACTGTCGGGTGCCCTCTTTCAGAAACGCCCCCCCCCCCCTTCATCTGGGGTGTGCTCAGAACTCAGCATGTTGACTGGCAAAGAGCTCTCTCAGTGGTTTTGGGTTGATTTCCTGGTGGGCGGGGTGGGGGGGTTGGAGAAAACGAATATATAAAAAGCTAGACTTGGTGTTGGAGGATTCTACGCCTGTAATGGCCAATTGGCGACATTCAGAGGGGATTGTTATGAAGAAAACAGGGAGACGTGGAAAAGGCCCCCACGGCCAAGCGCTCGTCACACGCCGTGCCTGAGCACCACAGCCCGAGAACCTGGCCACTGTGGTCTTTGTTCCAGGGTCCAAAGTCAACATCCAAGAAATGTCGACGTCTAACAGTAACCACTATGCTGGACTTGTTCAAGTAGCATGTTCCTATTTCTAGACACGGCACCGTTGCACTGTATGTTATCAAATCTTACGTGTGGCGTAAAGCTTTCGGATTGATGCTCTGATCGATGTGTGAAACGCTTACATCTGCTGCTGTTGATTTGCTTTTGTTTTGTTTTTAATATTATACACGAGAAAGGGTCTGACTTGTTTGTTGTCCCTTTCGTTCCTTGGTTCGTTTAGGTTAGGTTGTTTGCCTGAAAGACTCTGCTTTAATGATTTGTACTCTTCTTGGTGTTTGGATCACAGCTGTTGTGGTTTTATATCCCATTAATCAATCTCTGTAAACATGCTCTAAATGGTCAAAATATGAATAAGAATAATAAATATAAAATGGAGGTTCCAGGTCCCAGAATGACCTAAATAAGCAGCTGAACGGTAGCAAAATGTTTCATTTTTGCAGCCTTAGGATCATCACATTGCACATGAGTGCAGTTTTACTGTATCTATCTTGTCTCTGTCTATGATTCCTCCTGGGCGCCTCCCTGGAGTTGTTCAACCAGGAGAAGGTCATAGGGCAGACCCAGGACGGGCTGGAGAGATCATCTCTGGGCTGGACTGGGAACGCCTTGGGATTCCCCCGAAGGAGCTGGAGGAGGTGGCTGAGGCTATAGGCCCCTTGAGCTAGACTCCAAGAAATGGCAGAGACTGGCTGGATGGATGGATGAATGTGCAGTGTGAATATCTTGCTGTATCCTTGTACCTATATTCCATTTATTTGTATAATATATCTGCATGCTGTTACCTCCGTATCGTGACTGTTTCTGCTAAAAGGTGAGTTTCAAGTGGTAAAGTTAGGGGTGAGGGGGGACTGACAGTCCCCCAGAATACATTTTCCACACCCCCCGTGCATCGATATTTTGAAAATCAGCTATATCTTTCACATAAGCACAGTCTACATAGAGAATTACGTTACAGAATAAACATTTCTCTTTTTAATTTAAATACATGAAATATATTTTTATTTTTCCTGGCTTTCGAACCACAATGCACAAATATTTACACAGTGCTGTTTGGATTATTGCTGTTTCTGGCAAGGTGAACAGCTAAGCAGCCATTAGATATACAAAAGTGTGTCAGATGTTTGAGATGGAGCACAAGAGTCTTGCTGCATGGTGGAAATAATCAAACTGGGTTGGAGAGACTCGGGGTTAGACCGCATGATAGGAGTCTGAAAATAGAGACAAGGGATAGTTGGGTGGTTAAAACATACAATCTTTTGTCCAGTAATTTCATTTCTTGTATATACACAAACATCCATTAGGCTGCCATATACAATAAATGCCATTTAAATGGCAATGAATAGGCTTTTTGTGTCAAATAAATTACAGATGGGAGTCTTGAATTATGTTTTCCAGCGTTTAATAAAATCCGTTTTACTAGTATGATCAATTCATCTGTCAGACAAGTCTAGGGTCTTGGGGCCAGTGTTTCAGTTAGTAATCTCCACAACCTAGATATTCAGAGGGAAATGATGAAGACCCACCTATCAAATTTCTGCAAAAGTGAATTGCTCCAAATACTGTGAGAGCTATTCTTGATAGCATGACACATTTGCTGAATAAAGAGTCTTTCTTGGATGGTAGGAACTGCTTGGGTTGGTGGACTTATCAAGCCTTATTGTTATTGAATAGGTCTGAGGCTACATAATTTATTTTGGTACGTTTCGTAATTTGAATCTTTGTGTCGGGACCGGTCCCTGTCAGGTCCCGCCTTGGCCTGCAGGTGTCGCTGGCCATTCCGTGCCTTTAGCATCCTCGTCGGCTCCCCGGGCCACCATATGTACAATGTTTGTTCCTAATTAACTGGGTAAAATTGAGCTGAATTGTGAATCTTTTGTCAATTCTGATATGTATTGAAAATTATGCTTGTGATTCTACTGATGGGAAAGCTAAAACAACTGAAATTGTTAACAGTAACTGCCATACGTTTGAACAATTAATTAGTTACATTAATGTGTTACTTAATGTAGGCATGGTTAGCCCTGTGACGTCACACCCCAGCTAGGGTTACTCGAATATACTGAATATAATATGTTAATAATTGTAGGACTCCCTATTGCCTCTGTTACCTATATTTGTACAGTGATATGACATAGAGACGGCTAAACATGACATGCACTTCACGGTGAAACATTACACTTAACTTCAAACTTAAATGCACTTTCGCTTTGCTCGCCAAGAGGAGCAAAAAAAATACGGTTTTTCCAGATGGTGGAGAAGCCTGCACTACAATCCCCCGCGATGTTGGTTTCGCTCATTTTTAAAACGTTTACGGACACAGGGCTGGATCCACAAACGTAACCAGGAAGACAACAGGCAGTAGGAAGAAATAAAGTGAGGTTTTATTTGAAATTATACATTAGAAATACACTTTCACAAAAAACAGGACAAATCGTGTCCTGCCCTTAGAAAAAGTTATTATGGTATTATCATGTCAGTGTGGTTGCACTGGATTGTATTTTCAGTGTTTTTCTGTGTTGTTCGTGGTACGTTTATGGTATGATGATATACGTATGGTATAGTACTATGCTCCTAGGATGTGAGTAGTATTAATATTATAGTAGGCCTACTTTGTTCTGATATAGTATTCTGTTACCTCCCACTGTATTTATTACCAACCTGCACTGGTACTATGCTATATAGTACATGCTATATAGTACATGCTATATAGTACATGCTATGTAATACTCATGGTCTTACCAAGTGGTTCCCTAACTAAAACGTAACAATATTGTAAACATGGGACTGTGTTCTTTTCAGTTATGCTGGATTTAGCAATGGATTCTGAAAATTTCACCTAAGCAACTCACAGAAGTCAGTAATTATGATGTTGTATTTTATTTTCTCCATTTCAAATAAAGACGCAATTTATAATTTATAAATTTCTGTTTAATTTTTATGTGTTATTTCTGTTTTTGAGCTTGTGTTTTGATAAAATGTCTCCTTCTTTTTTGCCATTGAAACACATAGTAATACATGGTTAATCTGTTTGATGAATGTGGCTATTAAACTGTTAAAGTGTTTCATCCATTAAGCCAAAACAGATATATTTCATGCGTAATGCTTTTAATGTAATTATGATGTCTAATTTCAGTGCTGTAACATTACAATACTATGGTAAACATTGCATATAATACATGGGTGTCGCCGCCTTTAAGTCTGAGGGGGTCATGTCCCCCTCACATTTCATAATTTTTCGTTTGCCCCCCCCCCTCACCACCACATTTAACATAAAATATTAGTTCACCCTGCGCTGATTCTATTGCTTCGCGAAATTACCCATTCAACTTGATCGATATGACAATACACGTACGGCATCTAATTCATTCAAAAAATTCACACCCCCCGCTAATGTGTCCCTCCACATTCAAAATGCTTCTGACGCCCCTGGTATAATACTACTGAAAATAAGCTTATACTGCTATAGTATAGCATAATTAAAACATGTTATTACCACGGTACAATACAAAAAGCTTAACGGATTACCACTGTATTTTAACTGAAGATACATTGTAATACTATGTAGCATACCATGGTATATATACGACCACATTACTATGGTTTTACCACAGAGGTACTACTCTGCTACTATTTTTATGATAATACCATGAAGTAGGAAAGAAAAAAATTTTCTGGGACAGTCTCTCAAAAAAGAGAACAATCCAAGGAAAACCGGGAAGGATAGCGACCCCCAGCATTGGGGTTCATATTTACAGGTTTCTTCGATGTTTTCCTCATATTCAAACAGGCTATCCCCCAGAGACCCTGGTTTCCCTCCACAGTCCGAAGACGTGGTTTTGGTAGAATGGTATTTGTAAATTTTCCGCAGTGTGCAATTGGGTGTGACCTGGGATAGGACAGGATCCAAACTCACAACGACCCTGCTGTGGATGAGCGGTTAGTGAAAACGTCTCATTACCTGTTAATGAATAACCCCTGATAATTAATCTGAACTAATTAAAATTTATTTTATTTTACTATTTTTTATAATATTAGAAGAATGTTATCTTGCAGCTGTGAGTGTAACACCTTAATCATTATTTTGTAGTAGAACTTATTGAAGACGTAATAGAACAACTCACTAAACAGGATCCTGGTAGAACCAGAGACAGGAAACCCTGTCTTGACTCATCAGGCTTCCTTAGCTGCCAAATTATGATTTTTGATTGTCTCCTGAAACCAGGATTGCCAATTAAGGATGATTCATACATTCGTTGGTTGGCTAACTGCTTTATGCAAATACCTAATTAAGAGGAAATAAGAACATGTTCATTCCTCGTCACTACGTGACGTCTGTGTTTTTTAATCTATTAAATAGCATTAAATTCATTAATTAAAATAATCACATACAGATATTTAAATTATGTGTTTCTGTCTTCCGTCTAACGATAAAGATAAAGTTTTTTCCTCGTAGGAGAGTAGTTAAGACGTAGCCTATAATTAACGCAGATAAAAAGGATCTTCGTCCTCTGTTAATTCCTGTATAACCTGGAGTACATCTTCGCAATTCAGCAGTTTTTTTGGTAATTATACTCAATTTTAATTAGGTCATTTAACATATGAGGAGGAAGACACGAGCATGTATCGTTTCAACATGCTCATTTACTTAAAAATGCCCATCACACAGACGTCTGCACAAGCAATCAGATACACATAAATAGTAAATGCGGTAGGAATGCGAGATTTGTGCACCGCAGGAATGCAAAGGCTTGGCTTTTTCATAACGTCTGATAGTCCGACTGGGACGCACTAAACACACCCTGGCTGGGGATCAGTGCCGGCTCCAGTACCAAAACTGGTACTTTTACTTAAATCTTCCTCCTTTACAGTGGCTCCTAATATAGTTTGACAAAGCTTTGTTTTTCAGAGTCTTGGTTGTTGGGTTTCCGGTTAAAGAGGCTTTGAGTCCTGCACTTAACCGTAAGCAGTGTAAAGACAGCTAACTTACTCAGCGCATTATTCGGGCAATTTTGTTGTACTTAGACGGTTGTATAGCCTATTTCTTTGGTCCTGGTCAAATTCATGTTAGTTTTATTTGGCTTCCCGACAAATTGCCTATTAATGGAAAACAGTTTGATACGTCTATGGACATATTATTTAATGCAATTTAAGGGCCAATTGAATTGGTGGAAGCGGATGGTAGAGTAGTTAAATGTGGATGTGAATGTAAGGGAATCTGACATTTGCCGGTGAAGACTTTTAAAAATAGACCAGAGTGCAAGTCAAACAACTTGATGAAACCAAGCCTGAACTATGGTTTAAAATGCCCAGATTGAAGCCGTCTTATTTAAAAAATATTATGAGAAGACTCACTGCATTGGAGAAGCGTATACTTCTGAGTAAAATGAAAGTTAAAGAAGAAGAGGAGGACACGGTACGTGGACTATGTTGAGCATGTCATGGCAAAGTCTGCCCCAGACAGGACTTTTTGAAGGTGCGAGGTTTATATATGGTTGGCAAGAGTTAACATCGACTTGATGGCACTCACTCGATAACAGTTTGGGTTGAGGTACACCAGAAAGTGTTTGGCAAGTGAAATATACTCTGCTCTTAGCCTGCTTATTATTAGTGATATTATACAGCTAAGGATTTCCGCAGTCAATCAACTTTTAAAATTAATTCACGGGCTGTGTAGCTGTTCTGCTGCCGTCAATCCATCCAACGAGTGTAAATATTTAGATTTTATCGCCACACCTCAGTTTCCCTTTGGCAGATTGGCATCTCGGAGACCAGCCCTCCCCTTATTAATATTGAGGGTTGATACACCGCGACATTCTTGGCCGGGTCCCATGCACGCTGGAAAAGACCCACCTGAAAAGCTACTATTTATGTCATTTGCTGGCTCACTTCGTGTTGAACCAAATGCATATGAGCTAATCTTGACTAGCAGAGCCGCCTACAGGCCGTATTAACTGTATAAAGGAGAAGTGTATAAAGGAACCGTATAAAGGAGAAGTGTAACTGACCTACTCAGTACTTTCTCCACAGGCTGGGATGCAGTCTGCAGTGTTAGCTCTCATAAAGTACGTAAATCGAGATTAGATGGTTCTAGATTCGGAGTATATTGGTGTGCTTATCACTGAAAACATGGAGGAGAATTTAACCTGACGATTTCTTCAGAGATTGCAGCACTTAAAGCGATTACTTTTTTTGAACCGGTTTATGGAGATGGATGTAGCTGTTGGCTTGTTCTACCATCGCGTCTGGATTATCTCTTGAGATTTTGGAAGTACTCGAACACGACGTTTTAAATATGAGCATTTCTTTAAAAGATTGTAGTGTCCGATAATGGACAATGTACCCTGCTATATGAGACTACAAAACCAAATGGTAAGTACTATTAATATTTGTGTTAATCGAATTATATCTAATGTCCAGTTCTGAGACAGAATTAGTACGACAACATGATTGTGTCAATTAATATGTAATAAACGTGTGCAATGAAAGTTGCTAATTGCAAAATCAAGATTAGTAATGACATAATGTATGCTTATTTTCATCTGGGGCGTATAGACCGCAGGGGACGTGTACTCCCCCCCATATTTAATTTGGATTCATTCACCGCCCCCCCCCCGCCCCCCCATAAAATACATTTGTATCGAAATGATTATGTTGTGATCCCCCAGTATCAAACTCTCTCCTGCGTCGTTGATTTTGAGAGGCATGGAAAAGAACAAAGACTATGTCTAAGAAAAGATGTACGTTCTGGAGATACTGACATAGACCCCGAAGGATAAGCGGGTTGGGAAATGGATGGATGGACAGTGCTGTTGGTCACAATTCTAAGAATATTACTATTGGCGCTGTTCGTTGGAGGTCTGTTTTATAAAAACGTTATAAATTGAAAATACACAGAGCTGCTTCCAGCGCATTGAAAGCACTACACGTGGGATGTTGATCCAACACTAAAATTAGCTTTTTATATTATAACGTGATAAATATATACACACACTATAGCCATCATAACATGCAAAATCGGTGTAATAACATAAATGGTAGATACATCATCATATTAGCCTACAGAATAAATGTTCAAACTAACAAATTCACTCCTTTTGCCACTCCATGTCAAAATAATAAAAACGAAATATTACATTACTTTCCAAGGGAAACTAAAGAATTCTTACGGTGCTGCCATCCTCAAATATATATAACTGGCCCCTGATGGGCACCCCGATCAAAAAGTTCTGCTGGCTCCACTGCAAACGATGATGTGTACGTTCTTTAGCTATTGCATTTACCTCGAATCTACTACAGAGCTTAAACAGGTAATGCTATTTCACCACTAACAGCAATAAGTGGAAAGACAGATTTCTTGTGGTAATAAAACTTCGGGGTGATCATTAAATGGGGGAAACTGGTTTTCATTCTTCACAGCCGGTGTTCTGACGACTTGAGCTGCTTTGTCGAGTTAGGCCACCGTAGCCATAATCGATAGCGATATCCCAAACCCCAAACCCTAACCGTAATCCCAAAACGGTGGAACTGCACATGCGCAGAAAGGTTCGGTAGCACGTCTCAATAGGTATCATTAGTCGATAGACCACCAGTGTACGTGTTGTGTGTCTAAAAGACGCCCAGGGGTTCAGTGTCACCGGGCAGACCATGTGTAATGCCCGCCGCTGATCCATTATTGTCAGACGGGGCAGTTGCGGCTTGCCTGAGGTTTAGGACCATTGACGTAAAAATTGATTTTTTTTTCAGGGAAAAAATTGTAAGAATTGTACGTTTTGTTTTTAGTACGCAGGACTATTGCTCTTACAGTTCTTTGTAAGTTGCTTCAGTGCTTTGTAGATGATTATATTAAAACCAACTGTATGTATAGTACCGTATGACCCTACATTTTCAGAAATCCGTGTTGCTTATTCAGTAAATAAAACGTAAATTATAGACAAAGGGTCGAATACGCCGAGTCCATTAGCTGTGTTTCCCAACAGTGGGTGTGGGGCGCAGTGTAATTATATTCTTCTGTAACATCACCTGTGTGACAGCGCTGCCGTTTTCCCCATTGCTGTTGATTGCATTTCTCTAAACCTCTAACCACTGAGGTATTTTTTTTAAAGCAATTAAATTGTTTGGGGGGGGGTGGTTAATGGTACTTCACGGCTTTGTATTGATTGCCCATCCCTGCTTCTTCCCAGCCTCTCCTCTGCCCAGAAATGGCCCCACCCCTCAAGGCTCAGTGATGTTATCCATACAGCATTCCAACGTATCGGGGCCTGTGTCCCTCGGCCCCTTTTCCAATGGCAGCCAGACGGGGGGGGCCGCGGCACCGTCAGTGCGGCAGGACAACGTGACGGTGGAGAAGGCGGGGCCTCCTCCTGGCAGCCCCGTGGTGGCCGGGCTCTCCATGACACTGGGGGTCCTCTCCAACATCATCGCTCTGATCATCCTGGCCAAAGCCTACACCCAACTGAGGCGCCGCTCCAAGGCCACCTTCCTGTTGTTCGCCAGCTGCCTGGTGCTGACCGACTTTGCCGGACACATCATCCCCGGCGCCCTGGTGCTGCACCTCTACCTGTCGGGGGGTGACTCCACTCCGCCCAAATCCACGGACGCACTGTGCCAGTTCCTGGGTGGCAGCATGGTGTTCTTCGGCCTGTGCCCACTCTTCCTGGGCTGCGCTATGGCGGCTGAGCGTTGCCTGGGCGTGACCCGGCCCCTGCTGCACGCCTCTCTGGTCACCGCCGCACGGACTAAGTTCTCCCTGACCGCCATATGGCTGTCGGCGCTCTGCGTGGCCCTGCTGCCCTGCTTCCAGCTGGGCGCCTACACCTACCAATTCCCGGGCACCTGGTGCTTCATCAGGGTCCTGGAGGACACCGAGGGCACCGACGTGGCCTTTGCCCTGCTCTTCTCCTGCTTGGGCCTGGCGTCCCTTGCCATGGCTCTGATCTGTAACACTGTCAGCGGCCTCACGCTGGTGATGGCACGCCTGCGCAGGAAGCCCTGCAACCGGCGCTCGGCCAAGTCCCACGACATCGAAATGGTGGTGCAGCTGGTGGGCATTATGGTCACATCCTGCATTTGCTGGAGCCCCCTGCTGGTGAGTGAATGCTCTGCAAGGACCCTTGAACAGGCGGTGTCTCTTGCATGCTGGCTGCATTTAACAGAAATGGAAACGTTTGTATTCCAGAGCCTCAGTTCTTTAAATTACATCTGTTTTCATTGGTTTTAAATTCAAAACATTTTAACTGAGGCGACATACAGTAGACTGATCCAGTCCACTGATTTTCTAGCAATAAAAATTACGCCGTGGCCTTATCCTGGAAGGCACCAGATGTTCATTTACTTCATGCTATTCTAAGTTTACACAAGCTTCTGTATTTATTTTTAAACATAGTGTTACATCAAAGATAGAAGGCAATGGTGAGACCATAATATTTTGTAAGATATATTTATGGACAAAATGAGTCAGACTTAATCTTGAATCAAAACTGTAATCCAAGAGAGAGCATTTCATTGATTGTTCTGACTGAAATTGAAATAGCTTATCTTGCAATACGGTCTGATTTGGCCTGATTTCATTTTAAGGCTGTATTTTTAAAAAAAATCTAGTTTCGTTACAATAACTGGCATATGATTCGCTGGGTGCAATATAGTGGCTTCCAGAATTGCTGCCATTTAATAACTGCCGATGCTCTGAGGTTCACATAAAGCTTAAGGAATGCTAATTGTTAGTCAGAGCAACACAATTACTCATATTGACACACATGCAAGAAACTCAGATGCGATTACTCATCATTGTAACATTTTTGCAACGTTTTATCTAGAAATAATACCATAAAAACATTAAGCAATTTTTTCCGTGTTCATACAGTGAACAGTCAAAACTAATTATGCTGAATAAATCCCGGCTAACAGGATTTCTAATAGAAAATAACATAGTTTAAAATTAATAAGCTATAAAACTTTTCAATAGTGTTGGGGGGCATCAAACTTTAAAACCTGAAGTAGTTTATTGCATGCTATTCAACAAAAACTGGGTTTTGGGTTCAATCAGGGCATTGTTAAGAGCCACATTCAATTCAATTTGACTTTACAGGAATGGACATAGATTCTGTGCTACTTTAGCCAGCTAGAACCGGGCAACAACAACTTCTGCCTCAAGAACTCGTTGATGGTTGATGAATTATTTGGTCAAAGAATGGTATTTGTTAGATTAATCTTAATCTTATGTTGGGGCATTGTCTTCCTCTGACCTCATTATTAATGTGTTTTTGGCCACAGAAATGCCATGGACTAGATATTTTTGTTCATCACATAACTCTTTGTAAACTCTAGACACGGTCCTGCATGAAAATCTCAGGAGGCTGGCTGTTTCTGAGGCACCAAGTCATACCATGTTAAAAATCATAGAAGTCGCGCTTCTTAGCTATTCTAATGCTTAGTTTAACAGGAAGTTAACGTCTCGAAACAGGCCCATATAATAAACTAGCCGGTGTGTATCTAAATTATAATACAGTCTATGAATTCACGTTTAACATTATTGTTTACAATTAATCATTATTTAATCTTCACAGTGTAATAGGACCATGACTTCACACTTTCAGGTTTGAATCCTGCCTCTTGACTGTGTGTGGATGTCTGATATGACTGACCTTTCAATTTCGAATGGATTTTTAATAGTGATCTTCGAATAAAGTTGCCGCAGAATTGACCGTCGTCACATGGTGTTCTGATCCTTAAATTTCCCATGATTCTGTGCACTTAGTGGTAGTTTTTTTAAAACTCCACACAACTTCTGGGCACTGGAATAATAAAAGACGTTCCTCTTGGTGACACGGACTGCTAATTCTTTCAACTGGGACATTTATACGACAGCCCGTCTCCCCAGAAACGCATTAACCGAGTGTCGCATAGTTACTGCCTACACAGCACTAAGGCTAAATATATGCGCAACATTACTGGCAGAAATATTGCTGAATATGATATTATTTGTCTACTGACCAAATGTTTTCATCCTCATTGTTTTATCATTTTACCCACATTCAGAGTATTTATTACTACTACAAGTAGTGGTGGTGATGATGATGATGATGGTGATGATATACTGACCAGGCCAGTGTTTCTTTTTCCCAGATTTTTGGCCTGATGTCAGTGACCCACTCTCTTGGGGACAACCTGAACACCTACAAAACCCTGATGGTAACGGGGGTGCGGCTAGCGTCCTGGAACCAGATACTGGACCCCTGGGTCTACATCCTCCTTCGTCGGGCTGTGCTGAGGAAGATATACCTCATTGTCAAGCGCCAGGCGGACTTTAAGAGCAGCACCCTCCGGCGCTGGGAGGTAAACTCCTTGCAGAGCTCTGAGAAGAACGCCGTAAGCAGGATCTGAGGGAATAAGTGGCCTTGGACAGATTTGAGCAGGAATGTGTGTGGTTAACTCGTCCAGTTGTTTACGTTCCTCCTGCATTCTGACAGTCCTTCACCTGAATCCACTAAGGTTCCTGTTCTCTATAGAAACACATTGAACAGGAACTGGCCAAAATGGTGGATTGTCTCACCAACTGGATTCGCATGTCATCCGCTGCTTCATCACCTGCCGCCTGAGTGAAAACGGGGAGCAGACCTTGTGAAGTAATTCTCATGACTCCCAAAGATGATGTGAGCAGGCGTAGTGGTTCTGACAACGCAGGAGGTGTGATGGATGAGTGTGTTTTACTAGCCGCTGCCCTCCAGCCTCACCTAGTGATGAGCCAAAAAAAAAAAAAAATATATATATATATATATAGGATCCACAAAATGAAATCCTCAGATACTATGAATTAAACTATTTAAGATAGGATGCACTTTGAATGTTTAAAGTATTTTGGAGTCATTTGTATTGTGAAGTGCTGCATATTATTTACATCAATTTGTAGCTTGTGCTGTTTGTCAGTGAAATAGTAAACAAAATTGCTAAGCTACTAGTAAAAGTAATATGGCTTTTACAAATATTTTGATGTGTGGTAAGTTGTTGTGTATAAAATAATGAATATGTATTGTGAATATGGCCAGAGTGAATCTCCCAGTTGTTTGGGACATAAGTTGTGATAATGTGATGTAAATCCATTGAATGTAAAACTTTAAATCAAATAAAAAAACTCATATTTTTTTCCTGCGCGAAACACATTTCCCACCAAGATGTGTCACGATCCGTCCGTTCGAGCCTCGTGTGTGCCACACCCCCCTTGCTCCCTGTGTTCAATCCTGATTGAAATCACATGTTGTGCATCCGCTTGATTGTGATCCGCTGTTTCCTGTTAGTTCCCTGTCAGTCTTTTGTATTTAGTCCGCGTCTGAGTTCGTATCCCCA
>JAODUD010000095.1:8045230-8057506 GCA_026784285.1 Stomatorhinus walkeri | reverse complement strand
ATGCTTTGTAGTGTTTACCCCGTGTCGTCTCGTTCTCTGAATAAACCCCGTCTCCTTTGGATACTCCTGCCTCCGAGCGTTTTGCCCCCTCCACCCTGCACGCATCCAGGCACGCTGCGAAACCCGCTCGTGACAATATGAATATAAAACCCTAAAATGTGTCAGTAGCTTAGAGAATATTGTAAATTAGCAAGAAGTAAAAGCCAGCGTCAACACATTCCTGGTGAAAGATGGGACAGGGACTCAAGCTATGAGGGAAGGCAGCTGACAAGATAATTCAGATGAAAAAATGACTTGATTTGGTCTTGGTTCTTGTTCATTTCAGTCATTCTTTTGAAAACGAAGTTCAGCAGCTCATTCCTGATTGGTGCACGCAAAGTGGTTTGTCCCTCAGGGAAACACTGACGATTATATGCCAGCAGTCGGCTAATCCTAATCATTGTTTTACTGGGGACCTTTACAACATATCCAGTGGCTTATTTTATGCGTGGACTAACGCAGGTTAACAGCCAGCGCTAAAATGTATTTCGTTTTGTGCCTTATGCATTCCTTTAGTCATTCATACAGGGACAAATTATCATACAAAATATTAGGTTCACAAAACCTAAAAATTTCAAAGTTTAAAAAAATATGAAAAACCACTGTGCTTATGTACCTTTCAGACTGTTAACTTTTCATGGGTTTAAGGTGTATGATGCAATAAAAGCTTAGTTGACTTGACTATGACAAACAATTTTGCATGTTCATATATTTTGTCCCGTCACTTCACATAGTGGGGGAATTTGAGCTCTCAGACAAGGTGACTGATGAGAACGGGGCATGGTTTTGGTGCTCATTTGTCAGGTATCTCTGTGGCAAAGATTTTGCAAATACCTCCATTAACAAAGAGAGCATCTTTACACGTGGGTGAGAGAAGGAAATGAGCAGTCCAAATGGAAGATGCTCGTACGTTATTTCGGATGATAAGATCACAAACAGCCTACATAAACAGAAAGGAAAGGGACTTGTGTCAGATTCCTTAGCTGGAAGTGGTTGACCACAGACTATTGAAGACCTTTCTCTCACAGGTTGTAGCTTACTGCAGAAAAATGGATGGACTTAGATAAGCCCTCAGACACAAGTATCTATAAGCAGAAAAAGAAGTAGGTATTTACATAATGGCATGGGCCACATTGTAGAATCATGGCAAACAACACCCGCATTCCCAGAAATGAAATTTCAGAGCAGAATTTGCTACCCACACATGCTGCATATTGACAACAGGTGGTTGAAGGAGCATTCAGGCCAATTTACACAATTCTGGGGGCATTCCAACATACCAGAGTGAACTTGTGGAACTCTCTGGAAATGCTTTGCTGCTTTCCTACTCAATCAACCCATCTTCTTAAAATATACTGTTGGAATCCTTTGTGATTTAGCAGCGCCAAGGTCACGCACAACAGCACCAATGTCAGGTCGATTCCATATCATTATGGCTGTGAGCAGGAACAGTTTTATATGTATATAACTAATTTACTTGTTTAGCCCTCAGAACTGAAATGGCCGGACCACCCCTGTTCGGTATGTTCTTGAAAGGCAAGGTTTATGCTGTTAGGATAAACATGAACTAACATTCTTGCGATGAAGAACACACCAAGCTAATTGTAAGAAAAAGAACCCAATGAAAGGTAATAACACGTCGAGGTGGAATCCAACTTTAATTCCACTAATTTTTTCCCAAATTAGGCCAAGGCCTTACAATATACAAAAATGCTTTTAATCCGCAAACTGTACCTGTGGACTTGTTTCCAAATAAAAGCTCTCATAATATGTGCAGTGATCATTTTGACTTTATTTTTGAGATTCTACTGATACTTTCAGGTCTCTCGTGTTCCTTTTCTCTGCCCATAACATGTGTAACAAGAATCAGAATCATAGTTCATTCAGCTCTGAAACAGATTAAGAGACCACAGCACAACTTCTTGTTTCAGTCATTTCTCAATTTATGGGTGTGCGTCTGTGGGAGAAAAAATGAATGTGTATGTGTGTGTGTGTGTGTGTGTGTACTGTAAACTGCAGCCTGGCTCTTCCCTACTTCTCATTAATGAAGGGCTTCTTCCTTGCTTTGTGGGACTTCAGTCCTGCTTCTAGGAGCCCGATACACACTGTCCTAGCAGTGCACTTCACACCACTTAATGTTTCCCATTCCTTTTGAAGGTCACTTGAGGTTATCTCCCGAATCATGATTCACTACTAGATAAGTTGACAGTCATCCCTGGCATTAGAAAGTCACTTCTGCTCTCTACCTGGCAGGTTTTTGGTCACTGCCAGTATGTCTGGCTTCACCTTGATCTTCTGTACTGCTGTCTTAGAAACTTCGAGCCTGGAAGCAGCCTGCCTCACAGTGTAGCCTCCTGCCAGCAGAACCAGAATTAAACCAGGATTTAAAAATCCAGACTTTTGAAAAAATAATATAGAGTGGTCTCATTTTTTCTAGAGTTGTATTATCTTATAAAGTAACTGTGGCAGATGAGGAAGATGCGGGTGCAGCAACGACCCCAGGAGGATTTATAGCAACATAAACAAGGGCTGTGCTGATGAAGGGCTGTAGTTACCAATTCAGGGAGAAATTGTTCCTCTCCCAGCCTTCCCATTTCTCAGTTTCCCTCCAAGATTTCCATTAATGACGCCCGAGAAAGAATAAACACCATGCTCACCTTATACTTTCAAGCTGAACTGCATCCCACTGCATTTTTGGGGCAAATAGCGCCAAACCAGCCCCATCCAGTTCAGGTTCTGCACTGACCATGCTGAATGACACCCGCTGGTCTGTGGCCGTTATGTCACGCTGATCTTTCACAATACTTACCAATGCTTATTAACTAAAAAAATGCATTAAAAATATATTACAAAACGACGTAATAAAGGGAGTATTTATTATACTAGCTGGTGATGTGTGGCTCAGCAGGTTAGTATCTGAGATTGGAAGGTCACTAGCTTGAATCCTAGGGATGGTAGACTGATGCCATGGTTTGCCCTTTGCATAAACCCCCATTTGCTCCAGCTGCGCTGCATATGCTGGCTGACCCTGCCCTGTGACCCCCCAAGCTCGCTCTCATCTGTCTTTGTGTCTCATGGAGAGCAAGATGGAATAGGCAAAAAGGCAATTTCCCATGGGGATCAATAAAGTATTCTATGAAAGAGTAATCATTCGGCACAGGCAGAAATGCATTAACTTTATTGAGAATATGCTTTTATCCTAAGCAAGGAACAGTTGAGAAAGCAGCGCTAGCCATTACTCTGGGTTTTAGGGCTTTGCTCATTGACCCAATGGTAAAATCCCTCTGTGGGATTTGAACCATTGATCTTCCAAATACAAACACAACATCCTAATCTGTGAAACCACATATAGCATCCCCAATGCATTTTAAGATCCTGATTTCTTATCTATCTTCTTCTATCCCAAACAGCGTTGAGGAGATACCAAAGACTCTCCTAGGGAATGCTGTACAAGGAACAAAGCTGAAGTGCACCCTTGATATGAAAGGACTTTCTAAAGTCGTTTCTATAACTATCACGTCCGAGGTATGTCTTAACTACGTCATTTCCTGTGTAATGCACGCACAATTGGCTAGTTGTCGGACCGCGTGGTACAGGCGTCCTTTCCTGCGTGCGTCCCATGGGTTTGTTTCTTCTCAGCGACTCAATAACGGCGAACTGGATTCCGCTTAAAGAATAAAGCTGGAAATAACAGGTATCACGCATATGTTGTCTTATACGATGTCGCGCACGTATCACAGGACGTAAAACCTGTTGCAAAGGCAAGTTTTGTAGTTAAAACGAACCATACATTCTTTGTCGCCGGCTGTCGGAGATGTAGTGATTAGCTTTCTAGCCAAGGTTAGCGACGTAGGTGGATTCGTTTATACGTTGGTCAACTGGCTAGTTGTTTTGCAGCTGGAGACAAAATGTTTACAAACTTAATTGCTCCATCTCTGTCGCTTGTTAATCTTATCCGTAGTTTTCGCAGCTGTGGCATTTTCAGCGACGCCTCACTAACTCTCCACGTCGCTCGTGCAGATGGTTGGTGCGTTATGGTGTTTTATGTCTGTGTGTGGTGTGAAAGTCCTGTGTGATTTTATATGTGGTGGGTATTTGATGCATGGAGAGTCGGTCGGGCGCAGGACCACAGCAAAATGGCGTCGACGGACTGGCGTCGTGCTGTAGGATGGACCCGCGGGTAGCTGGATTGACAGCCACCCACGTACTGGCGCTGCTTAGCTGCTCGAGCTGATGTTTTTAGGAATATATGGCTTGTGCTTCTTTGGAAACTGTTTCAGGAGGCGCCCGGGAGTCCATGTGCCGTTTTTCTGTTTGGACGGGCTGACTGATGCCGGAGCGACGAAGCCATGACAGGGGTCCTGCGCTTAGTCGCGGTCCCAGCCGGCCTGTGGTCGCCGGATATAGCTTTGGCCGCATGATTTTAGGATTTGAACGTAGGTAGTATTACGATTTATAATTGGATACATGGCCTGTTCGTCATTTCCGTTTGTACCTGCTGAGTATGTTTTAAAACCACTGGTTTTTAGTATATCATACAAATTGTTCAGACTTTGCGACCCTGGCAGTAATCGTGACAAGTTTGGCCTGTCGTGCGTGTACTGGTGATATTAAACTTGTAGTATCCTGTGTGGTGCTGAAGGTATTGCATTTTAAATGGTGGTCTTCTCGTTTATACCCTTACGCATGTCTCTGGGCCATGGCTGCATTTTTGTCCTATCGGTCTGGAGTTGGTGCTCTGAACTCTCACGATCTGTCAGATAACTATCAGATTACCTTTTCTTTGTAATTAGTAAACGCAGAATGCCTGTATGTGGATGTACGTGCGCGCATGTATGTGTGAGACGTGACTAAGGCTGATGGTAAAAGTTATTTCATTATGTGCTGTATGAGTAAATGCATCTTGGTAAAAGCACACTCCAGGAATAAGAATTAGCTGTAATTGTGAGTTATCATATAAGCAGTTGTTTTAGGTGCAAAGTAAGGGTGGGCGGTACACCGATTACCTGTGTGGTTGTGCTCCTCCGTGTGAATTAGTACTATACCGGTAATAGTCTACAGTCTAATTATACAACCTATATATAAAAGTAAAACATTTTGTTTGCTTCAAAGTTTCGGTTGTAATATGAATACTTGTCATACGTGATATGTAACCGGTCTATTTGCGTTGTGTGATTTTTCTATTACACGCTCTGACGGGTCATGGCGATAGTAAATTAGCCAATTCAGAATAATCAAACTCTTTTATCGGCCGGGCACAACGTACTTCGGCGGATTGCGGCCTTTTTTTGTACTAATGTGCCGTTGTTGTTAATAACAGCAGCAGATCCAACGCCGCAGCCAAAAAGCCGTAATGTTTCTAAGAGAGGGGCTGCTCGTGCCTGAAATTTGAAGTCCTAGAAGGTTTCAAACGAAGTGTCAATTTTATAAAATGTTGGATAAATAGAATTGACAGTGGTTTTCTGGTGACTTCATGCTCGTCAATGCTTACGCTATTTAAAACTATATAAAGTATTATTTTTTATACTAATCAATTGAGGTCAAACAACAAAAACGTTGCCGACGCTCACGCGAGAAATCTTACAGCAAATCTATATTATTCCATTATAAACCTAAAATTAGCTTAATCAAAGCCGTTGGGGTAGTTTGCAAACCCTATAGACTATTTACAAGGTAATAAATCTGTTACATACATGTAAATCCGTGTGCAGTCCTGTCTCGAATTGAAAATCTCACTCTAGACAGCTGACCAAAATTGGCAGCCTGCGTTTTATTCGAAATGAAAAGTAAAATGCAGTTTTCGGCCGAAACGACTTGTCATTCCGTTTGAGCTGTTAACTCTGACAATTATAAAACAAGTACAGGTGAAAACATCACCTGTAACTGTTTCGTATCATTTAGAAATAAAACCGCCCATACCCAACTGTAATAGCGATGGCGGTACCTGACAAGGTCATCCGTGATAACAGCATTCTTTGTGGCATTGTTAAATGGAAACTAGGCACTGGTTTAAATCAATATTAAAATGAACTGTTTCTGTAATCAGTGTTTTTCGCTTAAGCAACATTTAATTGTTAGATATTGAAATGACCTGAATGTGCTTGGTGGCTCTTTAGGTATAATTCATATGTTTTGTCTATAATTGCTCTGATAGGCATCATGAGTAACGTGCGAGACGCTGCGTCATGGTGACCTTATGGCCTGTCTGCTGTCGGATGGAGAGGTTCCGGAATCTGTTTAATTAGTGACATGGGTGCACTGAGCGGATTAAACCTCTCCAGTGGAAGGAGGGTAATGATCGACAGCCTCGATCTGACAGCTGCCCTTTCATGTCCTTGGCAACACAGTGCTTTACAGACAGGATTCTTCCTGCCCCAATCAAACCCTACAAGCCTCGTTTTGTGTGGAGGACATGAGATGTTTTAGGTGTCGTTTGACATGGTGAGACCTGTGGGTAATTCAAGCTGCTTAATTAAACTGAAGTGAATTGAACAGGGACACTGTGTTCTGGTTCCCAGTACCACACTACTGAGTATTTAAGGTCATCCTCTCTTGTATCTGTTCTTGTATTATCCTGTGGATAAAACAGGGTTCCACCGTATAGTCAGAATGGCACTGCTGCCATATAGCATGAAATTAGCAACTGGCTGGCTGCTCTTTAGGCTTCAGATAGTAGTTTATGGATTAATTCATGGACAGACCACAATTATGAGCTAAGATTTTGGATGACAGCTTTGTGTCTGCCGTAATTGCTTTGGGCGCTCAGCATTTGAGTCGCTAATAGTTTAATCAGAGTGTTCCCTTGGCTGCTGTGGAGTTCTGTGGGTTGAATGGCTGACCGTTTGATTTCAGGTGATGGGCAGAGGTCGCGGTCAGGAAAGGGGTGATTTTGCTAAGCGGGCTGAGCCGGTGCCGGAGCTGTTTTGGGACGAGCGTCTGGCGTACGAGGAGCTCCTTTACTGGGACAGCCTGATACAGCACGGCCGGCACCTTCACCCACAGGACCTTGATAGGTAACTGCAAGCAAACCCCCCTGCTTTGCTTGCTGGGCACATGGCCGGGTGCTAAGTCGGGTTATCATCTTAAACAAAAACTAAAGCTATAAGAGAATTAAATTTTTTTTTTACTGAAATAAAATATGAAAATAAAGGTTTTGCTTTGTTGCCTATGGCTTACTCACTGGGGGCTTTGGGTGGGGATGCTGTAAAGCGCTTTGAGATGATGTGAAGTCATGAAAATGTGCTATACAAAAATAAATTTGTTGTTGTTGCTTCGATGTAGTTTTAAATGTAGCTTCAGAAAGTAATTGAAATAACATAAAACAAATGTCAAATTTTTCTTTTTTTTTTTATTTTTTTTTTTACATATATTAAAAAAATACTATTTAGCTGAAAAGTAATGATTTGTTTCTTTAATGACCATCTGTAATACCTGGAGCATGTTTTGCTCATTTTGAGGACATTAATACACAGCGCACAATATGTAAGATTCGCTGAATATCAGCCACCTATCACAGCTCAACTTTTAGTCTATCCCTAGAAATAAAATTACTAAAACTTAAACATTTCTAAAAAGTTCATAAATTTTAGTTTCTGTCTAAGAAGTACAACCACTCTGAAAAGTAACTAAACTGGATTTCAAATAAAAAATTTAACATTTAAAATAAAAACTTAAAATAATCTAACACTGGTACAAAGTCACCTCATTCATTTCCTGTGTCTGAGGTGTCTGCGACCTCTTCGTACGTAAACAATTTTCAAACTAGCTTGTTTTTCTAACTGAATTTATGTTCATTTACAGATTTTTTTATTTGTTTGTTGGTTCTACATCTTTTTTTCTTAATGAAAAGTCCATCTCCCTCTATTTTCTACGACTCTGCATAGGAATCTCAGTCCATGCATGTGAACATGAGGCGGCATAGGGTGTAATCGCACAGAGTCTGGCCGGAAAGCCCTTGGTACTGTCGATCAGGGGCTTTTGATCTTTTGCTATTTGTGGTGTATGACTGGAGCTGGTCTTTTTTAGAAGGACTGGCTAGCAAGCCTTCCTCTGTAATGATCTAGTCATGCCCAGCTCCAACTGCGATTAAGAATTTGTGCAATGGGCTGCATGTGCAGAGCCTGCTCCCCACAGAGGATCAGATTTTCAGGAGGCCTCATGCAGATCTCCCTCTGTCCTGTCACACAGATATTTTGTGTTTTATATTAGTAATCTGAAGACTAATTGATTATGGTTTGGGGGTTTTTTAATGGTCAACTGGCGATTTAGCCATCATTCATTAAAATTCATTCTTATTTTAGAGTCATACTTTGCCCATATGATGAATATGGGGCAGCATGTGGCTCAGTGGGCTAAGCCTGTGTGCTTGTAATCACAAGGTCGCCGGTTCAAACCCAGCCTCAGCCTGTCTGTGGGTCCTTGAGCAAGGCCCTTAATCCCCAGCTCCCTGGGTGCCGCTACAGGTGGCTGCCCCTTGCAGACAGCTTGCTCTACAAAGAGCAAGTTGAGGGAGGCATAAAAGGAATTTCCCCACGGGGACAATAAAGGATTGATTATTATTATTATTATATGCGAAGGGTCATTGCATCCCATTTGTTACTCGATTTGACTCCTTATCTTAGTTTGTTACTGAAACCTTGAGTTTATGGTTTTTACTTTGGCTGAGTGTTATCTCAAAGTCTGAGAAAAAGGCCCAGGAACCTTCTTTGTATCAGTCTGCATGGTCGCTTGTGACTAAACACAAGCCTCCTACGTGTCATGTAATTAGACTCTGGACACTTGGTGATCATGCCAACTTTCTCTCTTTCTGAGCGGTTAAAGCCAAATGTATGATAATGTGATTGGTTGAGAGTTTTGCATCACGTCCTGGGCATGTGTAGGGAGTATATAAGCGCGGGGAATCATTCGGTTGTCCTGGGGTGGCATATTTTTACTTTAGCTGCTACTGGGTTTGTCAATTGGTTCAAGCGGCGATCTTGGACTGTTGGATCATTGTGAGTTTGTCGTGAAGCGGAGTGTGAAGTGTGATGTCTGTTGTGGTGCAAAATGGGTTTCTGTTGCCTTCGAAGTCTCTTTTCTTGACCAGCTCGGGGTCTCGAGACTGCACTCGGGGATGTCCTAAGCTGGATGCTTTAGACACGTCTGCTTTTTATAACTGGGTATTTACTTGAATGTCTGGCCAAGCTGCCTCACTCAGAGGTGGGGTACTTTGGCTTTGATTCCGGCATGTTCTCTGACGCCTCTCATAGCTTTTTTTGCGCTCCTCTCCGGGCTTGTAGCCGGGGGACCCCATTGGTCTGCTTTTCTGTTTCTGACTGTTCCGACCTCCTTTCATCTCTCCTCCAGATACGAGGAGTTGCGCTACTGGTACGAGTGTGTGCGCCACGAGGAGCATCTGCGGCTGTACTGGCAGCGTGCCGCCGGTGTCACGTGGGGACCTGAGGAGGGAGATTCTGTACCTGTTATGGTGAGCTCCAGGTGACCTGCTGTTCACCTCAGGGAGGATGTGCCTGAACAGCGATTGCCCCTCAGTGCTTGCATACATGTTTGGTTCGTGTCCCCCCCCCCCTTCCCCCATGCGATCTTTTCAAGGTCCATTGCAGAAGTTATTCTGTAGTACTCTGTAACCCCGCCAACCGGTGGCCAGGTCCTTGCGTGGGAGGGATGATGCCGAGATTTGTGGTCCCTGCATTACTAATCTACTGGGACAATAATAAAAAAAACGATTGTGTTCCACATGGATGGAACGTTAAGCACAGGTTGCTTATGCTAACAGCAGCTAAATATATGTATTGTATGTGAGAGGCCCATGGCACGTTAACTGAAGTCACACATGGGTCTTTCATCACTTTTAAATTGGAATGATACTTGCATGTGTCTGGGGGTTTGCCTGTGAACATCTGCACTGTTGCTCTGTTTTCTCCCCACTGCTCGCTTGACCAAACCCTGCCCCTCTCTCCGGCAGTCCCCTCCTTTCCGGCAGAGACCCATGCGAATCTTCCTGAATGACGACCGCCATGTCATGGCGAAGCACTCTGCGGTGTACCCCTCCCAGGAGGAGCTGGAGGCGGTGCAGAACATGGTGTCTCACACTGAGCGCGCCCTCAAGGCCGTATCCGATTGGCTGGACGAACAGGAAAGGGTCGGCCCGGAGGGTGCTGCTGCGGAGGACCCAGAGAAGGACAGGTAAGGAGTGGAGAACGTGGTGGGTTTGTGGCGCAGCACGAACTAGTGGGTTTTCAAGGACTTCTGCTGCGTGCCCTTGTTAATTGGTGGGAAGTTTCACTTCTGCTCACTTGTGCACGTTTTCTGTCTTCCCAGTGAGGTGAAGCCGCCTGAACAGGTGACACGGACCCTGCGCGGGGTGATGAGAGTGGGCCTGGTCGCCAAGGGGCTCCTCCTGAAGGGGGACCTGGACCTGGAGCTGGTACTGCTCTGCAGGGACAAGCCCACAGTCACCTTACTGGAGAAAGTAGCGGAGAACCTGAGTGCAGAGCTGAAGGTGGGCTCCCTCTGCTGGGCTGCGCGTCGATTTGGGGAGATTTAGGGAAACAGAAGCTATGATTATAGGCCTCCACTGAATAACATAAGAGGAAATTAGGCTTAACAAAAGGTATAACCAAGCGGGGAGATCTCCGGTCCAGAAGGTAAATATCCAGACCAAGATTTTGCTTCAACCAACCAGCTGATAAATGCCTAACTTTTTATGGACAACTGGTTGGTTGGAATTTAAATCTTGTTCTGGATTTTTACTTTCTGGACCTGAAATTTCATATAGTTCTAATTCCCCCTCCCCCACGTTCTGCCGCACAGACTATTGTAGATGACAAGTATGACGTCGTCCCATCCGTCAGTGATGCCGCGATCCTCGTTAAGAGCGCCAAGGAGCCAGTGCTGACGTTGACCATCCTCCTGACGTCCCCGGTGGTGCGTGAGGAGTCTGAGAGGCAGGCCGCCGGAGGTAGGGCCTTCCCCCTGTAGGGCCCGGCCTGCGCCCCGGTTCACCCCGGAAACACACGCGTGAGGCAGATATTGTTTATTGGGCCTTCAATGGAGCTGGGAGTCGCACTACACTGTTCTCAGAGCTGCTTGAGGCTGCAGTAAATGCAGTGATTTTTTTTTTACGTAGCAGTTTTTGATGGTCCAATACACAGTAAAGACGTTAACTTAAGAGGGGGGGGGGGAAAAGCAGAAACACTCAAAGCTGTCCCTACATCATAGTTTCAGGTTAGAGTAATATCTGAAGGCTTTCAGAGGACTTGCATGTATTTTTAATACTGAAATTGTCATGATGGTTTATATTGCAGCAAAAATGAGTTGCGAGTTGTACTCTGGTCACCAGCCCCGGCACGAGGCCGCGGCCTTGAAATTTTGTACTGGGAGCTGGCCTGGGCTATGGATAATGTCGGGGTGCTTTGACTCTGCATGGGTGAATGTGAATTCAGCCAGTCACAGTCAAACCAAGCCCTCCCTCACTACCAGGGAACAATATTTCGCTAGTGCTGCTGAATATATACAACAGGTACAGAGTAAGTGTCGTTGTCCTTCATGTGTTTCTGCCTGATACGGGAAAAATGAACAGCAACAACCAGCTAGTATAGACTCGTATTGGGTTAGCGACCAGAGAAGCCCCGCCCCATCCACATCCCAGGCCCCGAGCGGATCCTGCCTTTGTGTTGCAGATGCCAGTTTTGCTGCAGTGTAGACGACTTTACATGCTTTGTGCATCTGATTATTGCTGCTGTGGTTCAAAATCTGATTCTCTCTGTCAAGCCTTCTAGTTTGTCAATTTTTAGGGACGCTGGACCTTTGACCAACTGGACGCTCTCTGTCTCGGAAGGGGCAAGGCAGTACACCCAAAGAAAGGGGGCGATGGGGAGGGAATCTACCCCCAGGTCACACGCTTGTTTTTCATTATTTAAAAAAAAAAAAAAAAAAAAAAATACAGCCATGAAAGATGGGAGAGGAGTGGATTTTTCCAGAAGCTGCCCTCTGGGGTCAGTGGAGGACTCTCATTGGGTCATGGAGCTCACAGCTCTCCGCAGCCGCAGGGTGGAGTCTCGCAGACGAGGTCATTCCAAGCTAGCGGCTCTTGCTGCAGAGAGACCTCTGCCTCAGTTAAATGAGTGCCGGTGTTTTGTCATGGTTGCGAACCAGACAGTCAGGAGTGTTTCTTGGGTGTGGCGGGGGGGGGGGGGGGGGGGGGGGGGGGGGGGGGGGGGGGGGGGGGGGGGGGGG
>JAODUD010000095.1:8023407-8040133 GCA_026784285.1 Stomatorhinus walkeri | reverse complement strand
ATCGCACCCCCACCCCCCCCCCCCCCCCCCCATTTCCTCTGCTGAGGTGCGTGTGCGATTCTGCCCGGCAGAGCTTAAGGCAGCAAGGCCCCATCCTGACCAAGCACGGCAAGAACCCGGTGATGGAGCTGAACGAGAAGCAGCGCGGCCTGAAGTACGAGCTCGTCTCGGAGAGCGGCGGGAGCCACGACAAGCGCTTCGTCATGGAGGTGGGTGGCCGCACGCCCCCAGCCCACATTCGGCTTCCCCGGGTGGCGTCCCTCTGGACCTCTGCGAGACAGGCTTGGTCCACCAGTAGGTTTCCTCGTAGTCGGGGGTCCATATCCCTAGGTGCTGGTGCATTACGCAGGAGCAGAAGAGGGCCAAATAGTTTAAAAACATACAGACAGTATGGCAGCAGTGAGGGATGAGCACTTGCGATGACCTCAGCAGGTCTTCGTCATGCTTCACGGTTGAACGACGTGTGGTAAATATCTAATTGCAGTTTTCCTGACATTGTGATTTGATTTGCCATTTTTCATAAGACAAGCTTTAGTTCAATATTCAGTGTGTATTAGATTTAAAGCATATGATGCTTTAGCACATGAGATACCATCAAAATATCAGCTGGTCTATATTCTAATGTGAGGATATGATATTGCTTCCAAAAGTATTTTTTTAAGCCTTGTGTAATACCTCGAATCTTGGTAATCTGGCATATACATATTTAAAAATCTATCCACAAGTAACTTGCCTGTTATCAAATACCTCATTCCCGGACATTTTCTAAACAAACTAAACTTTTTATGTCGTCAATGGCCATATGATTTGGTGTGGACTGTTCCTAGATTATACCACATACTCTTTATCCGCAACAATTTCACTATAAGGCAGATAGCTTCAAAATTATTGGTAGGGTGATTGTGTATTTACATGTGCATCTTAAGTGGTGCGGTTGCAAATGGGACTCAATTGTGTATTTCATCATGGGAGAACAATCATACAAATCAATTATCATGAGCTGTTACTGTGTTAATTCCAGTAAGGAAAAAGAATAGCATTTAAAGCTGCTTGGACCCTTAATAACAGGGACCTTTCTGTAAATAGTCTCTGACTATGAAATAGGCAGGTAATTCACTTACAGCTCGGCAGTGGAATCGATTTTATTTATTTTTTTTGTCACACCGTGGATGTAAACTTTTCGAGTTTCACGTCTTTTTTTTTTTTTTTTTGTGGGCGTATATTCACTTCTGATTGGTGAGCATTACTGGCACGCGAGGAGCACGGCACTTCTGATTGGTGAGAATGACTGTCACAAGGAAGACTGAATGAATTTGTAAAGATTTTTTTTTCTCACGCCAGTTTTAAACCCTGGGTCAGACGTGCTGTATGATGCATGTGCTGCATCGCTGCCTTTGCGATTTGCCAGTTGCGTCGTATCAGATTGCAATTTCGATCAAAATAGATAAGTCGTTCAGTCCCGCATTACAGGATGTTTTGCATGAGTGCCGCCTTATATAGACATGTTACATTTCCAAAACGCAGTAACCCTTAATGGCAGAGGTGAACGAGTGCCCCCCCTCGACGACTGTAGCATCTACCGCTCGTCAGTGATGGGTTGCCGTCACTCAGGTCTTCTCTCTGTCAGGTGGAGATCAACGGACAGAAGTTCCAGGGTACGGGTTCCAACAAGAAGGTGGCCAAGGCCTATGCCGCCCTGTCCGCGCTGGAGCGACTTTTCCCCGATGGCTCTGATGCCATGAAGAAGAAGAAACTACCTCCAATGGTAACTTGCCGGGTCTTTAACCTCATGGCGACGCTAATATCTGCGCAACTACTGTGGTGATGCTGGGGTTTCAGGGCCAGCTCTAACAAAGGAGGGGCGTGGACTCTAAAAATGGTAATTCCTTTTTTTTTTTTTTAAACATTAACTATACTTGCTATAAATCCTTGTCCAATTCCCCCCCCCCCCCTCTGCCAGCAGCCAAACCCTGGATTTGGCATGTTGGGCGGAGCTCCCATGGATCAGGTCGCCAATCTGAGAGGCCGTGGAAGAGGTGGGCGTGGCAGGGGAAGAGGAAGAGGGTTCAATAATGCAGGTGGCTACCAAGGTAACGACAAGCATAGTATTTATAAAGAACAGCTTATGAATTGTAGTCCATAATAATAATAAACATCTATATATGCGCACTGTTTAATGGTGAACCTCTTCAGTACATGTGATGGTTAAGCCCAATAGAAATGTCACTTCCCCGATTCTGTCTACAGGTGGTTTTGGGTCTTATGGCTACGGAAATGGTGCCAACTCTGGATACAGTGAGTGTTCTCCGCTTCTTTTACTTATTTGAAATTTGCATCCATGTCCATGCCTGGGGGTACTTATGGGTCTCCCTCAGTGTGTGCAGGGACATGTCATTGGAACGCCTTCGGGCCCCCTCTGTAACTGTGCTGCCGGATGTGCGCAGAGTCGCCTGAAAGGTGACACTGATGAGGTCACCATGCCTAAAGTGAAACCACATGGTCGCACACTGCTTGTTATATGTATGGAAGAACGTGAACGTGTTTGTTCTAAATGACCAAATGCGGTTACCCATAATGCCTTTAGAGGGGGACCACGCCGGTTGCCTCAGCATCTGGTCTGGCTAATTACCGAGCTGGTTTACACGGAGGGCTTGGACCCCCCTGATGACTTCCAACTGCCAGTTAGTGGAATTTCTCTGTCTTGGAGTCTCTCTGCTTTCTAAGGAAAGAGCAGAATAGTGTCTGTCAGACTCTGGATGTGC
The DNA here is from genome assembly GCA_026784285.1 of Stomatorhinus walkeri. NCBI lineage: Eukaryota > Metazoa > Chordata > Actinopteri > Osteoglossiformes > Mormyridae > Stomatorhinus > Stomatorhinus walkeri. Next base: position 8,037,371 of record JAODUD010000095.1, on the reverse strand, counting down.
CCCTCCTCCCCCCAGACTTGTGTAACACTTTTAAATTTCTCTGCTTTCAGCCGCAGGACTCTGTTTTTATCTCCCCTGGTCCCATCCTGAAATCCCCTCTTAAAATCCTGTTCTGAGGAAAAGACCTAGAGGGCGACAGGAGCAGAGAAATCTAAAAATATATATATTTTTTAAAGTGGAAAAACAAGGCCATTAAAGCTGCCAAACTGAGAAATGGCGCCTCTTGTGGCAAGATATCTAATATGTCTTCTCTGCTCTCTGTCTCTCACTCTAGGTGACTTTGTCTCAGACTGCTATGGCTACCATGATTTTGCGTCCTAGATCATCCAGTCTACTCTTTTAAAAAAAAAAAAAAAAAAAAAAAAAAAAATTCTGTAGAGTATCTTTGTAAACTTAAACGAACTTCCCGCCTCGTTACAAACCGGCCCTACCCATGTTCCCCTGGATGCCATGTCCCATCAAGAGTCTTCTGCGTCTCACCTGTAATGGATCCCTACCACACTGCTGGATTTGGCAAAACAAAACAAAAAAAAAACAAACAAACTTGTTGACCAACTTAATTTTTTTTTCCCCTGCTGGATCGAGCTGTGTAGGGATGGAAAGAGAAGCAGTCAGGGTTGGTTGTTATAATTGAGACTTTGCAGGTGAACGGTTTGCTTAAATCATGGTGTCATCTTCGAGATGCCTTTTTTTGTGGCTGTACATTCTGGCTTGCGCTTGTAAATAAGATATCGAGGCGACTTTCCTATCAAAGCCGACGTGCTTATGCACACACACCTCGACGCACGTAGAAATTATTTCCCTTTTGCATCTTAATTTATTTTTCCATAGTGATGCTGCTGAAACTTAAATATACCGTGGGGGTTTTTTTTTTTTTTTTGGTCAGATATCTTTCGTTTTAATAAACGTTTGGCCCATGGAAGTGGGAGCATTTACCAGATCGGTTTCAGTGTTGTGCGTAAGAGATCCCAGGTTCCTCTGAGGGCTTAAGACAATTGCCAGTAAAGTATAAGTTGACCTGTATCACCTAATAACTGGTGTCAGAACCTTCATACAGGGCTCAGTAAAAGACAGTTTGGCCCCAAGGATGTACTATGTGATTGAGATGCAAACGTTGTCCCATCCTAGATTACTACGACAACGGTGGGGCGAGTGCTGCAGAAGGGGGTTCTGGAGCAATGGGCTCGCCCGGCCCCTCGGCGAGCGGAGATGGGGGGGGGTTCGGCGCTTTCTACCCCGGCGACACCGTCTACTCCGGCCCTCCTCCTTCCGCTACCAAGCCCATTGGCAACAAGCCCCCCCTGCGGGGGGGTAATCAGCCCTACGCTGGGGCTTTGGGAGCTGCCGGTGGGGTGTCGGGGGGGCACCAGGGCACCCCCCCCTCAGTGCAAGGTGTTTACAATCCATATAGCCAGAACTTTGGACAGAACAAGAAGAACTTCAGCCAGCATCATGGAGCAGGTGGCTTCTCCAGCTACAGCACCGCTTACCCCAGTCAGGTGACTGGGGTAGGGGGCAGCCAGGAATACGGCTATGAAGGTGAGGGACCAGGCGGGCCCCCGCTCATCCTGTTATCAGCCGTAGATCTAATGCCTTAAACGTGGCCCACTGAACCACAATATGCAGGTTTGTTATTTAAAGCAGCCCTTGTCGGCCTTATAACTGGCCCTAATGAAGAATCTGGATATATTTTAGGTTAGCAATGGGTACTGGGGTTCTGAGTAAGCGTAGAGTCTTGGGAAGAGTGTCTATTCTTTTTATTTTCCTGTTACTGCCATTCCGTCTGCTGACATGCATGACGGGTCAGAAGAACATTATGGAAAAGGGAAGTAGTTAGTTAAGTTATGGTTATTGTTGACCAGGCTTGCTGAGCGAGTCTGGAAGGGGGAGTTTTCTGTGGGACTTCATTGTTCAGGCCTAAATTTGGACTATTATCTTGATATTGTAAGGGAAAGGAGAGGCCTGGGACTCTGCTGGATTGAGAGTCCTATAGTCTCAGACCTCCTGCCTGCCGTTTCAGTCCCAGCACTGTGTGGGGTTGTGATTCGTCCCAGTTTTAGTGTGGGATCTTTCTAGACAGATTCTAAGTTTCCTCCCATAGTCCATAAAACATGCAGCTAGGTGACTTGGTATCTCTAAATTGCCCGTGTGTGTGCCCTACATTGGACTGGCATACAATTCAGCATGCCCCCTGCTTCCTGCCCTTTGCTGCATGAAATAAAACCCCCCACCCCACCCCCCGCCAACCTCGTGACCCTGTCCAAGATAAGGGATGGGTTTAAGTAAAAGGGGACTCCTTCCATCCATTCAGCTTCACTTATAGCCCGTATCCTTGTGTTTCCTGCTCACAGGTTACAGCGGCCAGTCGAACTTCGGCTCCCAAGGCGGAACAAGCCAAGTCTACGGCGGAGGTCCGGGGTCCTTCCATGGCCAAGCGGGCTTCGGCAGGGAGGAGCCCAGCCTCGGCTACCAGTACAGATAGTCTGCACCTCCAGGCTTCCTGAGCCCTATTTTTCAAAGCAGAAACCAACTCGGTCACGCTTCTAGCTGTTTCCTTCCCGTTGGTACACATTTTAGTGTGGCTTACACCGTTTGATTTGTACTTAGCCCCGTCATTCTTGAGCTCGTCCTTCTCAGGCGGCTCCCAAGAAATCAGACCCCGTGGTGTTCAGATGCTAACGCCTTAGCTACTCAGAAGCTAGCCAGCGTAAGATCCTGGTCTGGGCCAAATCGAGCTGTGTTGTCACTTTGACCTGCTCCAACATCGAGGTGTCCACGTGCTACGCTGTCCACTGCCACACTCCAGGACTGGGGGGGGTCCCGTCAGGCTCCGACGGCAGGATGAAGCGGATGAGCTCATCTCCAGTCTCACCTGCCCATGGATAATTTTTTTTTAACTTTTTAAATAAGGGTTAGTACACCACGGGCCTTGTAAGCTGCTTTCCGCGCGACTTCTGATGCCTCAATATCTCGTCTGGTCGTTTTTTTTCCGACAATTAGAAATGGGGGCTGTTCAGACCCTCCCCCCTCTCACCAAAGTACTGTCTACCTATTTGTTTTAACATCTTCCTGTGCTCTAATCACTATTTTTGAATGGTGTTGATTGGGAATGGAAAGGCTGTAATTTTGTGGCATATTTTGGTAAGGAAGGAGTGTTTTTGGTTTTTCAAAGTGGTGTTTTGTTTTTCAAAACAGCGTGTATCACTTGTATTACCAATAAAGGATTTTTATTTTGGAAGAATGGAAGTTGGTTTTCTTGTATATAGTGATAAATTAGTCTTGAGTAATGAACGTCTTTTGCGTGAGACTGTCCCTCACTGAAGATTTTTTACAAAGCTATATTTCTCCATTTTAAAGTGTACTGTTAGTTATACTTGAGGCAGATACAGACACGCAGATGAGCTTGGTGACCATGACCACCGCTATGTAGGCTGCAAAGAATGATAACCTTAATCTTCTATTTATGTACTTTAAATTTCTACCTTGAGACTGGGCAAGTTGGGAACAGTGGTAACATTATGCTGGATATATGATGCCATTTTTTCTGGCAGACCTTAAAATGGTTTGTACGGGACAAATGTTAACCGAGTTTGTGTGTGAGAGATCTGGATAAAAGGCTCACCTTGCTAGAAAACCTTCACATTGGGGAGATAAAAGGCTTTATTGCTTCAGACCACGAGCGGCCATCCAGCTGCTCATGGGCTTCGTGCGTGCGCTCAGATCGATAACACTGCTCTACAAGCTTTTTCTTTTTCCTTTACAATTTTGAATGTGTCACATTTTGTGACGCTGATCATTGAAATAACTGCAGAATTGTCACGTCGGATAAGTTTTTTTTTTTTTTTTTTTTTTTTTTTCCCCTGCAGAACGGCCAATAATTTTATTGTAAAATGTTAACACTGGAATTTCGCACAACACTGGCCAACAACGATTTTTTTTTTCTTCCACGAAACCATTAAGGTGTCTTATTTACTTTTAATGCTGATTTAAGAAATGCGATCAGAATTTTACAGATTTTCAGTATGATTTTTAGGCTAATTGTCAGTGTATAATTCTTTATTAAGGATTTACTGGCATATTTAAGAGTTTAGGCAAAGATTAAAATAAAATATTTCTGAACGTTTAAATACAGTACTTTGCGCCCTTATGTAAAGTAAGTCTGTTTTGCCATATATTACATACTGAAACATGTTCGGACATGCTGAGACCGGATCCTGCTTTGTCTTTGATATGGAAAAACGATATCAAGGCAAATGGAGACCCAGTATGCTTGCTGACTTCTGCTGGACCCTTCAGGGGAATGTTCCTGAGGCCAAATGCAGCAGAGAATCATACACGTATACCTTTATTACGGGTCACTTCCACCAGACACATGGACTGTAAATATACGTATAGCCTACTTTAAGGTTTAATTGTGTCACTCAAAATCCTTGCGAAATAGATTCGAATAAGATTCGACCTATTTTGATTTGCGTAACAAAAAGAAATGAAAAATTTGTTACTTAACCGGGGTTGCATAGCGTGGCAGTGTCCACGCTGGGGCGCTTTAATGCTGTGAAGTCTAACACCCATTACACCCGATAATCGATTAACCAATGAGCGAATCGATCGGTCGCATCGGATGGGATTTCAGCCTATAGATATCGATCGTGTTTCCTAACAAACACTCAACCCGTGCGCCGTCTCATTCCTGTTGCGTGCAGAGCGGTTTTCTAGATACGTTTTATTTATTGATTGCGGCTTTTCTGACTATATGAGCGCCGGTTGCGCTGACTTTAATGCTTTAGTTTGCCGACTGTAACGGGTCCGCAAGGTAACTTTGATCTGTTTAACTGAGACAGTATTAGGTCAGCGTGAAGTTGATGAGAGGGGTAGACTTTTGAGTAAAACGAAACGCAGAATTTGGAAATGGACAAGATTAAAATGTATTTTTACCGGCAACATCAAAAAGACTTTTTTAGATAGCAACTGTTTCTCCTCTACAGTTCGTAACGTTTTTGTTTTTATATATATAAGCAGTCAGTATGACTGTGAACAATCCTTATAAGTAAGATCTAGCTAAAGGACAGTCCTGAGTTTTTACCTGCAAATTTCTCAGCGGTATCCTCTCTAAGGTGAGTCGACGCTCCTTTGTGTGTCGCCGTGTAATGAACACTATCAGGCATGTCAACTGAAGAAATGATTCGGACAATTTCGGTTCTAGATAAATTTGATTTGGTGAAAAGTATTAATAGAAATCAAGGTACACGATGGCGTGTTTCATATATTGATGTAGGTTGAAAAGTTGTTTTGGCAACTTGAACTGGGGGGTGGCGTGTGAGATATTTTGAAAACGCTAAAAATAAGGACTATCCCCGCTGATAGACGATGCTTTGCTATCATGATCCGTATCGAAATTATGCCCCCCATCTACCCCGAACCAGTTTGCGGGATTTTTACTTTTATTTCGCTCCAGATCTGCCTGAGAGCATGATCGGAGTCCATGACCCCCTCCCCCATAACATACTGCAGCCACCCACTGTGAACTATTTTAACATCTTAATACAAACATCCCTTCTTCCACAGTTTTTTTGCATCAAAGTGGAAGAAAATCCTTCCCGGAAAAAATAACTTACGGAGAATCATGCGTCAAACGTCTGCTCCATCTTCCGCGTGTGTTTTTCTGCATCACATTTTTCACGCCGCTCCACTGGCATTACTGTACTGTGTTAGAATATGTAAAATGAAGGCATTAAAAGGGGGCATTATGCCAGTGTGTGTTCGGCGAATAGTGCTGGGATCAATTACGCAAAGTGATTACAAAAAACTTAAAATGTAATAGTAATAATAAGATAAAACAGGGAGTTGCTCGTTCAGTTTAATGTCTCTAGCCACCTGAGTGGCTTTGCTGGATCCGATCTCAGATGACGAACCGATGATATACCTTTCAGCTGTGCTTTCTAAGCCTGTGTCGGGCTGTTTCATTGTTTCCCCAAACATCGATCGTAGCGGTGGTGGGGTGGCTGGGTAATTGCTGGTGGAAACTGAACATTTTTTTCCTCGCGGTGAAGCCCGAAAAGGGATACGGAAGCCTGTAGTGTGGAGGGCCGCGGGTCACGCGTGTGCGGTGTCATTGTTTGGCTTGAGTCAGAGTCGAGTCAGGACAGGCATGCACCGGTCTTTTGGCTGGACACTGTGCGCTCTAACCCCCCCCCCCCCTAGCTGATAAAAGCTTTCTTGGAGGAGCTGTTTAACACAGTCAACACGAAGTTAAAACAAAGGGGGCTGACAGATTTGACTGAGGATAACGCTGCAGAGGCAAATCATTAACTCCTCACAGTAAGTCAATTATCACTGAAGCTCATGAGTGCGGCAAGGTTGCTGAGTACATGTTAACATGTTTTTTTGTCTTCTTTAACATTGTCAGTTCTTATTTACAACCTTTTTATGTTTTGGTGGTAGTGGTTCAAGCCCTGCAGGTCTCACAAAAAGTCCCAGTTTACTAACCCAATTAGCTTACTTACTCGATTAATCTATGCTTGTTTTGAATCACTTGATCATTTTAACTATTGTCCTGAGTAATAATATGTAATTTATATGCTATGTTTGCAAACGCATGAAATAAACTTCATGAGGATTTAAGCATAATTCTTGCCCGTTATAATTTTCTTTCCTTCTGTATGTAACAGATGGCCGCAGCCCTGCTTTCTCTCTCCGCACTGGTGTTCCTTCCCATGTTCTTCTGCTACCCAAATTCCTTCATGGACCTTGAAGATAACGACCGTAAGTCTGTCTGCATCTGAAGCGTCATTCACCTCCTGCTATGACCCTCTTCAGCCAGAAGCCTTCTCTCTCACACAGGTCGAGATGACAGTAGTGTGTCATTCCATTCTTTAGTAGAGACCGTATATTTATGCATCTGCTACATAATGACACTTTGTTCGATGACGGACCGTTTATATGACTGTGGTCTCAAGATTATATTATAATGGAGCTGAAAAATTCCTATCTCCTAGCAACGTAGTAGCCCTGGTAACGTCCTACTGCAAAGCATTGCTTAGGCGTTTCCCGTGAATCTGGTGAAAACAGACGTCATTGGCTGGCACTCGTATGAAAGTATAGCGCATACAGTTATGTACAGCACATAATAACTGATGACGGTAATTACAGTACTGATTTATATATTTACTATACTGTACGTTTTTTTATTTCCATGGCTATACCAAACCGTCTAGGTGTGTAGTAGACTATATCATCTAGGTTTGTGTCGGTATCGCCTAATGATGCATTTCTCAGAAGGTGTCCTTGTTAACGATGCATAACTATCAGTTATTCCCTCGGTGATTGTATGGTGAGACACTGTCTGATTTTGATTGTGTTTGTTCGTTGTTCTGTTAGAGAACAGGACCTCGATCCGTTTCCTGGCGGTGGGAGACTGGGGGGGGCTGCCCTATCCGCCTTTCATCACCCCCATCGAGAAGGCTACAGCTCGCGAGATGGGGAGGGTCGCTGAACAGATGGGTGCTGATTTTGTTTTGGCACTTGGGGACAACTTTTACTACAAGGGTGTGGATGATGTCCACGACCCCAGGTTTCAGGTGGGTGTGGCCTTTTTATATAATAAAGTGATATGAATGGAATTTGTAATTATTAGGTCAGTTTGCTTTCCATTTCAAAATATTTGCACTGTTTTTAATTTTTTTTTTCATGCCACGTATATAGAAATTGACTTTTAAAAATGTGTGTTTTTGATTCCCTAATAACACTTTATCATCCTTATTTGTTTATAGCATGCAGCTTTGTTTAAAGACAAAACATTTTAATTAAGCCAGTCACTGGTAATCACTAAACCATTTTTTTTTCTCAGTTTGAGTTGCATTAACTTTTAATCCCAAGAGGTGCAACTTATGCTCTGTTTGTCGAAGGGGGTGGGATCCTTCTTATATTAATCTACAAAGTGATTTGTCAAACCTTGTTTTTTGAAAACCGATTATCCACTTTCCTGGCAGGACACTTTTGAACACGTCTTCACCGGTCGCTCTCTGAACATTCCCTGGTATGTTGTTGCTGGCAACCATGACCACGCCGGCAACGTAAAAGCTCAGATCCAATACAGCCGCCTTTCCGACCGATGGTGAGTCCAGACACACCGCTCTGCTCTTGATCTGTACGCGAAAATGGGGAAAATCTGATTCACGCCTTTAAATATTAAATAAGGCAGATAGTCTCCTCTGCTTTGTGCCGCATCCCTCCTCCCGGAGTCCTCTCAGACTCAGAAACGGTTTCTTCCCTCATGCCGCCTGACTACTGATCTCTCCGGAACTGATCTGATAAAACACACACACACACATTCACTTATCATTGATTATTTAACTACTATTTACTATCTTATTGTAACCATGTTTACAAATACTTTTATTTATTTATTTTATTGCTACTTCATTGCACAACCAATCTGCACCTTGTCAGTATTGGTTTCACTGTACTGTTTGCACTCGTCGCGGTCCTTTTGCACTGTCCCGCACTGGTCGCACAGTTTCTGCTCACCGTGCTCTCTGCGTTGCTAGGTTGTCATGCGTTCGTCTTTTGTTAATTTATGTAGCACCTTGGTACGAGAACTGCTTTTTCGTTTAACTGGGTACTGTATTCAGCCATGTATGGTGACATGACATTGAAGACCTACTTGACTTGGCTAGATCCTGTACTGGATAAATTCAGTCTTCATGGATGGATGGATGGATTGATTAGCTGCCAAGATTGTCTGACTCGGCACTGTTTCACCCTGTCTGTTTCCATTTTGCTTTCCTTACGTCTCCCCTCCTTGCCCGATTCCCTGTTGTCTCTCCATTTCAGGCGCTTCCCCTACTACTACTACGAGCTGAACTTCCGCGTGCCACGCTCCGATCGCACGCTCACCATCCTGATGGTAGACACCGTGCTGCTGTGTGGGAACTCCGACGACTTCGAGGACCAGAAGCCCCGCGGCCCCGTGAGCGCTGTGGACGCCAACCGACAGCTCCAGTGGCTCCAGAAGAGGATGGCAGCATCCAAGGCTGACTTCCTGCTGGTGGCAGGACATTACCCAGTGTGGTCCATCTCCGAACACGGCCCCACGGAGTGCCTGCTGAAGAGACTGCGCCCCCTGCTGACCAAGTACAAGGCCACGGCTTACTTCTGTGGTCATGACCACAACCTACAGGTCTGTGGCACCGTTTTTGGCACATGTGCATATTCAGTAGGGATAGCCCATACCGCTCATTTTCTCTTCAGTCTGATTTGACCAATCCCAAGGTTGGTGTCACCACCTTTGTCTCCTTCCTCCCCCCCCATTATAAGTGGCCCTGTCTGATGGTAATTTATGTAATGTTCCCTATAGTATCATAAACATTTCCATTAAAAGCAACAATATTTTTTTACGTCAGGAGCGATTCTCCAAATGAAACTCTCGATATCAAAAGAGTTTATCGATTTGGTCATCTTTAGTTTCCAGGTCAATGTGTGGATTATAATTTTCCCCTATGGCTTCACTTTTCTGTGTTTTTTACACAGATGTCTGCTCTGTGTCATGGTTTGCCTTGCACTGCATTTAACTTTATGAAGTTGCATAGCGCAACAGCCTGTATTTTGTGACCTTCCAGTATATATGTGTGTGTTATGGTGGGTTGTTTAATAGCTCCTATGTGCGGATAACTTCTTAATTTCTCTTTAAATTAACCAGTGGCACTTTGGGGAAAGGGGTTTGGCAAGTTAAAATTATATTGCACATATGAGAGTTTTAACCTCATGGGTGTTGTGGATGAAACGTTTTCAGCTCTGATACAGCTCTTTCAGCGTTTCCAGCTATCTGGCCAGTGTTGAACGCTGATGCTGATAAGACCTTATGTCACAATCGTTCTTCCTTAACAGGCCTCCTAACCGCTCTTTCCTTCTTGATCATGATTGCGACACATTTTTTGCCAAATAGCCAGCATGGTCACTGACGGTGCTGACAAGACAATAACCCTAACCCATCTGATTGCAAAACCTAAAGCACCATCGCTGCAAGGAAGAAAAACGGCAAACGTTAAATTATCAGAAATCATTTGACTCTGCGGAGTTCAGAAGGGTTGGCGGACTCGAATGTGAATACTCCTCTTTTCTGTGAGTCCTCCTCTGTCCTGCCTCCTAAGTGTCTCCTCCTCCTCATTCCTCTTCGCAGTACCTAAAAGAGTCTGACGTGGGCTACGTCGTCAGCGGGGCGGGGAACTTCATGGAGGCCGACACCCGTCATCGGAACCACGTGCCCTCCGGTTCCCTGAAGTTCTTCACCGGCCAGGAGTCCACCCTTGGAGGTTTTGTGCACGTGGAGGTCACTAAAAAGCAGATGGACATCACCTTCATCCAGGCCAGGGGGACCTCCTTGTACCGCACCACTCTCCCTCGACGGGACTTCGACGACTCCGTCGCCGCTCCCTAGCTCCAACGGTCACATGCAGGACTTCCCACTTTCACGTCCTGCTTCTCACACATTTCAGCACCTCATATGTAGCTAATATAGGAGATGCTTACGTTCCCATATTATTAGAAGTAGGAATCTGGTTAGTGGCTTAAACCAATAGACTTACTGTTTTGTTTTATAATAAACCCAATTAATTAAATTCAACATTAGGGGGAGCAGTTCCCTGAACATGTGGCATTTCATAACTGAACACGTTTTGAATGGATTTTTCTTTGTATGTTTTTAAATTTGACGTTTTTAAATTCTGTTTCTTTTCATCCAAGTGATTAAAAAAACACAGAGGACCAAACTGCTGATGAAAGCTTAATGAGAGCCTGAAACCCAAAGCGCAGTCGGGTCCCTGCAGGACTTTCCTTTAGCTAATCTTTGCTCTAATGAAAGTCATTTTTCCAAGATGATGCACACTGATGCCTTAAGCCACGAGTGTCAAACTGCAGTCCTGGGGGGCCAGAGCCCTGCACGTTTTTGGGTTCCCCCTCATTTAACACACCTGATTCAAGTCCTTGTGCTAATTACCACACAGCTCTTGAGCTGAATCATTTATGGTGGAACAGGGAAAGAACTAAGCTACACAGGGCTCCGGCCCCCCAGGACTGAAGTTCGACACCCCTGCCTTAAGCTCTATCAGTTCAACCTGGGTGTGACATTACCTCTGTAATGACAAGCGTTTTGTAATGAACCGCAAACGATGTGAACCTGTGTCTGAATAAAGTGCTTCAGGCATTGTTTTAAACTGGATTTTAAATTGTGTGATGCTCATCCTTGGTACCACAGCTTAAGCAGAACATCCCGTGGTATAGATGCTCTTAATATTGTCTTGTATGAAACTTGCTTTGGACTGAACTGTATGCTCACTGACATATAAAAACCCTTAATCTTGTGAGGTTGTATGGGGGACAGTTTACATTATAGTAAAGAATCATTCCTTAACACAAAATTTAGGGCCTACTGATCTTAGCTTGTCTAGCACCCCAGTCTCATTTATCCTTTATTAAGGTGTCATTACACTGCATAATTACAAAAATGTAACAATACCCTGCATCGGTCTCTTGTCCTGCTCACTGTTGCCTTATAGTACAATGGGATCTTTCTGAACGTTTGTGGTGACCTAGTTAAGAGGAAGCTCTGTGACCAACATGCAAGGGGAAGCTGGAACCCAGACTCATTGTTTTGCAAAACAGACACTAAATGGTTTTGTTACGAAGAAGTGTGACACTGGAACCGAAGCTGTGATCTGTAAAGGATGCACCGGTGCCACATTGCAGCCTCTGAATCACTGCAGCCTCCTTTCAGTCTCCAGCGTATCCACAAGTGCTTGATCGGTTATTGCCCATCGCGCTGGTGTAGAGAGCAGTTATGGTACAAAGGATTAAGAGAAGCTGTTTGTCATTGTCCACAAGGACACTGCACTGTATTCATCAGCAGTCATGCTTGGTATCGGGCTGATGAATGTGTACCTAGGAGTGAAGAACAGACAAGATTGGGTGCCACAATAGTTTTATATATGTATAATTATAATAATAATTTAATATTGAGAGAAGTAGGTTAAAAGCAATTATTAAGTGCTTGCATCCTAAAAGGGTGCGGAGAGTTAGTGTTATGGGAGCCGAGAACTGGAAGGTTTTGATGTGGGGGGGGGGGGGTGTAGCACACTGGGTTAAGATACTGCGCCTGTGATTGGAACATCACTGGTGCTAACCCAGTGTGAGAAGAGTGATTTCACCTGGGAACTGCTGACAAAATAATGCCTGTGTGATAACTCTTTCTTGGTCAGGGGACAGGAAAGACCTTTTTTGAAAAGCAGTCAGCCATTATTTTTCCAACCTGTAAAATAAATCATTTGTATTGCGCTATACAGAAATGTCAGTTAGGGCAGGCTCTGGCTGGCCGTTCTTTCTCAATTATGCATCACTTTGGATTAAAGTGTGTACTGACTTAAATAAAATATGGCGTAAATCAAAGAAATGCAACGCAAACATTCTATTCCCTAACTATTTCTATTTTCTGCAGTACTGCAGCTTTGAAACCAGCAGAGGGCACTAGTTGACTTTATAATCTCTCTATTATGGAAAAAGTTTGATCCCCGGTCCTGGGGAGCTACTATACGGTTGGTTTTCTATCCTACCTGTCTTCTGATGAGCCGCATATCTTCCTGGTATTTACCCGAGGATCGTCAGAAGCCAAGTAGGATAGAAAACCAACTGGATAGTAGTTCTCAAGCACTGGAGTTGGAGACCCCTGAGGTAGGTAATTAGAACTGGTTACAATGGTTACTACACTTCACATATGTTTTTAGTATATAAATCAGTTTTGGTGATTTGCCAACAATTCCTAATTACACCAAGGAACCATGGCAATTCGTTAAGAGGCACCGCATTAATGAAAAAACAGGTGAATTCGTTCCTGATTTACAGACATTGCCGTATCAGAGCTGAAAGATCCGTTACTGAACGAATCATGTAATACTGTCATGAATTAGTAGGTGGATGGATGTGACACAGACACGGTATTAGAGAATAAAAGCGCTGAAATCCGCAGTGGGTGCGATTATTGTGTGATGTCAGTCAAAATGAACTTCAACAGCTAATTTCTCCCATCAGTAATTGACAGGAATCTAAATAGTTATCAAAATCGTCGTGAAGCATCATTCTGATTTGTTCATGACCTGATGCAGCGGTGACGTCATGGCAAAGCAGAGTGTGGCTGCTTCTCGAGTGGAAGGTTGCCAACAGACAGGCTTTAGCAGACCTTGACTGCATTTTAACATCCATTAATGCACATCCAAGCAAGTTAAGGATGGATTTGCAGAGGATGGGCAGTGGCAGATCATTTAAAGTCATTATTTTACACAGCACCTCTGACAATAGGCACTTAATGACCTATGTTTAAGATACGGTTAATGGTTTGCGAGCCTCTCTTCCCGAAGGGCTGACTCCTGTTTGAAGAATATGCTCTACATGATGGTTCATTCCAATTAAGCCTCAATGTTGCCATGGAAACTGCAGTTGTGTCTGGGAGCTTCTACAGGTCGGTGACATCAATGTGGCGTGATGGAGGAACCTGGGATCTGATGAGAAAGGGTAACTCTGTTAGGGATTAATGTGAGCAGGACAGATTGATGTCATTGTCACCATCAAGACCCTCCGATGGGATTTGCTGACAAAATAATGGCTTTCTTGGTCAGGGGTGTGATATGCATTTCATTTGCTACGTATCTTTAATTTAATCAGAGGACAGGAAAGACATTTTTGAAAAGCAATCAGCTGCTATAATTTTTCCAACATAAATCGTTTGTATTGCACTATACAGAAAATATACAATTTTAAACAAGTAAAAATATTGAGAAGAGACCAAAAGCTGTGTATGTTCTCTGTGCTGTAGTAGTGGGAGTTTGTGTTGACCCATGCCTGTGCTCCTATGTCTGAGGCCCGCAGAGCCACTGTCAGTCCGAACCATGTGGACCTGATTGGATCTCACCTACCCCCCC
>JAODUD010000095.1:7974814-7994975 GCA_026784285.1 Stomatorhinus walkeri | reverse complement strand
CTACTGTATATTTAAAAACCCGCGAAGTCGTGAATCCGCGATAAGTGAACCGCGAAGTAGCGAGGGATCACTGTATTCCGAGTACCTTGTTTTTATTCGTAATTTAGGTGATGCCATTGTGATGAGGGTAGTCTAAAAGATCATTTTTTAAAGGAGACTTCTTGAAAGTTGGTTTATGTTAATCCTAAAACATTGCTAAACCAAACACACTTTTAGAAACTGGAATAATAAAGTAAGAATGAAACCGCTTTGCTGACTGCAGTCATTTAAAAAAATTAGCAGATGAATTATACCTCTACCGCTGCTTTTTATGTGGCATGACACTCCAAATTAGTAACAAGTGCAAACTGTACAATAACACAGGAAAATTTGTTTATGCAGGTCGGTGGTTGAAAACCACAAAAGGTCAACTGTCATATCTAAGTTAAGTTCTGCTGCTGATATGAGCGAAGATGCATGTTTTCCATGCGTGTGGGTGCTTGAGGCATGACATCAGACATTCATGTGTCCTGCTGTTTTCTGATTGGCAGGGGCTGCACTGATGTCATCTGCTGCATCCTCTTCATCTTGGCACTGTTGGGGTATTTTGTGGTGGGAATACTGGGTAAGCATCTAACAGGCTACGGGGAACATTTGAGAATTTTCTGTGATGAGAAGCTTTGTCCTTTTTAGTGTCTTAATAAATGTACATCTCCTGTGACCTTTATTACATAAAATAAATCACATTTCAAAGAGCCACTCATTTATGCCAGTCCAGAACAGGAAAGTAACAAGCAAGGAAAAATATTCTTAGGCCTGCAGGATTGTAGATGCCATCCTAAATTTGCATTTTGGAGAAATGTAACTTGCCCCTCTCCTGTCAGCCTGGTCCCAGGGCGACCCCCGGAAGGTGATCTACCCCACGGACAGCAGCGGTCAATTCTGTGGTCAAGTGGGGACCAAGCTGGAGTGAGTGGCCTGCAAACTGACAACTGAAATCTCTTTTGACTCCTCAATTTTTATTTAATTATATCCAACATAGATGCATAGATGCATAGATGCAACCTTGCATAGATGTAGATCCAGAGGTTTAGATTTTTACTTCCTGAACCTGCTCTATCCACCTGTGCATAGCACACCATGGTGGCCTACGCCTTCTGGGCTGTGCTAACCATCCTCTTCATCACCATGCAGGAAAAAGCCCTTCCTGTTTTACTTCAACATCATGAAGTGCGCCAGTCCTCTGGTTCTCCTGGAGTTCCAGTGTCCAACTACACAGGTGAGACACCAACTTCCCTAGCGTGTTTTCCTGTAATATCTCTCCTTGACCCCCCCCCCCCACCCCCACCCCATGTCTTATGTTCAGGGATTGTGTGACTGTGGTCACATAGTGTCACAGATGAGAAAGGAAGGCGGTCTTGTGTTGAGACATACAATACTGTGCAAAGGTTTTATATTGTTCCAATGATCTTCATGTCGATGTAAAATGTAAGTCTGATGGCTTAAGCCATTTCGAAACCTCCTGAAGTCACCCCAGTATTTGTAGCAGCTGTCCAATACTCCAACCGCCAGGTATAGCTAGTCGACGCCTCATTGACTTTTAAAACAAATGTAATTAATTAATTAATGTATCTGGGTGCGAAAATGAATGAATACGTGGAATGTCTGAGGTGCCCCCGAGGCGAGGTTTGGGGACCGGCCTGCTCTTCTCCTCGGGCCGGCGACAACATGTCAGGAGATCTTTGGAGGACGGGGGAAATTCCTGTTACTTTTTGTTGTGTCACTCTTAACTTTCACGTGTTCTGATGTTTCATTGTGTTTTTTGTTCTGAGCACATGTGCCCGTATCACTCAGGTAAGTAGCCTCACCCATTTCCTTTGACTGCCTAAGACTTCTGCACAGTACTGTAGCTTCTCACTTTTATCTCATTTGCTCGTGTCCCTGGTTAGATCTGTGTGGAAAACTGTCCGGATCGCTTCATGACCCTAAAGAAAGCCTACAAAAATGACCTAGATAAGAAGTACTACAGCTCATATTGCAAGGAAGGGGCCAACCTCTTCAGCTTGGTGAGTAAGGAGCGATAAAGCGTCATCCTAATGGACGGACATTTCAGCAGAGCTGGAGGGTTTCTGAATGAACCCTCATTCTGCCGTTCTGTGACTCCCCCCCCGACTTTCCGTCTGTTCCAGAATGTGCTCGAGATCCTGAAGGGCCGTCTGTGTCCAGCCATGATTATACCCAGCAGACCCTGTGAGTCATTCCTCTCTCGCCGTCCCAGTGCCCAGTGTTGCCGGGTCGGCATTTTTCAACATTTGTCTATTCAGGACAACATATCGTTTCAGTCGATCGGTCTGCACATCTTTGGGTGAATTCACCTTGATGTGCGCCTCACTCCTGCCCCCCCCCCCCCAGTTTCGCACAGGTGCTTCCCGGCTCTCAAAAAAGACAAGGATGGTGTGGTTGTCGTGGGCAACCAAACGATATTTCATGGCGAGTCGGAGATGATAAATTCCACCGATCTCCTGGAGGGGGCGAAGTAGGGCACCAGCTCTTAAACACATTTTTCTTGCACAGCGTGTCGTACTGTGATGTTGTTCTCTGAAGGCCAAACGAATTAGATCGGCCATTTTCCCTTTTAATACTTCTCAGTTGCCCAATCAGGCGCTTACAGCTCTTGTTGTCTTTGTAGGAGTTCTATCAAAGTGAGGGAACTTCGGATGGTGGCCATGAAGATCTTTGAGGATTATACCCAGTCCTGGCACTGGATCCTTCTGTGAGCGCTTTGCCTTCACCCATGCTAAGCGTCACCGTGTCTTTGTGGTCGACTGTGTTTTAACACGCTTCTCTTGCTCCAGAGGCCTTGTGATGGCCATGGTCTTCAGTCTCATTTTCATTGTCCTCATGCGCTTTTTGGCTGGAATAATGATCTGGATCATGATCTTCCTTGTCATCGCAGTTATCGGATACGGTAAGATTCCCGTAATTTTATTGTCCAAGTGACATAAAACCGATTGGTGTCACCCCTGAGCCCCCATCCCCATTTTCTGCCTGTGACATTATAACCCAAAACATTATTTTTGTCATTGCTGTCTCCCCCATGTGGCTGTTTTGGGAATCGCATCACAGGGATCTTCCACTGCTACCTTGAGTATGCCAGACTGAAGTTTGAGCCTGGTGCCAACATCACCATTCGGGATCTGGGACTGCAGACCGATTTTTCTGTCTACCTCGAAATCCGCCAGACGTGGCTGGCCTTCTGTGAGTCTTGTTTACTTAGTTTAAAAATAGAATTAACCATAATTTTATGACTCGTTACTGTACATGTAACAGTTAATAGTCCAGTGTTGATTATTATAATAATGGAAAAAGGGTAATGCTTACAGCGTGTTCGCGTTCTGTCACCTGTGCCCCAGTGATAATTCTCTGCGTCTTGGAGCTGCTCGTTGTTCTACTCCTGATCTTCCTCCGGAAGAGAATCCTCATCGCAATCGCCCTCATCAAAGAGGCCAGCAGGTTAGTCCTCTGAAAGGCGACAGCCTCACTGAGGAACCATGAGAATGTCGTCAAACACATTTATAATGAACGTTTGACCTTTGACCCTAACTCCCTGACGTCTAGCTCCTTAGCGCAACGTGTCTAAGGAGATCAGAGCCAGACACCTCTGTCCTATAACTGATAAATTTTGCTTTCATAATGAACTTAGTTCGTTTATTCATTTGTGTGGATTGTCATGAATGAGGGGAATGCCATTTAGAGGAGATGTAAAAACCTTGCATGTTATTTGATTGTGAATGCCAGTTCACACAGTATTGATTGAACAAAATTTCAATTGTCAATTTGGCCATAGTTCAGTTTTACAAATAATAATTAAGGTTATCATTATCCCTGCAGGGCAATCGGTTATGTGATGTCGTCGCTGTTTTACCCACTGCTGACCTTTGCCCTTGTCGCCCTGGTCATCGCATACTGGGCTATCACTGCGGTGTATCCTTTGACAGAACTGAGCATGTGGCCTTTGTGACAACCCCCCCCCACCCCACCCTTCCTGTGTCATGTGGGCCACAGTGGGGAAGCAGGATAAATACGGAGATAAAATTCAGGCAAATTTAAAAAGCCATATTTTTGTATGAGGGAGTGGGGTGGGGTTTAATGTGATTCTTAAGAGTAGTGAAGGCAGAGAAGACGCTGCATGATCCATTCGCTGTATCTGGGATCTTGTGTTAGATTTGACCCAGACTCATTAACAAAGTCGATGTTGGTGGGAAAATGGTGCACCGTCCCGCACATTGCAGTGTGAAGTTCCTCAGCGGCTCTCCACAGCTTCCTGTCCACTTCTAATGAACCGATCTACAAGGTGTTCAATGAGACTGAGTGCCCGTACTCCCGGGACACCTGTGACCCGAAGGTGCGCGCTCACCCGTGACCGGCATGGTGTTCCATGTCTGTTTTTGTTTAGATTTTTTTGGTGAGACAAACAGATTTTGCCAAAAGTTATCTAAGCTCAGATCTTACCTGAAACTGACACCTGCCTTTTTTTTTTAGACTTTCAACACCTCCAACGCCTCTTCTCAGTGTCCTGATGCACAATGTCTGTTCGCCTTTTATGGAGGAGAGACGTACTACCACAAGTACCTGATCTTCTTCCAGTTCTACAACCTCTTCCTTTTCTTCTGGTGCGCTAACTTTGTGACGGCACTGGGCCAGGTGACCCTGGCTGGGGCCTTCGCCTCCTACTATTGGACCTACAAGAAACCCGAAGACCTGCCAGCTTACCCCATCTTCTCGTCCCTTGGTCGGGCGCTCAGGTGTCCCAACCGCCCGCAGATCTGTTTGCCTTCGTGTGTTTGGTCCTGATTGGGGAGTGAAATCACATGTGAACGCTGGATGCTTGGTGTGTGTCACCAGTTTGTGTTGCCAGTCTAGACCGAGGCCCCCATCGCGTGACTCAGTGGGTGAGGTCTCTGTGCCTGTGATCAATAGGTCGCCGGTTCTAATCCCATCCTCAACATAATAGAAACATGTCTGCTGGGCCTTTGAGCAACGCCCTTAACTCCCCCCCTTCCCCAAAAATGCTCCAGGGGGGCTGGATAAATGATTAACCCCATGCTTTGCTCTTATCTATGTGTGTGTGTCTCAAACGAGAACAAGATATGTGAAAAGATGCATTCCAGTGTGCAAATGGCAAATAAAGCACGACGTCTTTTTTTTTTCTTCACACCTCCATTTCCCACATTCCCTTCCTCCCACTCAGGTACCACACTGGCTCCCTGGCCTTTGGCTCTTTGATCCTCGCCATGGTCCAGGTCATCAGGGTCCTGCTGGAGTACCTTGATCACAAGCTTCAAGGTGTGATGACATACAGTGATCCCGAAATGTTTCTTCTGCCGGAAGCTGTTCCGTGATTTTTTAATATCGCCGTTTCGGTCTTTATGTTATGCTTGTAATCGTAAGCCGTGCCAGTCCGTTTAATGTTTGTACAGTGACCTCTCTTGAGATCAGTTATTTTCAGTCATTTAGTTATCTAGCACAAAAGTGGGCTTTGTGGTGGTTTTTCAGTAGAGAAAAATCGAGAGGGAACGAAACTGAAAATGATTCCCTCAGAAAGTCACGTTTGTGGGGTTTTTTTTTTTGCACCTGGCAGGAGCTCAGAACAAGTTTGCCAAGTTTCTGCTGAGCTGTTTGAAGTGCTGCTTCTGGTGCTTAGAAAAATTCATCAAGTTCCTCAATAGAAACGCCTACATCATGGTAAGTTTGTCCCCGCATACCTTTATGTACGGGTGTGTGTATCCCTTTACAAAAATCCTGAGGCTGGCAACGAGCGAGGCCCTTAACTACCGATCGCTCCCGTCTGTCTGGCCTTGCTTTCTCAAAAAATTTAAAAATGTACGCCGCTTTGAATAAAAGCATCTGCTGAATACATAAATATAGATGAGGAATCCATGAATGATAACCGCGTGCTTGCACTAGATGGCGATATACGGAAAAAGCTTCTGCACATCTGCCCGGGATGCCTTCTTTCTCCTGATGAGGAACATTATCAGGTGAGGTGGAAGAGACGATAAGCCAGAGGAGGGTTTGTAACAGCGCCCCCTCCAGGCTTTCCTCGGATCTCACACTCATCTCGCTGCATTACTTTGACAGGGTGGCAGTCCTGGACAAGGTCACAGACTTCTTGCTTTTTCTGGGCAAACTTCTCATTGTTGGGGTTGTAGGTGAGTGATCCTTAGTGCTTCACTTTATATCATAACCATACAGTTAGTGACGGCCAAAATGATGCTTCGTGAACCATTCGCTGTGTTTTCTGACCCCACTAGGTGGTGCTCTCCGCCCAAAAAAGGGCTCAAAGCGTGGCCCAAAACAAACTAAGAGCACTGTCAGAAAATAAAATAAATGATTCATGAAGCATTGTTTTGGCCAGCACTACGAACAGTTAGGTGTAAATATCCACATACTAGTGATCCATGGTGTGCATGCATTATAGACGCCTGCATCCTTCTGAAGACCCCCCTCCTCTGATTTTGTCTCGCAGGAATCATTTCATTCTTCTTCTTCTCTTGGAGGGCCAGAACCACCGTGGATTCAGGCTTCACTCTTAACTACTATTGGGTCCCCATCCTGGTAGGTCCTGGGAGTGTGATCACGGCCCTCCGAGCAGGCAGTCCAAGGGTCAGGCCTCACTGGTCATAGAGCCCATCAGTAAATTAATGGTAACACAGTGATCATACTCTTAATCATAATCTTATGTCCTATCAATGAATAAATGATAAAGTAATAATACTATGATCTTCTGGCCTCTCTTTAAATAAATGATGACAGAGTAATAATACTCTGATCTTATGGCCTGTCTGTAAATAAACGATGACAGAGTAATAATACTCTGATAGCCGCCATTAAATATACAGTTTTTGTTTGCTCCTGTATTTGGAGTATGTCTGATTTAAAATGTGTAAAGATAAAAAAACAAAAAACAATAAAATAGTGACCTAACCAGGGACACAAGCAGCTAGAAACTAGACAGATTGTTGCTGTACTGTACCAGTGAAAAGTTGAAGTATAATGTTGGAAACAGGTTTTTTTATGTTTTGCAAAAGTGTCAAAGTAGCATTTCCTATGATAAGGCGAGACATTCAATTAACAAATCTGTCGTCAATCACCCAAATCCAGATGATCCAGTGAGGATGCCTTCGTTCCGTTTCAGTGCCATTATTGTTCTGCCGAGCATTTGGGGTCACAGTATCGCATAGGATAAGCTGGTGTGGGTCTTTCCCCAGACGCTGATCGTGGGCTCCTACCTCATCGCTCACGGATTCTTCAGCGTGTACGCCATGTGTGTGGATACGCTCTTCCTCTGCTTCTGTGAGTGTCCCTAGCATTAATATACTGGACTTCCTGTTACTGTAGAATTGGAAGATGCTATTAATATGATAACAATGAGATTTGCCCAGCCAGTGGACAATATAATTTGCCAATGCTGGACTGATGCTGTCAAAAGCTTCCGTTGTTTTCTAGCTGTTATCGTTGCTGCTGTTCTTGCTGAATCTTTGTACCAAACCCAGAAGACAATTTTTTTTCCCTTTATATCTATTACTGGGAAATATTCTGGGATCCACAAAACTTGGAGCATATGGTTTATTATAAAAATTAGCAGAAGCCATGAAAGCTGTTGAATGGTGCAGTCTGTCGTAGTTGGCAGAGCCCGTGTTTGGTGAGTGCGCCGCTTAACCGTGCTTCCTCCCTACAGAATCTCTATTGCTTGTTTTCTTCTTGGCTTAACTTGTTTCTTCTCTCTCTTTTTCTCTCTTCACCCTCCTAATTTTACACCCATGGGTCACTCGATCTTCCCTAACCCCCCCGTGACTCCCTTATCCTCGGTTCTCCCCCTGTCCTATCCTGTCATGACTTGCATTAACCCAATTGCATCCATTAACCCCCCCCCCCCCCCCCATGGTCCCACATAAACCCCCACACACAAGGCGAGGACTTGGAGAGGAACGACGGCTCCACGGAGAGGCCTTTTCTCATGTCTCCGGAGCTCCATGATATTCTCCTCTTGGATAAGATGGCGGACACGGCGCCCCTGGAAGAAGTGGACACGCAGCCCCAGCCACTGGCAGAGCACCCGGGAAAAGGAGAAGAACGGGAAGCAGAAACAGACAAAGAAGATCAAGAAGTACAGCTGAAGCAACAAGGGATACAGATGCAGGAGAAGAAGAAGGAAACAGCCCAGGACATGCTCCAAGAGACGGCTAGGAAGACCGTCCAGGAGACCGTTCAGGAGAAAGTCCAGGAGAACGTTCAGGACACCGTCCAGGAGACCATACAGGAGACCGTCCAGGAGAACGTCCAGGAGAACGTTCAGGAGACCGTCCAGGAGAACGTTCAGAAGACAACCCAACAAAATGCCCAGGAATAGTAGTGCAGAGATCTGGTAAAGAGTGCAAGGACCCACAGAAGCACGCAGCATGCCGAAAGGGCTCGCCATGCCCTGATGTTTTTTCTTTTTACTTCCGGAATTTCCTTTGCTGGGTTTACAAAGGCTCTGTAAGGGCAACTGTACTGCAGCTGCTTTTATAGTACTGGTTTTCTGTAAAGGGCCGGTGCAGTGGCTCAGTGGGCAAAAGCAATGGGGTCTCACACTTCCAGTGATTGGGTTGCATTCCTGTCCCTAAACCCATGCAGGGTTTATGTCGGTTTGCTTCAGTCACTCTCAATTACTCCAATATGTCAAAGACATGCAGTTGTGTAAATTGCTGTCTGAATCACCCAAAGTTAGTGAGAGAGTGCCTTGTGATGGGCCGGCTCCACGCTCACTGCAGCCTTGTCCCGAATAAGCAGCTATTGAAGATGGAGGGATTTTAAGGACATTGGACAAAATTGGACACGTAACTAAAATCTCACTTTTTGTATTTTTTTGTGCCGTTTTTATTCGTTTTTGTGTCGTTTATGTCATTATTTTTGCTTTGCTGGTCATACTGTAAGGTAACAATCCCTTACGTTAAATATTTCAGATTTATGTTTTATTTTTATCATTTTTTAAAGATTTCAAAGATTTTTCATCCGGTGATACCAGCAGACAGCAAGGGTTGAGCCCCTTTAGCATAAACATTAATTTTCATAATTAATATTATTCATCATTGTTCGGGCTGCAGGTACTAACACTGCATGTAACTGTTTGCCTCTGAATTTCTGACTGCTGTCTACGTCTCTGTTGCTGTGACTCTGGCTATTTGACCTTCCCAGACGACCAGATCCCAACTTTACATATTCATAGCGGACAGGACGTCCAATCCCCGCTGCGTGCCGTTAGCGAGGGCTGCCATTAGCAAGGCCTGCTATGTGCTCTCTTAAACCTTGGTGCCTCTCTGTCATCCATCTTGTTCCATGTGTTCTTCTCTGGACTGTGATGGTTTGTGAAGTGATTCAGTTTGAAAATTACAAAAAAAAAGAAACACTGGAAGAACCCAGACAGCTGTATTGTTTGGATATCAATGCGGTTTCGTTTATGGCACGTTGCCGTGGGGATCTCTGTCGTGTCGTTCTCTTCATATGTGCCAGGGAATCGATTAAGAATGAACTTACATTTATGAATCAGTTTTTTTGGTTTGATGAAGTCAGGCTTTTGTGACCACTATGCTTATGTGATATTGCGGTATTATTGGTAATTGACGATTTCAGACAAGTAACCCCGATTGTGACGATCTGGCGCCTTTTTCTGAGAATAAGGGTTAGGCTTCACACAAATCGAGGTAACAGAGGTTTATGATTTGGCTGTCGGTTCACACTCCTAGCCTGTGTTTGTTGCACAATTAAGAAAAAAACCTCATTACTATTATTTTTTAACTAATGATACATAACGAAAGGCAGGCCTTAGGTAAAAGTCCGTCTGTAAAGGCGGTACGTTGCCAATGCTTACTGTCCCGTCCCCCCCCCCCCCACAAAAACTTTCTCCCACCCCAGTATGTTTTTTTTACCCCTATTCACATTCATCTCTCTCTCCAGTGGAGGATTTAGAGCGTAATGACGGCAGCATGGAGAGGCCCTATTTCATGCCCGAGAACATGCTTAAGATCCTGAAGAAGAACAACCAAGAGAAGACTGTGGAATAGATCATGGATGCAGGGAGGAGTGGGGGCTGAGCAAGAGCAAGAGCCGTCCCCTACAGCTGCCATGTTTGTATATAGAGGAATATATCTCATTTCTGGGCGGAAGGACGGTCGGCGTATCACGGCAGGATTCTTTGCCTGTAGTATTTATTTTGATAAGCGCACGCTGAAGAGATGTGTACAGTAACCGTAAAGAATAGCTGACGTATCATTTTTTTCTGTCTTGTTGAGATTTGTTTTAGTTGTTTTATTTACTGTTTAGTATATTTTTTTACTTATAAATGAGCAATGCTTTTTTTCCACTGTGATACCGAGGTCATTCACAGTTGAATCTGCCTTAACGTTACTCTTGAGGGGAGACTATCCTTGTTCATGCGCAAAGCAATGATTTGTTTAATTCGTTTAGTGATTGTAAATGCCAGCAGTAACCCTACCTCAGAATAGTTTGGTTTATGGATTGTTACCTTTTTGTATCTGAAAAGTGTCCTTTTCCTAATTTTCCGTTTTTGCTGTTAATTATCTTTCGGTTCACATTTTGTGTACAGACTATTACACAAGGTCAATGTTTGAGATGTAAAGCCATTTACTGAAACTTATACTTCTACATTTCCAAAAGAAATGTTAATCTCTTTTTTTTTAATCGTTTCTTTTTTAATAGTATATCCTGGACATTGCATATAATTTGTATATAAGCCCTTAGTAACCAAAGGCAGGCGTAAATATGATCATAAATATGATATGATGTGTTAACCTGAGAAGCAAAATAGCAGCCATATATCGACAGGCAAGGCATCCGTTAAGCAAACCTGCTTTTTGTTGTGTGTGTTTAAATATATATGTGTAGATCTCTGAATGGCTCGTTGCATACAAAGCTGGAGTTGCATGGTTGTGTATGAATCTTTTTGCACTTGATATACCCTCTATTATCTGGCTTGTTTGTTAATTTTTTTAACAAGTAATAAAAAGCTTTCCAAATATTCCCTGTGCTTTTTCTGTCATTGAAATTTTTGCTGATTTACAACATTTCGGCTGCTGTTCACCATAACCTTGACAGGAAAATACTGATTACAGTTCTTTACTTCTAGAGGTCTCCTCAAACTTGACCTGCATTTTTAGTCTCATATAGGTTAGTCAGTTTTCTTCATAACCTTCGTTTCTTACAACTTTGACAAACTAAAAATATGAAACAACTATCAGATGACTCCTGCTGTAACTATCAAATGAAACCTCCAATGTGCTGAAATTCTATATGCTAGGCCACAAACAGAAATAAGCTTCAAATTACATTTATGGGAGGGACTGGGTACATTTTACGCTTGGCAGCAATATTACATTACATTTATACACGCGATTGCAGTGCAAGACGATTCTCGGATGGTTTTAGCTCCCCCCAGCGGCCGGTCTGTGATCATTCGTTTGTTTACCAGCCCGTCGTAACCGAGGTGCTTGGTTGCTAGGTGACCGGAGAAACATTGGTGAAGCGAGATCAGGGACGTATAATACAAGCGCTATAAAATCACTGTTTTGTGCAATTCCTGATATTCTGGAGCAGGAATTATTTAAAATGCCGGGCCCTTTCAATTTGGACAGCATCAAACATCCCATTCATGACCAAATTACGGAGTTACAACGGAAAATTCAACTGCTCGGTATGTATATCTTTTATAAAACAAGAGTTTTTAAATGATCAAAAATATACAGTTTAGTGTAGAACTAATGCAAGTGGTCAACTGGCATAGACTATTGATATACAGGTAAAACGATTTAAAGCAGTTTGACTAGAAATCGCAGTAAAAGAAAATATTGTCACTGGGTAAATAACTTGATTAATAAAATAAACTTTTTATAAATGGTGGAAGAAAAAGACAGCGTAGAAGCCGTTTCATTTTAATTTAATTATCTAGCATTTACGCATTTAAGTATTTAAGCCGACTTTGCGGAAAATTAAGTAGGCCTACTAAAAATCAGGATCACCAAAAAAATCACAAAAATGCAGAATCTGCGACGTTTCAAAGGCTGACTTTCAAAACCGGTTTAAATGTTGGTCTTCGCCAACAGAGGGGGACAGATGCGCTTATTACGAGAGCTCTCAGGAGGCCATGAAGAGGAACAAGGCGGCGATCCTGCAGCTTCGCCACGAGAACAAGGGGCTGCGCAGGAGGCTGGCGGACGCGCACGCGGTATCTCACGATGCGCCTGCAGAAATACAAATAAAAATAATATAAATATCGCGAGATGCATTACCTCATTCCAACTGTAGAGATAACCAAGGATTCACGAGACGTCTCCCTTTCGATTCTTCTCTCACACGACATAGCTACCTTCTGACGACCTTAAACCCAGTCGATTCAGTATTCCATGTAACTGTACTTTAGCTTTTGGGCTGCACAGTGGCTCTCTGGGTAGAAGATTTGTCTAACACCTGGGGTTTCTTCTGTCATCCAAAAACATGTAAATGTGTGACTCTGGGCTCCTAAGGTGCGAGTCTGTACACTGGTATCCTATCCGGCATGTTCTGCTTACTGAAGATGAGAGGCTGTATTGGAGCCGATTTTCATCTGTTGCTTTCATTAGGGTGATGAACAAGTAACAAAAGATGCATTTCAAAACAGAGGAACGGAGAAGGCTGCCTTCAGGAACAAGTCAGGGAGGGTGAGGATTTCTGCTTGTTTAAAATGATAGTATATTCTGAAAATCTCTAACGTTTCACCATGTTTACATTTACCAAACATCACAGTACATTTTTAAATGTTCAAAATTTTGTAAAGTAGCATCTATATAAGCAACCAAAGCCCCATAACCTCACCTGACCTTCCCTCTCTGGTGATCAGGAAGCTGTTCAGATCCTTGACCAGAAAGTGTCTGACAAGATAAAGAAACTTAATGCCTTGAAGCACCGTACAGAGTCTCGCCGGCGCCACCTAGAGGAGCTGCAGCTGCAATGCCACAGGGCACAGTCAGCAGGCCGTGCCAGTCACCAGAGTGTGGAGGAGAGGGAAGAGGAGGCAAAGGTACACTGAAATACAGCAACGCACAATTAATCCATATACAGACATATACAGCATCACGCCTCTCATTCATGTATACATATATACAGTAAAATGCTGTACATTTATCTATACGCAATCTAGCTGATATATATGCATAGCCTGACTATAGACTCACCTTCATTGAAAAATTGTTACTGTTTTATCGACATACCTCTTCTATCACACATATATCTGTGTAGTCCCACCGTTGAAGGACACTAATGATTTGCACCCACAGATCGTAACTGGCTAATTCTTTTTCTACACAACCCGCCACACCGGTTTGTCAAAGTGATGTCGTGACTAGTGTGTGCGGGGCAGTGGCTGACATGTCGCCCTTGTCCGCAGAGTGACGGCGAGGCGGCTGAGGAGCAGCCCCTACAGGTCACAGTCACGCCTCGCACTCAAGACAGTCACAGTCACAGTCATGTTAGCCTAGATAAGTCTCTGGGAACAGTTACCCCTCTTCCTTTCTGTCAGCACGAGGAACTCTCCCTGTCAGCACCTGTCGTCCCTGCCTGTAACCTCTGTTAACACGGCATCTATCTTTGAGAGCATCGACTCTGATGTCAATACGTCCCCCCTATCAGAAGTAGAACTCAGAGGTCTGAAAAAGTCAATCAACGTTATGTAACTGTGGCATAACAATTATGCAGAGATCCTGCTACAAAAATGATCACAGATGCTCGTATCTCTCTCGATGACTGCTGTTTATTATACTGATGGTTTTGTCTCTCCCTGCACGCTGGTACGCTGAATTTCCATGTATGCTTGGGTATGTTCCAGAATTTACGAGTGTTGGAGAACCGGCTGGAGAAGGCCCAGCTCAAGTGCCAGGAGGCTGAACACATCATGAGGGGATATTTGAAGCTAAAAGCCCATCTGCAGGTAACTAGCCCTTTGTGTCTCGCGATTTTGTCACAAACTCTTGAGCCCTGCATCTGTGAATGTCTGAATCTAAGCCAGCTGTCCCTTAACAGTGATAGGAGTTTAATTGCCTCCATGTCCTTCCCGTGCAGCATCTCCTGAAGGTTTTTGGTAAAAGCCACTGAAATATCAACCAAGGGTTAATTTTTTTTTCTATTCAACTGAGAACATTTGGAGCCGTCGAGCAAACCAGCTGAATGCTGGTCTCTGTTTATGCTGAAGACATTTCAAGCATGAAAAAACACATTTTCTCAGTCGGATGGAGAAATTGTTAGAGGCAAGCAGTGCAGAAATACAACAGTACCCCCCCTTGCCAGGGTCCCAGCAGGGACTTAGACAGTGTCCCATTTTATCCAATGGTCCTGTGTTATGCCTGTCCGCTGCCCAGAAGTAGAAAGTTCAGGTCCAGAAAGTACAAATCCGGACCACGATTATGATTCCACCAACCAGATGAGTATAAAGAGTCACCTTTCACGTTCAAGTACTAAACTGGTTGGTTGAAGCAAAATTATGGTCTGGATTTGTACTTTTTGAAGTTCCCGGATAACCTGTGCTGCCGCTTTCAGGAGGAGAGCCTGACGTTCCAATCCCAGCTGGACGGCCTGGAAGCTGAAGTCCTGCGGCAGAGGCAGGAGCTGCGAGAGCTGCAGGTCATGCATGCCGACGCGAACCTGTCCAGGGATGCTGCCAGGGTGAGATCCGGGAAGGTGGCTGGGACGGGACCCCAATGTGCGTCACCCCCCAGTGGGCTCCTGACACTTCTCACACAAAGTGACGTCCACGTTGACGGCCTTAGTCCTTGTACAAATACTGGTCTCACACATATCATGTTGATATTATGTAGAGATGCGCTTTGTTCCATGATGGTTTGACTTACAATATTTTCACATGCACATTCAGTCGTCAGCTTTGAAGTTCGATCTGTTCCCATACGGTGTATCGTATAAATAAACTTGCATTCTTTATTTACTTTTGAATTACTAGTACTTAGTTACTTATCTGTGCCTGTGTGAGTGAATGGTGTATGGGTGTGCCCTGCAATGGGCTGGCCCCCCGTCCAGGGTTGTTCCCTGCCTCATGCCCATTGCTTCCGGGATAGGCTCCGGACCCCCCGCGACCCAGTAGGATAAGCGGGCATAGATAATGGATGGATGGATGGATAGTTACTTATCTAGTGACAGTATCTATCTATGATATATTCATATTCATCTTACGATATTCCACTTACGAGGAGTTCCTCAGAACGTAACCCTGTTGTAACTCGAGGAGCATCTGTATCCCCTGAAACTGATCAGTTTGTGGGTTCTTATGTCTATGGCTCCTCAGTATTTTCAATCTATACATGTAATATATAGTAAACCATGTTTATTAGGATAGCACCTGTTGGGATTTAATTTGTAAAATGAGACTCAGGTAACAGTAAATAATTTCCATATTAAATGGTGATGCTTGTTCTGCCTCAGGCGGAGCTGCAGCAGCAAGAGGAGCAGGTGCAGAGGGAGCGCAGGGCGAGGGAGAGCGTCCTGACCCAGTACAAGAAGCAGGCTGAGGACCGCAGATCTCACACTGAGAGAGCTGAGAGGAGGGTGCGTGCCTCACGATCACACCCCGGGATAAAGACGGGGAAACGGAGTCAGGGGAACTCAGGAGAGGAAGGGGGATGTGGAGACAGGACACTGTATATGAGGAGACTAGGGAGAATATGGAGGCGGAAGAGTTTCCTACTTGATAATGTGAAACTAAAGCAGACACTGATTGCTCAGAATCCTTCCTCAGAGAGACCAGGACTGTACCTGTGTCACTCACCCCCCAGGCCCAGCGGGTCACCATGCACCCGGACGAGATGAGCAGCGAAGCCCAGCGCAGTGTCACAGGGGTGGGGGAGGAGGAAAAGGCCATCTCCACCTACGAGGAAGCCTTGCAGCATATCAAGGAGGCTACGGGAGTCACCGATGCGCAGGTGTGTTCCCCGGGTCAGGAACCGCGCACATGTATGTCAGGCATGAATGCCACACTCTGCAGGCATGCGAGAATGAACACTGAAAATGTCAGCATTTGGCACAATAGGCGTGTTCTGTGTGGAAATTGCTCCGCTAGCACGGCTACCCCGTGTGACTGCATACCTGTCTGTAAGAGCAGGAGGTCGTGCAGAGGTTCGTCACCCAGGGCAACACGCAGAAGCACCTGGAGCACCTGAAGGTGGAGAACGAGATGGTCCTGCAGCAGCTGAAGGCGGAGCGAGATCAGCTACAGGCTCAGTTCCAGGACATGAAATATTCTGGGGAGGCCAAACTGTCCAGGTGGGGGTGGCCAACTATATAAATCCGTGAGCGGAGGGGTGTAGGAAATGGGTAGGCAGGGGGATGTATAGCCCTAATTTTTAAATATACCTTTGCCTTTATATAATTACATTGTGCCCCCCCCCCCCGCAATAATAAACTCTTCTATGCCATTGGGGAGACGGTGGGTCATTTTGGTGGGTCAACTAAGCAATTGCAAAATAATGATAATAATAATAATAATAATAATAATGAAAGTAGTTCTGAAAAGGTAGTGAGATGAACTCTACATGCAGTCTCCCTGTCCCATGTCCTCGCTGGGCAGTGATCAGCGGGTCCTGAAGGAGTGCGAGTCCCATCTGCAGAGGGAGTGGGACGGGCGTGACAAGGCCCGGCAGAAGCTGGACTGGCTGACAGGCACGCTGAACGCGCTGCGTGGCGGCGTGGGGCACCTGGCTGACAAGCTGCGCCACATCGCCCTGGTGCGTCCGTCTGCCCGAGAGCTGCCGCTGAAACCACAGGGGGCGCTGTAGTGCTATGGTGCTTCTGCCGGGGCTAAAGTCCTGGGTAACGGCTAACCAGTAAGCGGGGGTCAAGAAGGCGGTTAAAAGAAGCCGCACAGCCATCGATAAATCCATCAATCCATCCATAGCCACTTAAACCGGTACAAGGTTTTACAGGTTTTAGAATACAGTTCCAGTCAAAAGTTTGGACACATCCACCCATGAAAAAGTTTATTTGTACCACTATTCTGAACATTTCAGAATAATTATAAAGACATCAAAACTATAAAATAACACATATGTTATTTTATTGTTGGGGAGGGAGCTCTGTGGGTTGGGACTCAGAAGGTTGCCATTTCACATCCCGTGCTTGGCAGACTGATCCGACTATTGGGTCCCTGAACCCTAATTGCTCCAAGGAATTTCTCCTCTATACCAGTTCCCTGAAGTGGCCTCCTGGGATGCTCTCCCAGCTGTCCTGAAGGAGCTCCCACATATGCTGAGCTCTCATTGGATGCTCTGCCAGCTGTTCCGAAGGAGCTCCCACATATGCTGAGCTCTCATTGGCTGCTTTACCTTCACACTCTGGTCTCCACCAAAACCATCTCGACTATGTTTAGGTCAGGTGCCAACTAAGAGCTTCCCAGCAGTTTTGAGCCACATTCACACTTTCTTTTCATTTCTCCTGTGACTCTTATAATTCTCCACACCTCACAACCCCCTCCTCTTTCCCAGCAGGACACAGAGTTTCATGCACCTGAGCTGGACCTCGGCTCAGAGACTTACATCCTGGAGCTGCTGGCACAGTCAGAGCAGAAGCTCCTGCAGCTTCAGGAGGAGCTGCACGGGAGGGACATGGAGGCCATCTTGAAGGAGATGGAGGAGGAAGAGGTGAGTTATACCAAACCCAGCGTGCTGCCAAGCAAAGCATACTGTTGCAGCCTGACCAGCCATCTGTCTGGGCAAATAGCTAAACTCCTCTGACCTACTCCATCACAGTACCACGTGCTCCCTAGTGCAGGGAGTGTGGGAACCGCTCCGCTCGAAAACACCAACACGCGCTCCACATTCTTCTGTTTCACCCCAGGGCGTCACGTAGTTTAACCCAGGCTGTATAACACTCCCCCACCCTGGGGGGTGGGTGTTTCCACCTGCAGAATTACCCCAAGGGGCTGTTTTCGTTTTTAAAAACCACGTACGCCATCATCCACAATCCCTCAAAGTGACTCATGCTTTTAAAATGTTCTGCTATAGTTTAAAACATTAGAGCTTCTTAAGAATTAATGCGTTATTTTTATATCATATATTTATTTTATGATTATGTAATAATTTGGTATAATTACATAAAATGTACATTTTCAGCAGGTCTTCTAATAAACATTTATATTTTGAAGTAATAAATTTATAACTATTTAGTAATTAATTAGCGGGCTCACCTCTTGACTTAACTGCTGTTTTTTTAAACATGAAGCAGTGATGATATGTTTCAGGGGCACAGAAATCTCCTCTTGGGCCAACATTAAATATGAAGTGTTTACCTACGTTTGAGCAGCAGTGACGAGCGACACCTGTACAGTTGTATATAATAGAAATCCTGAGGCCCCTGGCTGTCCTCTGACGGGGCCCCTGGCAGTAAGGGTTGCACGGTTTGCTCAGTTTGTTGATGAGATGATGTCGAGCTCCTAGTCACTGCTTTTGCTCACTGTGCTGCCCCCCCCCCACATAGTTTCACGCCACCATCGAAGGAAAGCTGCCTGCACAAAACATGCGCATCAGACTCCCCCAGGCTCAGAGACAGGACCCATATGAGGGTGAGAGCCGCGACTCCCTCACTGTGTGCCTCCCTCTAAATGCGTGTGCGTGTGTGTGTGTGTGTGGGGGGGGGGGTTTAATCACTGCCACCAATCTTTTATTAAGGTTATGTAGCATGTTCTTATAGGTATATAGAAAACATGCAGTGCTTAAGCGTAGGTTGTTCCTTAAACAAATATGGGAGGGGCACCCATCTTCACTATTATGGGCTGCCTTATATATGGACAATAGACCAGCAACATTAAGCGTCATTGTCAACCACTCACAACAACTGCTATATCAAGTTTACCATTTTTATTATATACTGCGGTTTTATTCAAAGGACTGTCGAAGTTCCCGCCTGAAGCGTGTATCATCGACACGCATAATTACACGGCTTCGTTGCCTGGTATTATTCTGAAAATTGCCGTTTCAGTAGATGTATCAAGTTAAGGTTGCTCCTCAAATGTCCTACACCGCAACAGATGAAGAGAAAAGTGGGGACGACGAGAGTGACCTCATCACCCGTGCTGCCCTCAAACGGCAGTCTCAGATGATCATTGACTCGCGTACCAAGAGGAAGATGCGCATAAGGAAGAAGAAGAATAAACTGTGAGCCATTTTGGACCTTCATCCAGTCCGGGGGATGGAGACTGTGGGTGGCGTCTGCTTCTGCCATTGGTCTGTACTGTAGGGTCAGGTCTGGATTTGCAGTGGAAACAGGAACTTGCATTCATGTTTGATGATGTGACGGTTCATTCATCCCAGGCACGGGTCACCAGACTCAGCACACCATGTTTGTGAAACAATGAACGGTGACGGTGACAGCATGGGGGGTGGGGGGGGGGGTAGTCGGAAATCAAATTAACATTTCAGGGCAGCTTTTACCTTTTTAAGATTTTTAAAGCTTTGTTGCATCAGATGATATTTCACATAAATTCATTTTGAGTACAGATTTTCAGTTGAGACAACTCGTACTTAACAATGGACAGATATAAAGTTTATTACATTAGAAATCTGAAAAAAATACAGTAATTCATAATCACAAATGAACACACTACTAAACAATGCGTGGCTTCAGCAGTTCATGAGCCCGAGGTACAGTACTGTACCGTATGTACTTAATTTTATTATCACTGTATTATTATTATGATTTTGTATTGTATTATTACTTACCTACAAATCTGACCTGAAGACAGACTTAGGGAATTGATCTCGTTCACAACCTGGGGACAGCCTGCACTGTGATTACAAGTAAGAAGGGAATTGGATATCATGAAAAAGGCTTTATGACGTGATATGAGGCAGATGACTTACAAAGGTGGGACTTAGCGAAATACAGATGCCCCTCGACTTATGATGGGGTTACGATCTGATGAACTCCTCGTAAGTGGAAAATATCGCAAGTCCAATATAAATTCATAGAATGCTTAATAGATATAATGGACTTGGGAAAAATTTTACACAGAAAAACACACCATTGTTAAACACTGTATGAGATATTTACGCTCACAATCACTATAGAATCTGGGGGGGGGGGGGGGGGGGTG
>JAODUD010000095.1:7952947-7965651 GCA_026784285.1 Stomatorhinus walkeri | reverse complement strand
GTATTACATAGCATTTGCTTACATACCCATAAATAAATAATGATATAAAATACCACAGCATCTACTTGCCTAGTTGGGGTACAAGTGATAATTGTTTCCTGCCAATACCATGGCAACTGCCTGGCTTTGGTTTAATTATTAAAGGAAAACAGGAGGATTGAGATCAAATGGATTGGAGCGATCCAACAGTTTTGTTTGTTTTCTGCTCGCCTGTTTGCTGTGCGTAAATATAACATGCTTTGTCACTCAGGCATGGCGAGTGGAAGCACAATGATTTATTGATGAGTACTTTCTGGCTTCTGCTTCATGTCTTTGTAGAACACAGACTGTGGAATAGTACATGAGTCTTGGCTTTGATCTCCAGCGTGTCCATTCGCAGGGGAAGTACTACTTTTGTTCTTGCGTTCTGTTCGCTTTTGTTTACAATCCCTCTGTCTAGTTCATTAGCCACGCTGTCCTGTGAGCTTCACAGAGTCCTCCGTGAACACGGGCTGCAGTGCAAATCGATTTGATCTTACCACTGTTTGCATATATGCAATTTAAGTCTCTCTAAATGAGGTCAGCTGTGGATAGTGCAAGCCTAGAAAGGTCTGCACAGCATGTGTTTCACTGAGCGATACATATCAGTAAGTGTTGGTGAACAGTGGCTGTTTGTGGTGGCGTCAGATGGTGACCTTGAAGTGCTTGTGTCCCGGCCATCAACTCCAGGTTTTCTGGTTGCCTGTTAGTTTGTCTTTCTGCTCTCATATTCTGTCATTAACCACTACAGCTTCTCCACCGTCAACGGCCAGGCCGCAGAACAGCTCAGTTTGCCCTTGAATTGCACTTGGATTCTTCCTGTGGCCTGACATGTTCATTCTAAGCCTTTGTTGGCGCTGTTGAGTTGTTCCTCTTTCCCTGTGTGTTTGGTGTCCAGAACAAATGCTCTGGTCTTGAGCATAGTCCTAGGAGGATATTCTGGAAGATGAGAGGGATATATGCAGAGGTGGAAAGTTCAGGTCCATAAAGTACAAATTCAGACCAAGATTTTGTTCCAAACAACTGTGACTCTTTATACTCAAATGGTCGGTTGAAGCAAAATCTTAGTCTGGATTTTTACTTAGTGAGCCGGAATTCCACCTATGGATATATGAATGTTTTGTTATTTATTATTTGTGATCCTTGACTGATTAATGCAGTAGATGGATGGAGTCGCAGTGTTTTAGCGATGATGTTCCTCCCATCCTTCAGTTCTGTCTCGTTCCCAATCCGTCCAACCTTCATCCCTGTGCTTTACCCAGGATCCCGTGCAGGAGTGGGGGGAGGAGCGGGAGGAGGGTGTTGTGTATGGCGTGACCCTGCGGAGAGAGCCAGCCCAGCCGACCCCTGACGCCATGGATGGACAGCTGAGCCAGGGCTGCGCTCAGCAGCAGGTGTGCAAGCTGCGGCGACTCAAGGCAACCACTTTGGACCGCCTGGTGGCCGAGCTTCTCGACCCATCCTGTCAAGAGCCAAACTACAACCACATCTTCCTGTGTACCTACCGAGCCTTTACAGGCACTAGCACGCTGGTTGAGCTGCTTTTCCAAAGGTACCGTGTGGGATTTCTTCATTTTAGGCCTTTTTTGTGCACACATGCAGAAATAGTTTGCGGTGTCCCTTAAAGCGGCACTTATATAACCTATTCACACCACAGGAAGAATGAGAATTAGGATTAGCTTTCTAAAGCCAGGGAAAAATTGAAAGAATGTTGTTTTAGATACTTACTGAAAACAGTGCTTGGGTTTCTAGTGAGTGCCCTTTGGTAGAAAGCTGTCACTCCGCGCATGGTTACAGCGAAGTGGGAGGGAGTATCCACATAGCGTCTAACGAGTTTCTGAAGTATGTCATTGACTCTAAGAATCTGCAGAATTTCTGTTAAATAGCTGCAAGGAAGCTGCTGGATTAAGGAGAACTGCTAGGCAACTGTGATTAGAATGTAAGCGCTGTCAAGTTTGTTTGATTAGTAAAAGTCAGTGGAATCCTGGAGGTATTACTGTCCACTTTTTTGCCCATGGGCACTTTTGAGGTGTGTCAGAAGAATCGGAAGCATTTAGAGCTCATTTGACGGCTAGTATTTACTAAACAAATTCAGTCGCCTTAATTGATAGACAGCTGGAGGAGAGGTATAAAATCTCCCTGTCATGGTAGCAGATGTCAGTATAGTCAGAGAAACATGGAAACATCTCATACAGCCTCCAGTAATTGAAATGGGCATAATCCATATGTTGGTGCCTCCCTGCGCTGGCGAGGAAATTAAACGAGACCTCTGTGTTTTCTCAGGGACGACGTGCTCTCCGAGTTATACCCTGACTGCCAGAACAGGTGAGGAATCTGTTATCAAAGGCCGAAATGAGTCTGTCCTTCACAGCCCCAAACCCAACGCTTTGTAACCATATCTAGAAGAATGACCAAGGTCTTGTGGTATCTTCTCTGTAGCTCCATGCTTCCACTCATCCAGACTTGGCTCGATGAGTACAGTGAGGATTTCTGGGATCCTCCACAGTGCCCGGCTCTACGGTTGCTCTCAGCCCACTTGTTCCAGCGGCCCTGCTTCCGCCGACTGGCCAAACGTGCTGATACGCTGCTGAGGAAATTTCAGGAAGGTACAAAAGAACAGTAGTGATACTTTAGTGAAATTATGGCCACGTTACCTTTGCTGAATCAATATTGACCTTTATTGTTTAGTCAAACTTAATTGTGTTACAGTACGACAGCTTTAATATTAGTGCTCAGTTGACTTGTTTGGACGGATGACAAGTATGGAAAGTCTTCTCTCTACTGATGCCCCTGTAAACAGTAATTCTGCTTTTCTCTAGAGAGCAATCTGCAGGAAAAGGCCTTGTTGGGGGAGGACGCTGAGATGCTAGATGTTCAGGGTACAGAGGAGATGAGCCTAACCTGGGATAACGCAGAGGAGCAGGTAGACTTCATGGACTTTCCTGTGAGAGATGTTGCAGAAGAGCTCACGCGATTGGACGCTGTAAGTATCAGTCACTTTGAACCATCACACCATCATCACTCTTGCTCTGCCAAAGCCTATTAATGATGTTGCTCTATGCTCACTTTTTCTGGGTTACAGGAGCTCTTTGAGAAGGTCGTGCCGTTCCAGTGTCTGGGCTGTGTGTGGTCCCAGCGAGACAAGAAGGAGAACTTGGCACCCACTATCCGAGCAACCGTGGCCCAGTTCAATACCGTCACGAACCGGGTCATCACTTCCCTGCTGTGCAGTCCGGTGGGTGTGGTCAACGCCACCATTCCACTGGCCAGCAGCCCTGCCCAGAGGGCTCGGATTATCGAGAAGTGGATCACCGTGGCACAGGTGAGTGTGGTGGCTGGTGGTGGATGGGATGCTCTCGACAGTATCTGCAGATGTCCAGGGTCTGTGTGGAACTCACCTGTGGTTTTGTTGGATTGCTCAGGAGTGTAGGCAACTGAAGAACTTCTCCTCCTTGAGGGCGATCTTGTCGGCTCTGCAGTCCAATGCCATCTACAGGCTAAAGAAGACCTGGGCGGCTGTCAGTAGGTGGGTTTTCAGTGAGATCTGACAGTATGTTTGAATTAAAGAGGGACTGCAGGTGGTAGGAAATTTAGGATCTTCACCAAAAGGTCAACTTGGTACATTCACATCTTCTTGGTTTGTTTGAGAAGGTCAGCTGACGCCGTACTTACGGTGGCTGTGCTGGTTTTGTTCTTACCAGGGAGTACATTGCCAACTTTGAAAACCTCTGCGAGACCTTCACGGATGAGAATGGTGTGCTGAACAGCAGGGAGATTGTGGTGGAGGTGAGAACTTAACCCAAAACCCAGCTATTGGAGCAGAACTAGGTAGCTTTTATGTCAAGTGTCAGTAAAAGGAGGACCGGAGTTGGTGGGCCTGCCCTGCAAGGTGGTTGTGGGTTTATAATGGCTTTTGGTCAAGATTCTCTCTACATAATTGTGTAGGAGGTCACTGTTGACAGCTGCTTATTTCAGTGGAAGCTGGGAATGTGGCTGTTCTGAAAAAATATGCAACTGGAGATTTTTATTCATTTTTAATAGTAACACTGAATAATTTTAATGTATATATTTCAGGGAAAATACTATTGTAAAAATAAACAGCAGGATAGCACTAACCCTAACACTAGCGCGGCCTTTCCTCTGCGTGAGGAGCCGAGGCTTATCAGCATGAGCTTGATTGGCCTCGCAAACATTCAGAAACGGGGAGCGGCGTTTCTGAGCATCACAGCGCTCTTTGTTTCTAATTGACAGCCAGGGGCATAAAAGGCCGGCTCCGCATTGCGCTAGCACAGATTTGCATTGTCGCGTTCCCCCACCCGTTATTGACCACGCCGTGGGAACCTTTAATGGTTACGTCACAGAGCAAGGGAGTGCTGCACTGGGAATCTCTATTTATTATGGTGAAGATGGCTCCAGGCGTGGTGGCAGCCCAAGCTCATGACACAATTCAGTTCAGCTTTATCTGTATGGCACATTTTCACAACATTGCATTGTCTCAGAGCGCTTTACAATATCCCTGCCCTGCTCTTAGGAGGGAGGAGGGAATTACAGACGTTATGCAGAGAGGGGTTCATAAATATGACAGGGAAAACAAACAAGCCAGCAACACCCTACCTGACAGGGTTCCAGTTGGGAAAGGGAAAAAATATGTGACCCTTTCGGGCACATGACTCATAACTGGGGCTGAATGAAAGTGGCCCTTCTCACTTACATATGTTGGGAGAAACATATATAAACATGTTTTTCTGTTGGGTTTATTTCCCACCTGTACCGGCTGTGCATAAGCATCTGGTTTTGCTTATACACTGTTCTATGGACAGAATGTAAACAGAGAGAGGTGCTGCGGTGTTGATTTTTTTTCTGTGCCGTGTGGTCCTGCTGCACCTCTCCGCTCGTATCACTTTCCAGAGCCTGAAAGATAATGTTATCATTCGATTTATACGCTCTTATTCGTATTTTCAGAGGCAGCATTGTACGTTGGGCCGCGCCACTTGCAGATTAAAGCTGGGGGTGTCTCGTTATCGGTGCAAGGCAAAGTCCCTGCCTGTCTAATCAAGCTGTCATTTACTGATTGATGGGTACGAGGCACAAGGCAGTGGCTGGGAGGTGATCCTGGCAGAGGCCTGTGGTTTCTGTTATGCAACGTGCCAAGACGGCGCATAGGCTAAAGTCTAACCACGTTTCGCTCTTCCTTCGCAGGATGAGAGCCAGTCGGTCGAGGACCCCTCCGCCCCTCACCAGTCCCCCAAGATCTGCCCTCTGCCGACGGTAATGCTCAGTTTCACTTCTTTGGAGACTGTGTGTGACTGAGTGTTTTCACAGCAGAATGCTGAAAAAATATGTTACGGTGCCAAATGTGAATTCTGAGCCTCTCGGCAATCATGAGCAATATAAAGAAATGGAAGCCAGTAATGCCAAGTATATAACAGGAAATGACATGTCCTGATTTCCCTCTTTGTGATTGGCTACCCCCTTTTGTGGAACATTCTCTATCCCGTAGGCTTTGAAATCCCCTTCCGAAGCTGCAGAAACAGTGTTTCCGTGCTTCCAGGGGACGCTTCACGCGCTTCCTTTAGTTATTATGGATCTGCCTGTAATGGAAAGTGGCGCACTTTTACGCTTCTGCCCCCCTGCGGCATGACGCCTTGCATTATGGGATTGATGCGGGTGTCTGGTGCTTCTAAGGAGCGGCACCATTTGAGTGTGTTTATCGCCTCTTCTGATGCAGAGCGCAGCCAGTGGCGTCGTTCCCTACCTGGGCACGTACCTGACCATCCTCACCATGCTGGACACCGCGCTGCCCGACACAGTGGAGGTGAGCAGGCCGGCACAGGGATTGAAACAGTGGAAACCAGCACAATTCCTGGGATCTTTTTTGGGGGGGGGGGGTGAGGGATTAGCAGCACTAACTTCTGCCCTTCTCGACCATCTCTCCCTCAGGGTGGTCTCATCAACTTCGAGAAGCGGAGGAGGGTCAGTATTTCACCCACCACCCTTCGTGTCTATCTCAGTGTTCAGTGTTCACAGTATGTAACGGGCACCTGCAGTTACTAATAGTCCAAGGAACATGATGAAATTCCTCTGTCACAATTACAGGGGAGGGGACAGGTGCATTGGGGGACAGCAAGAAAGGAAAAAAAAACTGTGCAATACAGGACAAACGGCAGAGTAATGAGACACAGCAATTCAAGACAAAAGACAACGTGCAATATGGGCAGCGAAACGATTAATAGGCAATCGTGCATTGTGTGATAGTATTTGCCAATAGTGTGCAGTCACTCTGGACGGGCTGTAGTAAAGCCAGTGCGTGTGAGTGTGTATTTTAAGGGCATGGCCAGTGTGTTTACAGTCCGCCGGCATTTTATCCATAGGGACTGGCTTCACCATTGTTTTTAGAAGAAAGAGTGGCCATTCTTTGGAAAATTGTTTTTCTGAGCCTAAGGGACACCCAGTAACTGGGGCAGGATGCTGTGCTGTGTATTAGTCACACCCCCCAGCAGTGAATAATGACTGCCATGGCTGCTGTAGTTGGGTGTGAGGGAGGGAGGGCGTTTCAGGGTCACTTACTATGTCTGTCATGATGAAAGGTTGGATAGACGCAGGCCCTTCAAAGCCCTGATGTCCACCATGTGTCTGTGCAGGCCGACCCTCCCAACTTCTCTCCCGTTTCTCCGTCTCCCTCGTAGGAGTTCGACATCCTTTCCGAGATCCGGCAGCTCCAAGGCACCTGCTCCCTGTACAGCCTCCCCCCCCACCCCCAGATCGCTGCATGGCTACAGGACTGCGAGCTGCTGTCTGACCAAACCAGGTAGAGGGGGGCGGGGCAGTTATGTGTAGTGGGAGGGGCTAAAGAGGTTAGTGTAAGTGATACAGAGGTATGATTGGGCCAGCAGAGAGATTTCTGAATGTGCCAGTAAGCAGGGATGGGCAGCATTTCTGATGCATGCATTTAAAATACTTTTAGAATATTTTAAATACTATATTGTATTTTGTAATTTGTATTTGACTTACTTCATCAAAGTGATTATGTAATTTGTATCAAATTTTGTGTTTTGAGAATCATATTAAGAAGTATCAAATGTAAGAACATTGTGACGAAAGATTGTCTAAGCAGTGAAAGTGAAAATTAAGTGAATTTACACATCGCCGGTCTGTGCTTGCACCCTGCCAGCTATGAGCTGTCTCAGGAGCTCGAGCCCCCGGTCGACACCTGTCCCAGCCCCCCCACCTCCTGGGCCCCGCGGCTAATTAGCAAGAAGCTGACTTCGTAAGTCTCCTGGCTCTCTGTTCAGCTCGTACACACTATGAAGTTTTCTCTCTATGATACGTAATAAGCATCATCATTGTTGAATGTTTTACCCAAAATAGCTTTTTCTATTTCTGTTCAACACAAATTTGCTAAAGCGTGTAGCTTATTTACTGGTTTCCCTCTTGTATGTGTGTGTGTGTGTGTACACGAGCAGGCTGTTGACCCCGGGCGATGGTACAAACAGCAAGACACATGCAGACCAGATCAGTGTGTCTTCCACGGGGTCCAGCAGCTCGGAGTTGGACGGATTATCGACGCCGCAGCTCTCACCGAGAGGCAAGGTAAAGTCCTTTGCTTGAACTTTTTTGATTTGAATCATTTACTCTTTTGTGTACTTGATCTTAATGTATTATCTTAATGTTACTTCTAATAAGACCAACTATTAAATCCACTGTTCTTGATGTGGTTATTAATCATGGGTTTATCCCTTAATACCCAAACTGGTCTCCAATTGTGCTGTTGCTAGACTGTGTTTGCTGGTTGAAAAGCTAAATGCAAACATGATGGCTAAATGGTGTCTCCATTCTGTCTTTAGTCTTCACCCTGCCCTTCTCACGAAGACTTTGAAGCCTCCCCGTCCGCCGGTTCAGAAGTTTCCACGACCTCCGGCTCCCAGACAGACGCGTCGGTTTCCCCGTCGATCTCCATGAGCCAGGACCCCAGCCCTGGTTCCCACGCCTCTGCCTCCACGAGCTCTCAGCCTGTCTACAACAAGCAGGTGGCCGACTCGTGCATCGTGCGGGTCAGCGTCGAGTGCGGCAACAACGGCAACGTCTACAAAAGCATCCTGGTGAGACGCGATGGAGCGCCTTTGGGGAATGGTCCCTTTGGTCAGAATGGAAAACATGATCACTGGGCATGGGGGTTGTGGTTGATCACAGTTTCAGCCTGGGAGAGCGATGGGGTGAACGCCAAACAAAAGTTTAAATAAAATGACAAGATGAGAAAATACTCCCTTGGGGAATTCCGGAATCTTGGTCTAGATGTAGCCGAAATTCCAGGCTGAAACAAACCACAACACACTGATTTATCATTTTACAAATGTATAAAGAGTAGCTGGGATTGGTCGTCTTGCATTTAGCCTTTCTGCAAACCATGCCCTTAAATATGTGAGCCCTTGATTTTTTTTATTGCCTATGTGAAAAGTGATCCACCTTTGGGTAGCTTACACACCTTGACTCAAGCAGCCCTGGCCAAATGCATAATACTAAACCCTGTTTGGGGGGGGGCTGCAGCCCCCTTACAGTCCCGATTGGGATAAGCTCTTAGACAGAGAGGCGCTGGATGGATATAATCGAACCTTCAGCCGGTTCATATTATACATCTCAGTAATTGCATAGGTTCTGCTTAGATGCACTATTAACTGTAGTTTCTCCTTGCGTTCCTTCCAGCTGACGAGTCAGGACAAGACTGCACAGGTCATCCAGAGAGCGCTGGAGAAGCACAATTTGGAAGGTGTGGACATCCATAATTTCACCCTCAGCCAGGTGTTGCCTGAGGACAAAGGTGAGCCCTAGCAGGACACTTGACATCACAGAACATCTGGTCGCAGTTGTGCACTGATGTGGCTGCAAGCAGCAGAAGGGTTTACCAATATTGCTTCTCCCTGGGTTCCTCACAGAGCTGTGCATTCCAGACAAGGCCAACGTGTTCTATGCAATGTCCACCTCAGCCAACTATGACTTTATCTTGCGGCGGAGATGGAAGAGCCACCTAAGACCCCTGGAAGGTGCCTCCACCTCAGTTTCTCTTGCAACGCATCACCAAGCCAAGTGACAGCACCCTCTTTGGCCTACAACAGAAGAGGGGAGACGGGTTGTCATTGGGAAGGAACAGAAAAGGCAGCAGCTGTGTTTGTTGTCCTTGGAGGTGAAAAGCATTTCAGGGCAGACCAGAACCCAAAGAGAAAGGACAGAAAGTGGGGCGGGGGCTGGCTGAAGATCATCACAGAGGTGCAGAGATGCACGAGCGCTTCATCTGAAGACACGGAGAGGAGTGAACAGGATCGTTTGTAGATTTGGCATGTGTCCGGAGGGGCACATTTTATTATATATAATTTTCTTAGTGTATATAAATGCTATTGAACAAGGAAGGACACGAAGAAGCACTTTAGGATGGATATGAGTGCGTTGGGAGTGACTTTGGGAAGTCTTTTTGGGGAATGTTGGTGCTCCAAAGGGATTCCTCGAATTGGATTGTTCTGCTTAGTCATCCACTAATTATTTACACCTAATATAGTGACTAAAAGTCACACGCTATTGCCTCGTATGCAATTAAATGCACTCTAAAAGGAGCACATACTTTCTGATATAATCGGCTAGCAGCCCAGTTTTCACGTGATTTGCATTTGCACAAATTAGGAAACCTTTGCACGTAACCAGAGCCTTCGGATAGACTCATCGCATTGTGTCCTTAAGTCACGCAGACGCCCCGTGTCTTAAAAAAAAAAGGAAAGTCTTTCTGAAACGCGCAATACGGGCGTGATGTGGGGGAGCGCACCTCGCTGCAGTTTTGTCGAGTGGAATGCCGACGAGCGTTCCAGGAGAGCTTTTGGTTGGGCGGGAGGTGTGAAGCCTTGCTTGGGACACGCCCCGATGAGAGTTTCCTCTCTGACGACCTAAGGAGAGTGATTGCCCGACTGGACCAGCGGCATTCCAGCGCAACACCCTGACTTGACAAGTCAGTTCTTTGCAGTGAGGGACACCCACGGCACCATAGTGATTATTACCACTGCAGCGGACGGGAAAATGTTTGTCTGCAGCCGGGTATTCCGGCACGATATTTCAGTGTTACTACC
Source organism: Stomatorhinus walkeri (assembly GCA_026784285.1). Taxonomy (NCBI): domain Eukaryota; kingdom Metazoa; phylum Chordata; class Actinopteri; order Osteoglossiformes; family Mormyridae; genus Stomatorhinus; species Stomatorhinus walkeri. The sequence goes on along the minus strand of JAODUD010000095.1, from coordinate 7,955,527 downwards.
CAGGGAAAATGAAGGACTCGTACCACTCAAGACCTAAGAATCTGTGGAAAGGATCTTGTGGTGGTTCAGTTTCAGCCCAGACCTCGTTTTTTCTCTTAACCCCTTTCGTCTCACTCGTTTTGCCAGTGTTCTGTTCTGTTTGCTCTCTCCTTCGGAGAACTCCCATTGTCTCAAGTGCCAGTGTTATATTCTGCTCTGATAATTTCCAAGCTGAATGTTCCCCCTAGCGTATTAAAATTGCAGAAGATGTCTGTTGCACAAATTAGAGGATAAGTATCCGATGAACGAAAGTCCGCCTTATCTTTCCAGGTGTAAACAAGAGGCACTTTTATTCTGAGGACATTCTGATCTGAGTCTGTTTTTAATTTATATTGTTTTCATTTTATCTGTGCATTTTAAATAATATATTGAATATTTAATATATTGTCGTGTTTATTGTTGGTCTCTATGTCCCAGCTATTGTTTTTTTTTCTTCTTCTTTCCCAATAATGAGTCTCTGAACGATTTGCCTGGCAATCGAGGAAGTATTTATGTAAATGAGAGTGAACCTAAACAATGAGCTGTGTGTGTGTGTGTCTGTGTGCAAGTGCAGGAGATGTGTTGATAAGGTTGTCAGTGTGCTGTTTATATTTGGGCTGTTTTCAGAGGAGTCCTTCTGACCAGCACCTTGTATCAAACTCCAGGCCACAGCTTGGTGTTTGTCATCTTCTCCGTTCCCCATGCACCCTGTAGAATGCATCGCATGGCATGACCTTTGTGCCTCTCCTCTGGCTCCGTGTGACTGTCATTGCTTTTAAACTTCGCAGCAGTAGTTGCAAATAAAAACTCAAATGTCTGTTCATGTGTTTGTTGACATTGTTCACTCATAAAAACTTGCTGCATCGGAAGAAATTTGATTAATCCCCTTTATACTTAATGGGGAAAATCACTGTAACGGCAGCATAATGCAAGTTTCTTTTTAGTTCATGGCTTCAAGTGGCAGACTGAGCTGGCATTTGGCTGCAGTCTGTACTCATCTGTCGACCGTGACATGACCCAGACAGATGAGACCGAGATATGGATCGCCCTCATGTGGCAGGGGGATAAAATTTTCTGATCTACCCCTCCTACATTACTACAGTACACTGACTGCAGAAACGGAGGCGGCACCTGAACGCTGGTAACTTAAGGATGCAGTGATGAACAATCACAGAGAAGTGGCATGTTAATAATTTCATGCGAATAATTTCATGCGAATAATTTAAAGGGTATCGTGAGATGGACAGTCACAATAGAAAAATGAAGAGGCTGAAGGTGTATTGAAGTTTTTCAAAAGTAAACACACAAGAGCATGATGGTATGCCCACTTTACAATGTCTTTCCGCAGCTATAGCACAAGATATCGATAAATATATGTGAAAATCACAGTGGATAGGGCAAACTCTACACGAGTGGATTACAAACCTGTTCAACAGATGGCCCTAGCTTTCTAAAACGGTGAGAAAGTGCTGAATCTGTCTTTCTGTTACTCAGACCATAGCCTGTGATTTACTTGTATATGTAAGAAAGCTGCATCACAGCAAGCCACTAGGTGGCGGTGAATATACGGAGGTGGTGTGAAAATAGAGACCTTGACGCTTATAATCGGGCAGCTTTATTTAAGGAGTTTGTAGGAGCGGAAAACATAATATAGTAAGACATCTAATGTGCTTCTCCAAGGATTCTGCATTGGAGTGGTTCTTGTATTTAGTGTTGACACCCTGAACTCTTCATGTAGTACGTTTCAGCTGACGTAAACGTGAAATTTGCTGCATCTGCATTACAGGTGCAAGAAACGCAGGACCCAAGACAAGATCACATTCTTAATGCAGTTAGCACCTTCCCATCTTATCTGTGCTTAATAAAGATTGAACAGCAACAGCATTATAGATTACTTAACCCAGTTAATAAAATACAGTCAAGGAAACCCTGCCGTGGACCTGTAACCCCCCCAGGTACTGAAAATGGATGGATGGATGGATGGTGAATGAAGGCAAGAAAATCTAAGTGGAAAACGTATATAAGGCAATAGAGGAAAAGATCTGACTCCAGAGGTCTTGTGAGGACCGGGGTCTGGAGTGGAGTGGTACTCTCCTCACCCCCCCGAGAGGACAGCCAATGCAGAGCAGCATCTCCCCCCGCAGGGCACCTCCTTTGGGCTATGATCTGAGGGTGGAGGTCTCACATTCATGCCCGCTGGGTTCAGATAGCAATCAGTCATTGGGTAGAGCATAAGAAACACATAGCGGCATTGCTTCCCGGAGCAATCCTGTTTTGCACATTTGGTTCCGCATGTTTTCTTGCTGAGATTAAAAGCTCTTGGCCGCGAAGTGAATGCGCACGACTGCTTATGCGGAACAGGCATGCAGGGATTCTCTCCACTGGCTTCTGATCACAGCCAGAATGAAGCACGACACCTTTGTTCTGCTTGACAAAATACCCAGATCCCAAATTATCCATAGAGTCTCCTGTACTCCTGCTTGGGTGGACTTCTGAGTGACTCTGTGGGGTTCGCCCCCCCTGCCCCCCCCCCCCCAGCATCCGGAATGTTTCACTGCCCCT
>JAODUD010000095.1:7918976-7929701 GCA_026784285.1 Stomatorhinus walkeri | reverse complement strand
AAAGAGCAAAAGAGGGGGACAGAGAGTCTGAGACCAAGGGGGGAGAGAGAGAGAGGGGGGGGGGTGGGATTAGAGTCGGCTCTAAAAATAGAGCGAGAGAATGGGAGGGATGTGCTGTAAGGAATTCAATTGGCGGAGAGGAGAGGAATTTTACCAGCACTGCGGTATATAAGAGAAACGTCAGCAATGGTGGGGTGGGGGGGGACACTTTTCATGGATCAATGAATCATACCTAATATTAATCCCCCCAAACATCCCAACTCCACCACAGAGACAAATAGGTTGCACTGAAGCAGACTGCTGGTGTGGTGTGGTGTGTGTGTGTGGGGTGCAGGGAAACAAACTGCTAACGTCACTACATACGCACACAGTTCGTTTATTGCTCCTGCAGCCAGGACAAGCTACAGGCATTAGAGTTTTTTCCAGCCCCGCCAGTGCAGAATTGGCTTCGGTTCCCATATGCATCACGGACGAGGAAATTACAAGTAGCCGCACAACGCAAGCATGCACCACGATGTCGGCCCAAACACGGCCACCATTTGCTCATCTGCTTGTTGGACCGTACCGGGAGCTACAGTCTTAACTATCAGAACCGTGCACCCGCTGACCTCCAGAGTCTGGACATTAGAAACCCTGCTGACAGCTGATACAGCAGGACCAGAATTCACTTTACTGGCAATGCAACAGGCCAAGGAGTCGCTGTTGTACCTTTGACCTACAACCATGCGTTTTGCATAAATTCTTTGTGAATGAATTTGGTCAAATAAAAAAAAACATTCAGAGCAGAAGCATGGACCAACAGTCCAACAGGCTCCACCAACTCTTGCCCAGGTCCCCCCAGGCGTGCTCCACCCACCCTCACTGCTCTTCTGCTTTATATGCTCCACCCATGCAGTTGGAGGTCTCTCATTCTAGACAATCCATACCTGGATTAATTGCGAAATTCCATGAACACCAAGAACGTGCAAGCGCAGATTAAGGCGGACAGAAACTGGTCAGTCTGGATGAGTATGATCACACACAGGACAGGTGTAGCGTTCTGCATCTCCCATTCTGGCAGAATATGCAATAGCACACAACCTCCTACACACATTTTTTTGTTTCGACACACCCGAACAGGAAGCCAGGAGGAAGCATATGTAGACAAGAGGCGTGGCATAACGGCGCCACGTGTTCTGGACCGGCTCTTTCCGTGGATTTGTTTCCTCTACTGGACAGCACTTTCTGAGGCTGGTGTGAACCTACACGGAGATCAGCTGCACCTTGTCCAACTCTACTAGCTACAAAGCCAGAGAGGCAACACCTTGACTTAACACCGAGGTACAACCGCCGCTTCATGTGTAAAATGTCCAGTTGTTTTTCATCATGACTGACAGAAACACGGTGCTGACGTCACAATAAATATTTTGTATGCCGTATCCATGACCATGGACAATGTCATGATTTCCATACACATTTTGCAAGTCATTTGCATTTTCCTCTGCGGCATCATGAGCCACAAATACGAGGTGCCTGAACACAGGAGGACTAAAACAGCTGCGTTCCTTTTTACAAAATACACGATTTGAAAACTGTGCAGTATAATCACACCGGTTACTTAAGACTGAAGGAACACAGCATGCAGAAAGTCCACAATGTATGACCGTTTCTGCTACTAGAGATCACACAAGTAGAGCAACTACTTCAGTTGTCCTAACCCCTGTAAGACCAGCAAGAATGTGCCCCGGGGGCCAGCGAAATTTCCCCCTCCCCCACACTGAACTTCCCTAGCCTCTCTCTCCTTTTCCCGGACAACCGATTTGACCTACATTTCCGAGCTACTGGTGCCAACTGGGTTAAGCGGCGCCCAACTGCCAGGCATGGACACACACTTTGGGTTTCCACTAGTTGCGTCACCTCTTTTATATAGCTAATTGCGGGCGGAGGGGGCTAATATCTTTATCCTTCCTTACACAACCTCACAAATTGCCCTTAGGGACAGTGACGTGAGATGTTAGGTGGAATTTCAGCCTGAAGGAAGGACGTCAGGTATTTCAGAAACGATTCGGATGAGAAGTTTGTGCACTATCCCTCACATGGGACCCGGGGCAATAGCTTTTTCTTGTTTTGCCTGAGAGCACCACCAGATGAAACACGCACGCGCGTTTAATGTAAATGAGCAGCTGCATGCAGCCTTTTAACGGCTGGATACCACGGAGCGACAGACTCTTGGGAGGCCCTGCGTGAGCACAGCTCCAGAACAGTCAATGCAATACTTTTGTTAAAGGAGGGGCTCATGAATATCAGGCGCCGTTTTTATTCAGTTTGAAGGCATTTTGGCAAACTTCTGGAAATCCTAGATCTTTCAAGGACCGGAAGCCCAGGAGTCAAGCTGTATTATTTAGTACCGGCATGTGTGTCGACTTTTGAGTGTGAGAAATACAGGCAGGACAGTCAAACAGTAAGAGGGTGGGCTGGATACCCTCCCCACCCCATTGGATCGCCTCTTCTCCCACTCATGCATAACTGCAACACTTCTGATCACATAAAACATCACAAAAATTTATGTGCGCTATAGACGTTTTGTGCTGCCATAAAATGTCATTATAAATCCTTTTACTGCACACGTATTGCATACGAGGCATTTTAGCTAAGCTGTATGAATACAAATAAATTGATGTAACTGAAAATAAATCAGCTTTGCATAAAATCTCGGTACCTATAAAACTCCAAACGGATTTCACGCCGTCTTACAAATGACGTCATCTTAGTATGAGGAAATAACTGGCAAAGTTTGAAAAAAAGAGAGAAAACAAGTGCTTTTGACGTCAGCGTTAGCGATTACAGTAACGTGCACATGACGGCAGATAGTATCAGTTCAAATGAGCTAATCATTTTAAGTTTAAATATTCAGTTTTTCCTTTCTCTTTTTTTAAACGCCACTTATGACTCACCACTGACCCTTTACAAGTTCACAGGCGGTTTTCATCCAGGAAATGTTACAACATTAGCAGCTCAGCGTAGCCACTTCCTAACCAATCCTCAATGAATCTTCAATCTACAAGTTTACACGTGGATACAATCACTGTCACGAATACACAACAAAACTACATAACAAAGACTAAACCAAAATAATATGCGTGCGATCGTCTATTACACAAGCCGGCGTCAAAGGCAGGCAGCGATTCGATATTTATTTTTTTAAACAAGCTGGCACGTCGCACTCGTAAGCGGACACGTTTGTGTGATGATGAAATCGGATGAGTAGATGGCATAAATATTCTGTTACACAGTAGAAAACTGTATAAATAACGAGTAGCATTGCAGCCCCTCGTGTAAATCTCAGCAAAGAGGCCCACACGTGGGAATGAAAGGGGAATCTTTAGTTTTGGCGTTTCCCTTCGTCCTCGTGGATCCATAACTTGACAATGCATCACTTAAATAAAAAAAAACATATGTACTGCCATTACGAAACGACCGCGCAACACAACCACGTCCCGTGATATACCATACCAACAAAGCCATCTCTCCTCGTTTCAAGCAAATATATTCCTTACGTTCTCAGTGTGAAAGTTAAAAAAATGTAACCTCCGCGCCACCATCGCGTCGCTTTATAACTTTCAATGTCAGAAAATGAGTGAAACTATTACATTTTGTAATACAATTTTAGCTTTTATAAAGTCAAATAACCGCGGCTTTCGTTTATTGTGAGCTGCGCCGGTTTCAAAGGCTTTGCTGCCCCCGTTCATTTTACATTTCTGAAGGAATTTAACCCCCCCCCTACAATAGTCAATAGCAAAACGCACCAGGGCTTCGCCTCGCCCTGACATTGAGAAAATCAAATACGCACCGCTCGTTGCCAAAACGCTGCCCATCCACCCTCACCCCGTAAAACAAGACGCTACACGAATGCTTTGCAAAACTCGGCGACTGATATTATTCATTCGAGTCCGGATTCGTGTTCACAACATCCACGAACAATTAACACCAGCACATGTAACAGTAACAGTAAAGGCTAGGCACGAACAAAGAGGTGAGCGTGAATCCAGGCTAATACATTGTGCAATACGCTGTCACCGTTTCGCTTGCTCTTCTCCGAATATACAGCCCTTTCTGCAGATTACCGTATGTTAGCAAGGAGGTATTTTTATACATATACGAAAACTTACCGTTCCGGCGTGTACTAAAAATCCACAGTGTTCAGCGGCACAGTCCTATTCGGGGGCTGTAGTTCTCATTTATTCAGTCTTCTTACTTTCTGTCTTCTGAGTTTGGACTGAAATGCAGGCTGAGGTCGTCCTCCGCGCACCAGCGCTGAATGGTGCTGGGTTTCAGCGCGTGCACTCCGTGTCTCGCGTCTCCCTTTGAATCCTCATGTTATGTTGGCGATTTGCTCCGATTTCAGTCTCTCTCTCCTTCTGTCTCAATATGTATGTTAGTAGGTCAGTAGTTGCATAACAGAACACTTTGGTGCCTAGTCACGTTTTTTGTTCTCTCTTACCCCTCCTTCTTTTCCTTCGTTTTTTGCCCGTGTAGCAGCGAAGGGGAGGGGCGATGGGCGGGGTGGGGCGTGGCCAGGGGAGGAGCCAGGGCAGCGGTGCAACGCCGAAGGAGCGCTAACGTAACGCATACATAATAGAGTTACTAAACAAGGTGTAAAGTGTGGGGCCGGGGCGGGCAGTAGGAGAAGGGGGCAAATACAATAAGCCGGAAAAAGTATATTCATGTGCTTGTATGTCAGCTGTAGCGGAGCCAGGGAAAGTGGCGATAAACGTCCGATAAGGTGAGAACCGGGTATCATAAATAAAAATTTCAGAAGTTGAACGAAATAACGAGAAAGGTGAAACGAATGGGCCTATCTGATTGGAAACTGAGATGCAAATTAGAAGCTACATCATCTGCAACTGTAACGCGCTAATTGCATTAAACTTGCGTTTAAAAGTTTTCTTACCAATCGATCACGTTTAACTTTTGTGAATGCAGAGTGCTGGAGTTAGATTTCCACCGTACCAGAGGCCGTCGAAAGGGTTTAGATCAGTTTTCACATGTTGTGTTTGACATTTAGAAACTGCGATCGATGTTAGTTAAGTACTCTTGACACAAGCTCTACGTATTTTGAAATAAACATTCACGGTTGCGCAAGTCTATAAATGCCTTAGCTTGGTGGAAAGAATGGTACAACGCAAGGACTGAAAAGCGGAATAGATGTCTTTAAAATAATCAAGTAACACATGCTGGTTTACCTTATGCTGGTCTTATTTATTCAATAAGACATGAAACATGACTGAAAATTACTGTGGATCCTCAACCGACGCATTCAGTTAAAAAGTAAGCGAGCTGTCCATCATCTGCTGAAACCATGGCTAGTTTATCAAATACACGGATGTAGATGCAATGTGAAGGAAGAGCAAATGCAAAGGTTTGAGTAACGGGGAAGTGCCGAGTACCTTTACGAGTATGATTCATATAACAAATTATATATATATAACATTGCATAATAACACGGGCATGCCTAAATAACTTTTGAAATTTCATTTTGTATCACTGCATAAATATGTCTCGTCGTAAGTGTAAATCAGTCTGTATAGACACTAATTCAACATCATTCAGCATTCAGGCAATTATCAGGTGCAGTACACAATGAAATTATAAAAGAAAAACGAACATAGAAAATGTGTATATATGTGTAAGTGTATATATACACACACAACGATATATTCAAATGCAGTTTTACTATGTGAACATTTAATTTTATATTATGGTTTGCATGCAGGGTTGCATGATAGAACGGGGGAGAGTCAATCTGTTTGAAACACGTTTGGGGGGGGACGTTCTGGTTTGGTTTGAAGGAGTGAAAGGAAGTGTCTTATCTGCTCAAATAAGCTCACAAATTAATTTCCCTTTTTCTCACATTGTTTATAGTTGGTTATCTCCAGCACATACTTATTACTATATTAATCATACAATACCCCCCCAAAAAAGCAAAATTAAAGTAAAAAAAAATAAAAATTAGGGAAGACGTGATTCTTCATTGTGTCTTATTTTTTAGTTGAGCAATTCAGGAGTGGAGTTTCAGTTTTGTCTTCAACTGAATTGTTCTTTGACACTGGTTTGTGTGGGTCAGACCGACCTGACCTTGTGTAATTATTTGTGGCATATCCGTATCTCTGTTCAGCAAGGGCAACATCGGTCCAGGTCTGTATCTTTAAGAAGTTTCTCTCAAACATAGCTGTTCTGATCTTTTTCTTATCTTTTTACAATGTGTAACCTGCTTACATATTATATTTTGTGCTCTTTTTTCCTCTCATTACCTTCAGAAAACATCTGCAGGCCCTACAACATAAGTGTTTCTGTCAGATCTCATATGAAACCATCAGCTCCCCAAACTGGCACAATGTTCTTATCTTCTACCACAAAAGAATAAAATAATTGCATGTACTCCATTTGAGTAAGAACCTTTCTTATTTTCCTCACATAAAGTTATTACAGCCCACAGCCTGGTTAGAAGATGTATGGATGATAGACGGATAGATGTTACAAGTCTCTATGACAGGGGTCTCACACTCGAATCAGTCTTTGTGCTATGGATGAGAATTTAGTGATGAGTGGTCATTGTTGACACAAAATGTGTCTTCTGTATTTAACCCATATGTGATGTCATGACATAGCAGGGGGCAGCTAATTCAGCACCCGGGGAGCAGGGCTTGAGGGTGGTACCATGCTCAGGGTACCTTAGTGGTGCTTTGCTGGTTAGGGATTTGAACCCACAATCTTTCAATTATAAGTGCACTTCACTAACCATTAAGCCACCACTGCCCACCACTACTAGTTTCGCAGTAAAAATTCCAATACTTGGTATTACCATTTCAAATTTTAATTATTAAAACTAGAGATGTACCGATCCAATATTCAGATTGGTATCGGCACTGGTCCAGACCTCTGTCATGCATCTGGCACTGGCCATACATGACCAATCCACGTCCGGTACTTACTCATTTAGTTTTTGGCTGTGTTTAAAAACACAGCTCCTATTTCGTGTTAAATATATTTGTGCAATCAGTCGCACGACAACTCTTTCCTATTTTTGATGTGATTTTTGGGCAAAAATGCTTAAAACGTTGAAGAAACAAGGTGGAACACTACGTTGTGTATTTTTCTAAGAGCTTAATTTAAGATCTTTTGGCACACATTTTTTCATCTGTATAAAATATTCATATATAAAGTATAAATAAATAATTAATATTTATTATATAAAAATATTAAAGTAAAAAGAGCTCAGTGTAGGAATGTGAATCAGTATCGGCAGTTGTCGGATGCGGATCGGAACTGAAAAAATGTGGATCGCCCCATTACTAATTAAAACCGTAGTTCATTACCGCACTTTGAAAAAGTTCTCCAGCATGAACCAAAGGTAGCAACATTCTCCCAGATGCAAGCATGCAGGCACAACATGAAACCTGGGTTTGTCAGCGAAATCATGGTAGAAGGCAGCCACAGCTCACTGGAGATTTTTCAGCCTTTTAAGAGGACTAGGTCTGGTGTACTTTTTGAACATTTTCAGAACATTTCAATCGCAGCATGATAATACCGATATGCACACTTCGGATGGAGCGCACAGGCCTACAGTGCAGCACTGACCACAAAGCAAAGTTTACAGGTGCAAACAGAAACCCAGACATGATTGTGCAATTTCTGAGAGTTACCCTCTTCCTTGCTAGAGTTATCCAAACAGTTGAAGCGGGTAATGTGTCTGTTTGGAAGCACATACCTTTCTGAAACTTTTCTCCACCATGAACTGGTATTTTTCTGGTTTCTGGTAGTAGGCAGTAAACAATATCTGAGCAGGTAAGCAGAATGTCCTGAATATAGTTAATGACTGTATACATTTCGAAAAGTTGAAAAAGATGGGACACGTTTTGTTTTGTTTTGTTTTGTGACATTCCCTTGGCGAAGCTCCATATAGACAGTGGCTCCTCAGGTAAATGGGTGAGAGACCCCTGCTTTATGACCTCAACCAGCTGCAAAAGTAACTATTTCTATCATGTTCCAACAACATACCCAATACAAGACACAGACACAAGTCTGTGCTTTTCAGCCATCAGACATCCATAACCCTGGGTAGGACAAGTGGTATAGAAGGTGAATGAATGAATGAAAGTGTCCATAATGAGAACTGTTGAATTTTTGTACAACATTTACTGTTTTGTTCCTTTAGCCTTTTTTCTAAACGTGATTTTTATACACGTGGAGATTCTTTTAAGCCATTTGAGGTTAAATACTAAATCTAAGGAATAAGAACAAGAATGTGTTCGTGAGCAGCACCTAAAACAGTGCAGCACCTGCACAGGAAGTGAACTGGTACCTTCCTCCCTGCAGGGAAGTACAGTACATTTAAATCAACCAATGGACTGAAGTATCACATTTTATGATAAATATGACTGTCATATACTGATGCTTCTTGTACATTCGGCATTTCAGACATAAAATGTAGCCATGTACCTCTTTTGCTCAAATGATTGCCCAAACGGTTGCCCAAACGATTGCCCAAATGACTATTTTCCCCTATTTGATCACTTCACAGAAAATAAGTGTCTGTGTAACAGGTTTGTAGAGTTCAGATAAAATCTTGATGTGACAGTAACGAGCTGGATGTTCATATAATTAAAACGTGCATGAGACTGCTATCAGCACTGCGCTATTATGGAGTTTTTGGTTTATAATTTTAATAATTACTAAGGAGTAGGATGTATGTGTCACAGCAAGAAGGAAGAACAATTCAGATGCAGCCTTTGGGTGAATTAAAAGAGGTTTTATTGTGAACCAAAAAGTACACAAACAGTAACAAAGGATTGTGTGGGGTCAAATGCAGGAATGATTAGGAGGGTCTAGGACGGAGTGGGGAGGGTGGAGGGAAACTGTTCTACAGACTGCCGGTGTGGGTGTGGATTCCCCACTGGATCCCCCCCCCCCCCTCGTTCTGGGCAAACCTAGCACAGGAATGAAGGTCGGGGCTACTGGGCAGAGCGGACACTGCCTAATCATGATGGTGGGGGCAGCACCAACACCAACCTGCACAAGGACTAACACCAACAATGACTGAGCTAGGGGGCAGGGCACAAACTGATGCCTATATACAGGGGTAATGAGGGCCAGATGAGGAACGGGTACGAGTGTTTGCGAGGTAAAGGCAAGGAAACAGGCAAGCTGAGCCAAACCGGAAGCGACAGGACAGGGAGACTAAGAGGGAATGTGTGGCTGGTGTGGTGGCTCTGTGGTTAGCATACTGCCTAGTGCTGTATGGATTCTGGCCCCACCTTGACCAAAATAAGCAGTTTGATCATGGATGAAAGCATGCATCTGTATTCACCACAACTCATTAGGCTTCAATTACGCCAATTAATACAACATGTCCATTAATAAAGTTGGTGACGGCCTAGTGTCCTAAGATGTAAAATTGAATTTAAGTTTGCATTAACCTCAAGATCATGAGGGCTATTGTGAGTAAAAAACAGCTTCTTTCAACATTTAAACGTTCAACATTCCTTCAACCGACTAAAGAAGGTTTGATGACGTCATCCACATACTCTGGCTGGGATGCCTCCACGTACAGCAATCATTAAGAATCAAATAGATTAAGTGACAGCAACTCATCATTTTTTAATGAACGTCTTTCACGTTTTTTTTAACCTGGATTTTCCAGGCATCGATGGGGAAGAATTTTCCCCGTCTCTCTGATATTAGCAGTTTTTAACAGGTTTAAATTTTATTTATTGCATTTGTCTTAGTTCCTTAAAATCTTGTTTTTTTATATCGAAATGTTGCACAATATCTGTCACCGACATTGTGGTAGTGTTGCAAAACTGATTTGCGCAAGACGTAAACAGTCGGAAAGCGCGAGCAGCGTCGGATTCCGCCGCTCTGCGCTCGCGCCGGAGATCTGCAGCTTGTGGGACCCATAATTTATTTCTATCGAGTATCGCGTTTCCATATTCGTCCAGACGTGACAACTGATCCCGGGATGCAGCTCCGCGCTGTAAAGCTAGGGTGCGGGTGGGGGTGCCGCACGGGTACCCAGCTGACGGCGTGAGCTTTGCGTGCGTATTTGTGTGACGGGTGGTGTCGAGTGACGGGGTCCGGCGGCGACTACGGTTGGGGTGAAGAGGGGCTATGTGACAGAAAGGCAATTGTTCCAATCATTGTTGCCCAGTACTAGTAACAATCATTATCCAATGTGCGTAATGCTTGGTTCTTTGTCTGCTATCGTATAAATGCGCCAGTGGTCTTAATATATCTAGATTTAGTGTCCACTTTTACTTACATGGCTTTTACTTTTCTAAATATTAATATTTAGAATATTAATATTTCACATTTACTATGCGTTGTGTTTGCTGCTTATTTTTATGTATTCTGTCTTTTGTGTAGTTGATTTAATTTTAAAATTAATAAATGGTATATCGTTTGTATATGGGCTGCATTCTGGTGGTTTCTGGCAGAGCAGGGAAGCAGGGTTAGGGTCAAAGTCATCTCTGCTGCTTTTGCAGTGAATTCAGGGAATGACGTGGAATTATCCCACTTTAGAGAGGTGACCTGTCAAGCAGAGGGGTAGAGAATGAGGGTGTGGTCACCAGAATTACCCCCACCTCTCTGTCTATGCTACCTTCATGCCCTCTTTGTTCTCAAGCCAGCAGTAACACAAAGCTGAAACGCTGGCCTTGAACTTGGCAAACCACCCCCCCCCCCCACTTT
>JAODUD010000095.1:7844861-7859387 GCA_026784285.1 Stomatorhinus walkeri | reverse complement strand
TCATGGAAAAACTGGTAATGTGTATCTGCTCATGGAAAAACTGGTAATGTGTATCTGTTCATGGAAAAACTGGTAATATGTATCTGTTCATGTTTCACATCTGCTCAGAGATGTTCCCCACCAAGGGGCTGTGAACATCCAATCCACAGCTTGTTCATGGCGTATTAACCGCTGAGTGTGTGGGTGTGTGTGCAGGATTGGACCCCTGGTGCAGATGGCAGAGTTAGAGGAACCTCTGGGAGTCCCTGTGCGTCGCTGTCCAGGTCTCAGCACCCCTTCTCAACATTTAGGAACCTGTCCTCACTCTGAACACAGTATTGTCATCCATGATGCTAACATGCTCATGCCTATACATATACGCACATACATACATATACATACACATATATGTGTATTTGTGCGTGTGTGTGTGTGTGTATGAGAAGTACTTTAAGAAAGAAAATACAAATAAGGCATATTGCAAAAATAATTCCTATTTTTTTGTCAAACATCTGAGTACTTTGTTATATTGCACAAAAATCTATTGCCACATTTATGATGTAAGTGAAGATGATTTCTGAACAAAGCTTTCTAAATCTTTTTACGCAAGCATGTTCTGTGGACATAGATTCCCAAATGGTGCCTATTAATGGTAATCTGTTACGGTGTCATTTTAATCCTGTTTTATTATAATATTAAATGAATCATGTTAATGTATCCTTAATAATGTGTTGAATTTTTTTTGAATGTGAAGGTTTTTCTAACTGTATCGTGCATCCATCAAGCTTTTATCCTTATAAAGGCTGCGGAGTTTGGTTGTATGGTTTTTTATATCATAATTATATGTGAGCGGTCCAATTTGTGGTTCTTAACAATGTGTCAGTAGAGGGCGCTTAAACCCATTGAAATAAACTTGTGTTCCCGTACCATTTTTTTTCCGTTTGCAAATAAGACATTATGACTCGAATATCATGTAGTGTAGATATGTGGTTTATTGTTACGTGTTTTTTTGTGAACAATTTGAGTCAGTTTTATGAAACAAACTTATTTTGAATTTAGACGAAAACGAAAACTCGTGTGTTTATAGGGGAAAATAATATGGAAACGTTTGACACGGTATGACCAAATTCATAAATGTCGCCGCTGAAGGTTTCAAAGCTGGTCTGTAGCAGCAGATAATCTGATTATTCTCTCTGAAGTTATGCGGTCATATGTCGCGTGAAATGGTGAGAAAGTAGTTGTATGCATTTCATAAAACACAACAAAAGTTGGTTATGTTTTTACCAGTAGTATTTCTCGATGCTGAAAGTATTCGCGAAGACGTCGTAAGTTACATGACACGAATTTATTTATATATCGCATTCCCTCCCTTGCGCCCGTAGCTTCCAGTATAGGCTCCGGACATTCGCCTCCCTGCATAGTACGAGCAGGTATATAAAATGGATGGATGGATGCATGCATACATGGCCTCTTGACTATACTAAGTGCGTTGAAGACCCTTGGTGGATTTTTTTTTTTCGTTTTTTAATAAAAGCATGAACACAAAATCTACAAAAAAATATAGTATTCTCTTTGTGTTAAACGTTTGATTAGATTCGGGCGTAACTTAACCAGTTAGCAGTGTATGCACATATGTAATATGAGTTTCTCGATGTAGTAATGAAGTGTCACGACACAACTTGTGACAGCGCCACCAGCAGGAGAACATCAGACGCTGCGGACGGTCTGATGTAACTTTTTAGCGGTTCGGAGCTGGTCTGTAGTGGAAAGCGTGGAGGTCAGTGGTTGTCATTTATTTAGTGTATAATTTGTTTCGCTGTGGTTAGTACTTCATTTTCTCACAAATGACGCTAAAAGTTCTTCCCATTTTCCCACGACTGTTTCATAAGGCTTAAATTATATATACCAAACTGTGCCACGGCAATGTGGGAGTTAGAAACCTAGCTTGCCGCTCTGTGTGTGGCGTTTGCACAATCTTCCCGTCACGCTGTTATTCTGGTTTTCTGTTACACTTCAAAAACACGAGCTTACGATAATTAATGTCTCTAAATTAAACACAGCATGTGAGTGTGTGCCTTGTGATAGACTGGTGTCGCCAGTCATACGCCCTGTACTTCCTGGGATAGGCTGCAGACTGTGACCTTGTTTTAGTAAATTCGTAAATTTTCACTGTTTAGAATAGTACACGGCTGTTAGATGCTAATACTGGTTCTGTAGCTGACTACGCAAAGTTCAATATATTCGAACTGCAGCAAAACTCCTGTAACTGGTCATTTTGGAAAGTAGTTTTATTTTAATCTTCTTGGCCATCTTTACCCCTCAGGCAATGTGCCAGTATAGAGTTTACCTGTGTCACCCAATTTGAGATTTTAGTGACCTCATTAAATCCCATTTGTCTGAATAAATGCAGTGAAATCCAATTAATTGTGATTTGCTCAGTCCGTCAGTTGTATCCTTAGGGTAAAAGCTGGCTTTATGGAATTGGCCGTGCGTGTCTGTGTGCCTGACATAGACCTTGGATTTAAAGATCCGGTAACCTTTTACTTGAAGACCAAAATACTATGGTGTTTAGGAAGTTTGCAGAAGTGAAATTGATAATTTGTTTTATTATAATATTGGGATGATATGTTTGCATAAGATTTAAGAGGTTTTAAAAAAATGTTTCTCTGTGATGACAGACCTGGAAAATATGGGTCTCCTCCCACTCTGCCATATACTCTGCCTGGCCAAAAAAAACGTCACACATTTTAATATTTCACTGGACCTTCATTAGATTTTATTATTGTGCACCTTCATCAGTGCATTGTATACACATGCTTATGCAACTTTCTTTCTCATAACGATGTTGAGCTGTAATAATGATCCAACCGTTGGCTTTTAATTACTTGCTAATTTAAATTCAAACTGTGACTTTTATTCGGTCAAGCAATTTAAGCTAAAAATATTTGCTGTGAACACAAAGTTTGTACCTGTTACCTGAATATCCTTAAGTTTGACAATAAAGTCACACGTGTCCTTTTAATGGTTCCTGTGGTGTTGTAGAAAACTATCAGTATATTGTATATACCTGGTGTGTATCACTTCCACGGTAGAATACAAAAGGTCTCCCCTTAGGGATCTAACCAGGGACTGTTAAGCTTGGGATTTGTGTGGATCTTAGATAATAAGCGAAACAGGGTATGTCTGGATCAGTTAAATATTTTTCTCTTCCAAAGTAATCAATAGTTCTGAATAGAGTGTTTGCAGGACTCTACTGACAATTTTTTATTGTTTCATCATGTAATAGGTGTATTCATGGAATTTAATACTCTATCATTTAATTGCCTCATGCTTTCAAATATTTATTGTTGTTTATGCATTGTTATAATACCTGATACCTTGTCTGGTGGCTTGACCTTAATTATTTAATTGCCTTTTTCTGTGCTGGAATTAAACTTCATTTTTGTTTATATTGACCCTTTAATTACTTGACTGTTCTGTTGTTGGTTTTATTCAGGCTGGTATATCACACAACAGGCACAATATTTCTAGACCCTATGGACTGTCATTGCACTGAACCATCGCACCCTAACCCTATCATCTGCATATGGTGTTACATGTTTACAGTTCTGTTAATTTTTAAATATACTGTTGCGTGTTTCAACAATACCAATTCTAATCATATTATTGCACTAAGCACTTTAATAACTGTATTTTAATTTTTATTGTTTATTGTCATTGGTGGAGAATGTAAACAGAGTAATGCTGAATGAGTACAGTGACAATACAGATATTCTGTTCCATTATAACACTAGTTCTAGCTTGTATGCTAACTTACATGCTAACCTATAACAGCATCCTTATGAATCTAACATCACCATCAAGTTTGCAGACAACATCACAGCAGTGGGTCAGATCAGTGGGGGTGAGGAAGCCTTACAGGTTTGTCACTAATCACAAAAATGCACTAATCATTTATCACACCATGCATGCACTATTTTGCACAAGTTTGCACATTTTGGATTAGTTGCCAAACTGAGTTTTGTTGCTTGTGTACTTGTACTTTGTACAGTGACAAAAAAAGTTTAGTTTAATCTAAGCAA
This sequence comes from Stomatorhinus walkeri, assembly GCA_026784285.1. NCBI lineage: Eukaryota > Metazoa > Chordata > Actinopteri > Osteoglossiformes > Mormyridae > Stomatorhinus > Stomatorhinus walkeri. The sequence goes on along the minus strand of JAODUD010000095.1, from coordinate 7,855,326 downwards.
ATCTAATCTAAACAGTATCCCGAGTTATCCAAACTCAAACCCTATCTGGCCTTAAAGTTCAATTCATACGTCACTTTTCTGCATGCCCTTATGGTCCGAGCACAGGGGGAGTGACAAAAATTTCTGCAGGAGAGGTGTCCAGTGGTCTCAGCACACGCGCCCCAGTTTTTGGTTCTTGTGAACTTCATGTGGTTGGTGCTATGCATGTGCCTGGAAATTGATTAGCTGTTTCCAGTAGGTGGCAGCACTGACTTTCGCAGCGCACTAGTCAACGATGAAAGGGTAGAATAATTCATCGTAGCTATGGAGGCTTTTGATGAGCAGCTGGGTAAGGGTGTGCTCAGGCGCCCACATACATGTAACGTCTCACTGTAGGAGGCATATTCCAGTGCACAAATTTGTGGGAAAAAATACAGAGACATTGGGCAAAGAAGAGAATTCAATCGGACCAGGAGAACAGCATCTACCTTCTGCTCGTGTTTGAATATCGTAGTTGAAGCGACCGTCTGCACGCACGGAAAAATGCAGTACAGGTATCCCCTGATTTAATGTCCGCATTACATCCTGAAAAACAGGACGTTACACGATTTGGACGTCGATCAGGTATTACCATGGTCACTTAGAAACTTTGTGCTTCTCAGCTCTGCCATAGTGTACTAAGTAGTTTAATTACTTTGTAGATAGCGCTGTAATTTAAACTTCATTATGAATTATTAAAGCACAATATGAAAACATTTAGTACAGTACAGACGCATAATACAGTACTGTATAATTATTCTTATCTTTTACAAAAAATGAAACATATCATGCATAATAAAAAAAACATTATGTGTAGTAAGATGTCAATTTTAAGAGGTTTTGTTTTTTATCTCTTTCGTATAACAGTGAACATTATCTTTGTGTAACTTTTTAGTTAAAATTTCACATTTTAAATACATTAAACTATAGAAAATACAGTAACTTATACATAAGTAAGCAATTAATATAAATTCTGTAAAAATTAAGTAAAATATGGTTAACTAGAGGTTATTACAGTACTGTGACATTATAAGTCAGGCAGCAATGTTCAGTACAGTGTCTTTGCTGGCTTACAAAACTACCTAACGCCTGCCTGCTCATTTTAAAAACTGCAGCCGCTACTTCCGGCATTAAAACATAGATTTTATTTTTTATTGTCATTTTCTAGGCCATGGCCATTAATGAGAATGGACATTGATTGAATGGACATTAAATGGGGGACACATGTATGTGCACAAGAGTTTATGCACACCTCAAGGTAACACAAACCCCATCCCTAGTTTTAGGCTATATACTAATTCAAACCTTAACCCTAACAAAAAGTCTAGTGTCAACCTCACTTGTAACCTTAGCTATAGCCTTAATGTTAATCCTAACTTTAGCTCATCTCTTAATCCTAAACCCAATCCTAGAAATAACCCTTAATGCTAACCATAACCCTAGCTGTAACCCTGATAGCACCCCAAACCCTAGAGGCAGGGTAGAGCTAGGCTATAATTAAGATTAGGGTTAAGCTTATTATTAGGGTTACAACTAATGGTTATGGATACTATTAGGCTTAGAGGTAGAGTTAGGGTTACTACTAGAGTTACAGCTAGGGTTAGGGTTAGGCTAACAATTAATGCTACAGTTTGTTTTAGCATTAGGATTGCTATTAGTTTTAAAACTGGGGTAAGGGTTCATGTTAGGGTTACAACTAGGATTAGGGTTAGGATTAAATTTTGATTTAAAGTTTGGGTTCGCAGCTAGTTTCGATTTCAGGTGATAGACCTGCCTGTAAGGGTTTAGAACATGCACTGGAATTAAATGGCTTTTATGGTGCCCTGAGAGCATTTAGAGCTGGGGTCACTAACCTTTTTGAAACTGAGAGCTACTTACGGGTACTGATCCATACGAAAGGCCACCAGTTTGAAATGCCCTCCGCGGGCACCATGTCGGTGACCCCTGATCTAGAGACTATGAGCGTGTTATTTTTTCCGCATTCATATCTTTTGTACTTTGTGCAGCAGATGAAAAGCCACAGCTATAATAACTGGTTGCTTTGTGCATCCAGAAGAGCTTCTCAGCTTACCGAGATGCTTTTAATTTTATATTACTCTAGGCTAGTAAATTATGGCCCGTCCTGCTACAGTCCCAGAGAAGATACGGGGAAAACAATCACGCCTGCTGCTTTTTCATCCGAAATGTTTGAGCATCTTACCCCTGCACCCCCCCAGTATGAAACCTGCTCAGCACACACATGTCACGCTATACCGAAAAGCCTCGCGCCCCATCCACCGCGGTCCGCCATTGTTTGAGCCCCACAAAGATGTCACGCAAGTGCGCAGGGCCAGTCGCAGAGTGCGGGAGCTACTTCGATCCTCTTTATTCAAAGCACAAAAGACTCAGGGGCCCGCTTCACTCATTGGACCGCGCCAGTGAAACTGAATCATCCTTCGAGGTTGTTGTTCGCAAATGCGACACAGTCGGACAAACCTACATTTTTTTTTCTGAAATAGATGAATAATTTATAATGCCAGTTGGCTTGACCCTGATTGTCACCATAGGAATATGTCATATGACCTAGGTTAGTGAAGTCAGCTGGTTATTTAATGTGGGACCAGATAATCTGCACCCGTCCACCTCTCATACCTGCTTCTCCTCCAGGAGCCTGCCTCAGCATGCACTGGGCACCAGGCAGGGGTATATCCTGATGCCACGCCATGACAGGCCACACACACAGACGCACATTATAAGGGTGTTTAGAGACGCTGGCTTTCCTCCCTCCCCCTGTCACTGAGCTGCAGGGGGGGACAACGGAGTAGGCAGAGTAAACACAAACAAAAGCGATTCTGACAAAGGTCACACACAGAATTTGAACCCCCATCTAAGGGGGGGAGGTCATTGCAAAGTCCTCCCCACTGAGCCTCCCATCCAAATGAAATCGAAATGTCTGACGATATGAACGCTCCGTCACCATTCCCAAGCGCACACACCGGCATCCTGATTCCAACTGAACAGCTTGGCCGTTTTTCTCTGCTGTTCTGATCTGGCTCCGGACTGATTCGATTCCGAATCAAGGCTAAGCACGAGCGACAGTGAAAACACAGCCATGAATAATTAACATTATTAAGTCTGCCGGTCATTATGAGGCAGGCACTCAAAGGGAACAGAGCTTGAAGGAAAACAGACATTAACATATTTCAGTTGCAGATTGGTGTGATTTAGCAATCAGATACAGTAAGAGTTAACATTACCCAAGCTGCCTTTCGTTGCTCAGTGGACAGTTTTAGCTGTAGCACTCAGGGAACCAGCTTTATCACTTTCAGAGGGGACTTTTAACTGGGCCGCAAAATTCTCTCCAGATTCTTAAGGCGGACTCTCAGTAAAACAGAAACTGAATTCATGACGGCTAGTTTAGATATTTCTTTCTGTATATTCCTTCATCCATTAGACAGCTGTTTAATTTGAACCTTCGCTTTTTTCTCCACTACTATGAATGATGTAAAATAATTAGCTGCTTATTAAGCTGAAGCAAAACTGTCCCCTGCTCCCAAACGTCCTCCTGCCAAGGGCTATATTACTGGACTCTGATCTGTACCTAAAGATAAAATCACTTTGCTTTCCTAACATAAGAGCACGTCCATTATACCTCGAACTACCAATGGAATACTGCTACTGTGAATATATATGAAGTATGCGTGTATGATCACTTACAAATGCAGATAAATTGACATCTGATTCATTTATTATGCACGGTCTTACAGTGTTAACAAGCGCTACTCGGCCATATTCATTATAAATAAAGGAACCACAGTACTGAATGAGAGGGATGTTATTTTTATGCAGTGATGAGAAGCACGAACCAGGATGTTAATTATGAGCCCTACTGGAAATACTGAAATGTATCTTGATTAAGAGACAGAAGTGTATGGTAGAGGTAAATGGTTTTCCTCAGCATTATTAAATTAAAATTCTTGTATAACTCTTTAGTAAAAACAGACTCTGACATGTGCGGATATGCGTACATTAAAGGGGCTTGAAGTGAAGGCTACACAGGCAGTTTAATGGGGCAACGGGACAGAATCGGATCTCAGGCCAGACTGATATCTAGGGCTGTGAAACAGGATCAGAATTTAAAAAAACCTAAGACAACAAGTCCACCTGCGAGCTCCGCCAGGCACGGCCCTGGATTCATTACGGAAACACTGCTATGGGAAGGCACTCCGATTCAACTCGTCAAACTTTTCAAGTCTTCAAATTTTCCCGGACCAGACCTCCTCGCTGCACAATCATATTCCAATTCTTCCAAGCGGCTTTCTGGTTCCGGCGTTCCACCACCCCCGGCGGGCTGGGGTGAGGGGATGCGGTGCCCGCTAAAACCGCAGATATGGGGAAAAATAAACTGCAGTTGCTGTGGGGCTCCTCTAGAGCGGCGCCACCTTCAGTTCCTCTCCGTCTCATTCCCATTCACTAGGCCTGACTCCCAGCGCTGCAGCAGTGGATGCTTCTGACGTGTCTTCCTGGGGCTTTTGGACACCTGGGTGAATCAGCCAGGGCGAGAGAAGGACTCCATGAAACTGAGCATACATTTGTCATATGACAATAAAATCTCACTTTCGACATCTGATATGTTGTTTTGTTCCATTTTCAATCAAATATCATTGCATACATTTTTTGGAAAAGGGGTAACATCATTACGGTAACTCTGCGCATGGTCTTGATTGCTGAATTAAATACTACTATTGTCTGTAACACAGAAAAACCCAGTAAGAACAGTAGAGTTCAGGAAGTTACACAAGTCAGACTGGGATCAACTCAGCCTGGACAATTGTGTCTTTATCTGTGATGTCATAAACTGTGCCCTGTTTATTGAGGGAGGTGCTATTTATTAATGTTTATTGTGTTGACACTGAAGCAAACCAGAGGAGTATGAAGCACATGGAATTAGGTTATGGCCTAAAGACGGCCCATCCTGTGGAGCAGAGCCAATAACTGGCGACGGTGCTTTCTGATTGGCCGAGATCTAGGGGGCCCACCTGTTCCTCCAGCTGTACCATTGTCTTCTCATCTGTTGGGGCTGGGGGCCACACCAGGTCAAGCTTCCTACCCTGTCGGGCTGCAGGCAGGACAGTGGGACGGCGAGACAGAGTCGTCAGCAGCAGTCGTGCAGTCGGGGAAGTCACAAAAATGCCCACATCTGCACCCAAGGGCAAATTAGGCACTGGGGGGGGGATCCCCTGAGCTTTTAAAATGCAGCATTAGGAGCCGCTTAGGCCCCCACGTCTTACTGACGGTGTGACCCAGCTGCCTTCCTGTCAGGCCTTCACCTTCCAGACACTCCCGAGGTCACTTTACAGAAATTATCGGCAGCTCGATTGTCTGCTTACTTGCAAGGGCCTTTGATGATGAAGTGCTGCAGGCGTGTGCATTGAGAAAGGATGTAATCAGCAGTGGGCGACTGACAAAAACAGGGGCACGCCTACTGAGAAAGGTCACAGTGCGAGGGCAGGGTGTCAGCACAGCTTGCGTGAAAAGTAAGAATGAATGGAATGCGACCGAGAAAGTGACCGCTTCCCGTGTCAGCCAGCTCCCTCTGTGGCAGTGAAATTAAGGTGAAATGAAGGTGCCAGAGTCTAAGTGCACATGTGTTCTCTGCCACTGTAAGAGCGATGTAGCTTTATTTAGCAGGGCCTGAGGACTGATGGAAATGACGGGAGGGCAGAGTGGAGTGAAAGAACCATAACCTGCTCTGTAAAAAGCAGGCAATGTCAAAACTGTCCAAGTAGATATTGTAAGAAAAGGAGAGAAAGAGAGACAGCAAGAGAGAGTCTGAGAGAGGGAGAGAGATAGAGAGAGGGTGAGAGAGTGAGAGAGAGTCTGAGAGAGTGAGAGACAGAGAGACAGCAAGAGAGGGTGAGAGACAGCAAGAGAGATAGAGAGAGGGTGAGAGACAGCAAGAGAGAGACAGACAGAACGAGAGACAGCAAGAGAGGGTGAGAGATGGGGGGTGAGAGAGAGAGAACGAGAGACAGCAAGAGAGAGTGAGAGATAGAGAGAATGAGAGACCGCAAGAGAGAGAGAGAGGGTGAGAGACAGAGAATGAGAGACAGCAAGAGAGAGACAGCAAGGTGGGCCTGCATCACAATGGTGGATCTTTTAAACTTTTATATTAAAATACATAAAAGGCGCCACTAAAACAACCATGTCTGTGACAGAAGGTGGATTTTTCCTTCCAGCGCATGGTCAGCAGGCACTGCAGAGCCCTGGTGACGTCCTGGTGACGTCGTGGACAGTGTGTCCTTACTGGCTGCGTCATCTTATTTTACTCAGGCCGGCTACGACCACATACAGATCACACCTGCTGCTCTGCATCTCCACCAGCACCCAGCATGCCTGTGAACCTCTTTCAGCCTAGTTCACCCAGATGGTGCTGTACTATGAGCTAAATTTCCACTGTCGGGCTGGGGGGGGTTGGGTATCCAGTTGACCTTGGACCCCAAAGGCTTTTTTCTCCCTATTAGGGAATTTTTTTGGTTCCTCTCATCTATTGTCCTCTGGCTTGCTCTCATTCATTCATTCATTCATTCATTCATATAATTATGGAATGCCACTCACCCTTTTCAAATATTTTGGGGCTTCCTATATTGTACTGTTTCTCTACTGTATTGTCTTGCCTTTCACTGCTGTTTGTCCTGTATTGCACTGTTTTCCCCCCTTGTTCCTCTATGCACTCGTCCCTTTCCCTGCAACTGTAGCACAAGAATTTCACTGTATTCTTTGGAACACGTGACAATAAATCTTGAAATTTGAAAATTGAGACCCATACACGCCTCCCCCCCCCCCACCACACCCAGAATTAAGGTCAGACTGCCTGAGTAGAATGATGAGACGGCACAGAGCTCCCTAAGTTTTATTAATCGGCCCCACATGAATCTCTTGCTGGAAAACATTACTGTCCATGCTGGTGTTACAGGCCAGCAACAGGGGCAGACACGCCCAGGTGACACGGGCCGTTAACGGCAGGTGGAAAAAAAAGGTGCCGTCAAAACACGCCGGCCGTCGTGCGATCTGCTGACATCGGCCTTCAGCTGCCACGTTTAATTTGCAAGCCAAGCAGTCATAGTCAGCCTGCTCATTCTGCCTGCAGAGGGTGACTTTCAGTGACATGGCTGGGGGGGGGGGGGTTGCGGACGTGCTCAGGATAGAACCAGAAGTTACGGTAGCTGGTGTCAGATAGTTTAGTGGAAAAACCGCACAGGATGTTCTGCTAAAAGGCCCCTGCAGTTGAGTCTAAAAGTCTAGGGAAATTTTTGACTCTACAAAGATTTTGGATTCAAGGTGAAATGCACAGCAGATGGCTAAAGGAGATGCGATATACATATAGGAATACAGGGGGGGGGGCTGTGTCACTGACCTGGTGGTGTGGATGAGGGGGGCCTGGAGACCTGGCTGTATCGTGGCTTTGGGCTGATGCGTGGCTCCGTGTTTGCCCGCCGCCCGCTTGCAGTCCCGCTAGCGTCCCCCCTGTACAAGCTGTTCCTCTGCCTCCGTAGCTCTCTCTCCCTTTCCCTCGTTTCCCGGATGTCTTGTTCCACCTTGGGTCTCAGGGAGATGGAGGAGCGCAGCTTAAAGAAGGGGTTCTCCTTGGGCAGGGCGAGTTCCCCCTGGTCATTTTCCTCTTCTCCCTCGTTGGCCGTGGTGGGGATTATGGTTACGGAGTCCGTGCTGTGGGAGGGCCGTGGGGGGCTCTCTAGACTGGCTGTGAAGCTCTGAGGGACGGAAACACTCTCCTGAAGGATGACCTGTCTTTGAGGCCCCTCAGAGAGCGCAGGGCCACATGATACGCGAGGCTGACTCAACTCCTTTGAGAGACGCACTGTGCTTTGCAGATGTCCCGGGTCAGATCCTGCAGTTGCAGTAGAAGCGCTGTCTCTTTGGGCCGGAGGACTCTTTGACAGGGGCGGCTTTGCCAGCTGGCTCTCCTGCAGAGCCTCGAACACCAGCTTCCTCTCCCGCAGTTGGCGCACGCTGCCCTTGTCGTAGAAGCCCGGCACTTTGCCCAACTGGACCAGAGCCTGCTCCCTCTCTGACTCCATCTTGATCTCCCACTGCATCTTCTTGCCGGCAAGCTGCCGGTCTTTCCCCTGCACTCTGCCCAACTTGGCGGGCAACGGCTGGGACAGAATAGACCGCCTCAGGGGAATATGCACGAATTCCTCGGTCTTGGAAAGGCCCCGGGCACACCGCAGACTCTGCTCCCGCTCCGCTGCCTGGCGAATCTCCCTCTCAATGGGCGTTTCGCCTAGAAAAGCAGGAACCCCCACGATATCATCAGGGACTGGATGAAGCTGCATGGTGCTTCCAGGTGAGAAATCCACAGACACCCCGCTGTCACTCTGGTTATCGTCCCCATTGTCACCCTCCATCCAGACTGCTCTGTCACTGCTGTAGGCAGATTTTGCTCGCTGTCCCAACTTGTGCGTCTCTTTAGTTTCTCCCTTGCCTTTATTCCCCAGCTTCTCTATTCCTGCCTCGCCCACTTGAAACCCGGCCTCTTTCTCTTCCTTTCCTCTACCTGTTTGTCCACCTTCCTCCTCCTCCCTCTCTCTCTCTCCCTCCACCGCCCCGTCCCTCTCAACAGCTCCCTCACTACAACAGAAGCAGATACATGGCAGCCGGGCTCCTGATTGGCAGACGCCTGGGCAACGGTAACTAAGGGTGGAGACCCTTTGAACACCTGTTGTGCTTCCTGCCTCTCTTTTGGTAGAGACAGGTGATATCGCTCCCCCTGCTGGACATTTGGTATTATTGCAGTGTTGAGGACCAGGTCTTTGTGCTCAGGCTGTTGATTGGGGTTTATGACCAGGCCCCTGGAGGAATCCAGGATGGTGGGCTTCGGCGTTTTACTGTCAACATTGTCTATGCTGACCCTCTTCTCTGGTGCTGTGTTAAAGTCACGGGACTTTCTGTCCAAAGTGTGGTCTGTTCCACCTCTTCCCAATTCCGCTGTAAAGAAAGAGAAATTTGATTCTCCTGATGACGCGATGTTATTCTGCACATCTGCACAACTGAGGCCCTGAGCTTATCCGGATTTGCTTAAAGGTATCACTTCATTTGAATTTTTGCATGAGTCTGCACCGCCCAGACCGCCCGCTTCACCCGCTTCCCTGATCCCATTTAGCCAGCAGAAGATGGTCCTCGATTCAGTGTTCAGGTCTCTTCTTAACTGTGGGGATCCAACCTCTTGACTGTCACAAGTCAACTGACCTTCTGTGGCCAACGAGATGTTTACGGCATCTGCTTCAGTGACCTCTTCTTTAAGATACAGCCTCCTACCTTCCCCACTGCAGCCCACTGCTGGCTGGATTGAGTGTACAAGTGATAACTTCCATCAATTTTCTCATCAATTAGTGGATGGTGAGACTCAGCGATTGACCTTTTTGGTTCAGGTAAGTCAGCCCAAGTGTTTACTCCTGCTGCAGAAGCTTCTCCTTGGAGGGGTGAGGGGCCCCAGATGCTGTCCCCCTGGGCTGGTTTCCCAGGATTCAGTTCTAACGGGAGGCCTGAGACTCCCTTCCATTGGCAAAGACTGCAGGTGAACAGTCATTCCACGGGACACCTCATGAAATTCAGTGTTCTTCAACTCAGAACAGATCTGAAATAAGAGCAGACGCTGAAACACAGCTCCTAAAATAGCCACGCCGCCTTTTACAACTGCTACAAAAATACATCGGTTAACAGTTCTCTCATAACCTGTTGTGGTTTCTTAATAAATTGCAACAAGCTGCCTCACCAAAACCAAGAGCTATGAAAGGTACTTAAAGAGACAGCGTACTGTTTACGTTTCTACGTGATTTCTGAGTGCACTGAAGGCATGTAGTGTCTCACATACACCATAAAGAATCAGCGCATCAGGTGATGCTTGGCAATGCTGCAGGAACAGTGTATGGATAGAGTGCAACATGACTTGATAGTGTGTTCAGAAGCAGGATGCATGGCCCCTGGGAAGTCTCCATCTATTCCGTTTAAGTGCATGGCTTTACAAACTCCACATACACAGGTTTGTAATTATATCTTTGTGGGGACTCCCCATTCATTTTTATGGGGAAAACTCTATTCCCAACATGACGACCTTAACCCCCACCCAGCCCTAACCTTAGCCATAAGTAACCAAATAAAATACTTTTGGCATTTTTAGTTTTTAGATTGCATTCACATATCTTTCTGGGGACCTGAAAAATGGTCCCCAAAATGTCAAAAACAGGTTTTTATCACACTGTGGGGGACATTTAGTCAAAATGTAATATAAACCTAATCCACACACACACACAGGAGGGGCTGCATTCACACCCCTAAGGTGTGATACCAACTGAGCCATGCAGTCACGCAGTTGGAATCTGTAAATATCCTGCTGTGCGCTGCGACGGACTGGCAACCCCTCCAGGGTCGTCCCCTGCCTTGTGAC
>JAODUD010000095.1:7833429-7844761 GCA_026784285.1 Stomatorhinus walkeri | reverse complement strand
AGTTGGAATCTGTAAATATCCTGCTGTGCGCTGCGACGGACTGGCAACCCCTCCAGGGTCGTCCCCTGCCTTGTGACCTATGCCAGTGTTTCCCAAACCAGTCCTCAGGGACCCCCAGACAGTCCACATTTTTGCTCCCTCTCGAGTCCTGGTAGGGACGTCTGACAGGAAGCTGGGAGGGAGCAAAAACGTGGACTGTCTGGGGGGGTCCCTGAGTACTGGGTTGCGAAACACTGCCCTACGCAGCCTTGGATAAGCTCCGGAATCACTCTACAGATAAGTAGCTGGTGAATGGAAATAACTTCCTAAGCTCAAAAAAACATTGCTCAGATACCTGTTTTACTTATTTTCTAATGATCCGTTTCAAAAGAAGAAAAAAAAATGGAGCGCATCATAGATTCATAAATGTTTTGTCAAATACTTGTGGTGGTGTAACCGTTTGAGTGGATCTCAGGACTGTAAAGGCACACGGAAGCTGACTCACTGTCATGCGTCAGTGAGACACAAAAGACTCACTGGCGTTCAGTGCAAAGTTTCCTGCTGAATCAGGGATAATGTCAAATCGGCTTAGTCCTCTGAGACGCTTGGTGAAATGTGGCCAATGTGCATCTCACAGCTGACAGAACAAGGACTGAGCTCTCAGCTGCGTCACGCCGCTCCGGCTTTCCCATGATCCTTCACTCATTTCTGTCTGGGCCGAGCAGCGCCGCACCCCCTCGCCCCATAACCTTATACACGTGTCCCCATACCGCGGTGGCCACAGCAAACGCTTTACTGTCTACTGCCTTCTGCCCTCACTAAGATTCAGCCGCTACAGGATTGAAGTTGTTTTTAATCAATTCCAAACAAAGGCAAATTGCTGAAAGCCTTCTAGTTGTCACATGCCGTTTCCTGGTAAACAAAATGGGCTTTTTTAATATCAGGCAAACTTCTCTCTGCTTTCAGTGTGGCTGTAGCCTGACGTCACACGACTCCTCTGTTCACATGGGGTCACTCACCTGAGCATGTCTGTATCCTGACCAACATCTTCATCACGGACATTAATAAGAAAATGACCAAGATACACACATTGGGTGCATGCAAAAGGCATCTTGTGGGGTGCCGACTGGCTGGGCAGGATAGACCTCGGTGTCTGTGACTGGAAGTTTGCTGGTCTGATATTTCCCTCAAGCCTTTCAGCAAAACCCTTTAGCCCAACCCCACCCGCTCTAGGAGAGCCTTATAAATGGCCTGACCCAGTGCTCTGGCCCCCAACTTCATTCTCACCTGTGGGGTGTCCACTTCTTTACCGTAGTAAAGTGTTTGGTGGTAAAATTCCTTTGTGAAAGTGTGACAAACCAACTGTTCAACATACCTTCAGCATCATACGAGTTATTGCTGCATCAGTGTGATGGCTGCAGACTTCAGATAAATCCCAGTTAACTCACATTAAGAGCTTCTGAATAAACATTCGCTTTGAAACCTAAGAGCTGTATGATGACCTCATCGCAAAAGTCTGACGCAAGACTACAGGCAATAAAACAAAGATATTACCATTTGAAAATAAAATCTGTTTATATGTGCAGTACAGCGCTAAAGTCTTCGGCAGTCAAAAGAAATGTTTAAAGCTATTCATCTGGGTAGTAAGTGCACATTTGCTCAGAACAAAAAAAGAAGGTTACTGATATCTAGTTTGGTGGCTAGATGAACACAGCTTCAGTCCCCAAACCTCTCCTCAGGGGCACCTCAGCCATTCCATGTGTTTATTGAAATTCACCACCGGCTCACTTAATGAATTAACTTAATTAGTTTAAAAAGTCAATGAGATATTGATTAGCTATATAGGAGAGGTGCGCCATACGTGGGTGTAATGAAAGGTTGCTGTAAATGGGGTGATTTCAGCAGAGGTTTTGATGGCTAGGCTAACACACTTTGACAGGCATAATAGCATAGTTTCACACCAATATAAAAATCATTTAAACATAATTTTCTTTGGCTGCCTAAGACTTTTCCACAGTAATGTGTATGCATAAATGTAGGTTATTCACTGAACCGCAAAACACATAAGAAATCTGAAATATTTTAGTTCTGACTGACGATTTCTTAAACACATCAGTCATCCAAAACCCATGGACGTACTATTTCCCGAGTTTTATCACAGCGATAAGTCCAGCAAAACAGGATTTTCTATGTACTGTCTGCTAAGCACAAGGAAAGTCATCATAATCGGATTATGATTCCTTCATCAGCAGTCATTGCAGCCACTTTCAATATCCCGAAGTGATCTATTAGCACCATAATCGGGAACATGGTTTCTGATCCGCTGGGGAGAACCGCACTAGATTTCCGAACATTTTCATCAGCACTGTGAGGCGCTATTCAGGCATTTAGATAATGATGGGTGACAAACCACAAGGATTTTGTTTTTCATTTCACAAGAGCGGCTACCCGCATTGTGCATATTGCGTCAATTTTAACCCATCAGCACTTCTAAGCACGAGCGAGGGAGGCATCAAGGCGATGGTCGTGCGCCACTGTTTCGGTGCGGCGGAAACGTTCAAGAAGTTCAGCAGCCGCATTTTCGCTGATGAAATTTGTATTTCATTGCAGGGAAGGGGACACAGTTTTAACTGAGACGTGCCGGGTCTGTGTTTCTGCGGCAGGTTATAATAAGTCTGAAGATAATAAAATGGGGGTGGGGTGGGGTCTGACCGGGGATACCATGTAAGGACGAGCCGAGGAAAGTGTGAAAAGTACTGCGCTTGTCAATTAGACCCCCATTTAAAGTGTCGGAAGGTTCACTGCATTCATTAGACAAATTGCATATCCTTCCCGCCGGCTAGAGTTAACCAAGCACGAAGAACGAATATGGAGGCTTCACTAAGTAAGGCATTTTTAGGCCGTACAGATGTGTGGCCCCTGGGGGGCAGCGGGGGTCGATGCACCGCCCAACCAAATTTTATAATAAAAATACATTTACTTGTGCTTTCATCTTAAATAGTTTATATGACATTGAATTAATTGGGGTAAATTTGCGTTGTTACAGCTATTAATACATAACAAAATCACAGGGAGCGGCCCACCAAAAGCAATGAAACAATTATGTAGGCCTACATGCATCTTTAAACATGAAGTGCTTTGTTCACGAGTTTCGATTTAGAATTTCCGGAACAGCATTAAAAAATTAACCCCCCTGGATTAAATATTACACCCACCTCAGAACAAAGTGTCGGCCGAACGTGTATCACTTATAGCCTATCTTGCACGAATGCAGTCTCCAGAAATTACATAATGCAAAAAGAAAAAAAAACTCACTTTAAAAATAAGTTTTCTCTGCGTCTTTCTTGATATCGCTGATACGTCCATGCGATCCAGAGAACTTCCTCCGCAAGGCGGTGTAGCGGGTGCAGTTACCCAGCATGGCGACGGTAAGATACGGCCAAGCTCACTCTCCCCCTCCGGATCGCCCTCTTGGCATTAAAAGCTTGGAGTGAAATCGTCACTGCATCACTAAGCCATAGCAAGAATCCGCCTTTCCCTGCCAAGCAAGCTAAGGTGTACATAAGACTTTAGACTCAGTCTCAGCAGGAAATGCCAGCCCTCAACTTTATAAAATCCACCACGCAGCGATGAACGTGTCGGCTGCATTGCACCTGTGGCGTGTGTCCGGTCCGTCGCTGCACGAGTGTATCATTTTATATATCAGATGTATTATATCAGTGACTAACAAGGAAGAAACACAGTCGTATCACTAAATGCTCAAATATTTACTGGCTTCAGTAAAAGTTCCGAGCTTTTAAGTCGACGTGCAGTATTTGCGATTGTTTGCAAAGTGTCACACAACAGACTCATAAAAGGCGAAAAATCTTTGTAATATTTCTCCTTTACATTGTTTATAAAGTTCTCAATCGATTGATAAACATTACACGTGTTGCCGATTAGCATTCTCTCACTTTACCAACAGAAGAGACTTTCTATACAGCAGCACCCACAAACCCCTATACGAGTTTATATACATTAAGGTCCACAGCAGAATCATAAAGGGAGTATCTGGCTGTTTTAAAAATGTTTACGTTTCAAAAAGCTTTGGTGCTGTGTGAACTGAATTAAAATGACAAAGCATCTGTAAAAGTGTAAAAGTATATTTTTAAAAACATCGTAGAATAAAATGCTGGACAGCGGTAGCGTGGTGTGGTTGGAAAGCCGTAGGACGACAGAGAGGCAAGTGTGAAATAGACTGGAGTCAGTAGAAACCATCCTGTTGGACGTACTGCGTTCATGAACAAGTCAGAGAACCGCATTTGAAGTCGCGGCACACAGCACACGGATCAACGCTTTACTAATATTGAAGACGGATCTTCTGGTCACATAACTGGAACTTCACGTTACTTATCCAGTGGTTTAGCTGAGCGTTCCCTCTTTAATCAGCTGAGAAGACACTGCACCCAGCACTGACATGACTGAGCAGCCAGTCCCTTTGTTGGGGGGAGTTGTGTTGGACTGTGACACTCTGTCACAAGCTTTTAAAGTTTGAAGAAACAGATGAAAGGTTCCATCTAATAGCTTCCCCATCAGATGTGTGCGCAGGTCCCCTTGCTGCACTCAGAATGGGTTTTTGGTGACTGCAAAGGCACAACGGCTTTTGGGACCAGGCACAGTTGTGGGATCTTACACCGATTCTTCCGAAGCAGTCCCAGCAGGCAGCATGGCTGATCTGAACACCAACGCTGCCCCTCAGCTTTCATTAGTCCGCCAGGTTGAGCAGGGTAAGTCTTCACATAGCATGTTAGGGGTAAGAATTTGCAACATCGGGGGGGGGGGGGGGGGATTCTGGCCAGTTGTGCAAACAAGTGTCCATAGCAACACCATCCAGGATCGCAAGTGTGTGTTCCGACGCCTCAGATGAACTCCATTTGTAGGACGGTGGTGATATTTTGTAGATGTTCATGGAAACCAACGGTAAGAAGAGCGATGGAGAAGGACAGAGGGGAGGAGGGAGTGGAGAGATGGACAGAGTGTGTTTGGGGCCGTGGACGAGCTCACATGACGGAGCAGCACTGACAGGACTTGTGTTTGGGGCCGTCTGCTCCTTGGGCCCGGTTGGGTACGGCGTGCTCGGTTTCCGGCGGGGCTTTGGAGGCGGACAGCAGGGGCTGCTGCTCGGTGGTCGGCCTGGGCGCCTGCTTGTTGGCATCGCTGTCAGCGACGGTCAGCAGCGGCTGCATGTCTGGCTTTGCTTCTCCATCTAGGGGGATTTCGTGGAACTGCTCCCTCTTGGCTGCCAGAGCCGCGGGCTCCTCGATCGCCGTGTCCCCAGGCTTGGCCCCGTCTGCCTTTGTGTCTGCCGTGGGCCTGAGGGTGGGCGGCTCTGTGGAGTTCATGGTGCGCTGGGAAGGCTCGATGGAGTTCTCCGCGGCTTCAGGTATGGCCTCCCGTTCCCCTGCAGCTGAATCTGGTTGGCTGGCTTCGTCCAGCCCAGATTCAGGTGCCTTTTCAGAGTCTGAGGGAACGTCAGCACATGGTTCCATTTTGATTTCAGGTTCGGACTCGGACTCGGGCTGAAGCTCAGGGTCAGCAGGCTCCAGCTGGGGCGTTGTGGAAGTGGAGCTTCCTGGTGGCCCGGGGGGCTCTGTGGTTTTCCCTGGGGGCGGTTCCTGCTCATCCCCGTCATCCATGATGATGACACGTTCTGCTCTGATTATCTCCCCCATGTCCTCCCCATTCAGGCCCTGACCCGGCTCCGTCTCTGTATAGCCCAGGAACGTCATGGTGATGACACCGTCCTCCCCTTCAGCTCCCGGAAGCTCATCCTTGGAGGTTCCATTGACTCTAGTCTCCTCTGAAGGTGCCGGCTGGCTGGCGGCTCTATGAGCTACGTCTGATCCGTGCTCCTCCAGCGGCAGACTGCTGGCCTCCTCGCCGCGCTCCTTCCTCCCATTGATGATGACTTTGGCCTCCACCGGAGCCCCCACACCCCCCAAAGCATTCAGGATCTGCCCGAGCTCCTCGGGGCTGGGCTGGCTCCCCGCCGTCGTGTGCACACTCTTGCTTCCGTCATCGAACACCTTCTCCCCAGAGCATGCCGCTTCCCCGGGGTCCACAGGGGCCACAGATTTGATGACAGTGGCCCCCGTCTTCAAATCCTTCTCCACCTGCACCTCCACAACTCCCAGGACTGTAGAAGGAAAGGGTGAAAGGTGAGTATACCCCGAATTGGCTTTGCTTTGCTATGTTCTGGATATCAAACCATCTGTTGTCTTTTTAGCTTCTGATTAGTGAGACGTCAAGAGTTTTGTTCAAAAAGCAAATTTTTGCACCTCAGATTCAGTTGATTTATTTTTGAGATGACATCACCAATAACCTAAAGCCAGGTTTCCCCACCATGTGTTCAAGTATTGGCAACCAAAAATCACTCAGTTCTCCTGTAGTCCAACAAAGAAGTTTCTTTACATTTGCAAAACTCAACACATCCACAGAAATTCTCAAAAAATCGGGTGGATTGAGTGAGTTTTTCAAATCCGCTCTACGATTCAGATTTGCTTCAATTTAATATCGCCATGGTTGAAATGATCGAACACAGAAATGAAAAATTCAGATTTAGAAGTCTTCGGCATGTGGGACATCTTACGATTCACGAGAAGGCAGAAGCTTGGAAGGTCAACAACCCAGGGAAGATACATCCTAACAAAAGCAGGGATTACAAGTCTTTGCGAGGGAGTGTGGAACAGGTAGGTGACACGGTTCATGGTGTGACGGGTCTGTGTGTGCTGCCACACGTGGGGCAGGGTGGACGGCCTGAGCGGGGGGGCTGTACCTGCTCGTTCTTCCCGTCCATTCTGCATAGCCGCTCTTTGTAGGCGGGGGGCAGGCGTGGGGGCTTGACGGGAGGCACTGTCTGAGGAGCGAGAGAACAGAGACAGTGAATTGCGCCGGCAGCAGAAGGGAGCGGAGGTGGAGGACGGCTACAGCGAGCTCAGCCCACACGGGACAGCCGTGACGCCCGCGGCGCCTTTACAGTTCAGTCGAGCGGCTCAGGGAAGAACTGCTGTTTCTGAAGCTCCGCCAGACCCACGGGACCCTGAGCTGGGCGGCCCGAGTCTCTAACGCGAGCAGTTACTCCCCCGCCGGCATCGGCTTTTAAAGCCTGCTGACTGAGAGAGGGGGTGCTGGCGGGCCCCTGCTTTCTGCTGGCCTTCTCCCAGCAGGCCTTGCATGTGTGGGGTGCGTGGGAGGGGGGGGGGGTTCTGGGTTGTAGATTAAACTGGGGAAACCTACCTTTTACTCCTCCTTCTTCTGTCTCAGCCTGCGGGAAAGAAAAACAGGTGAACCACTGAAGCTCCAGTGGCAGGAAGTGACACGGGCAACGATCGATATTTCACCATGGCAACAGCCAGAGGGAAATAAACATGTTCAGATAGACAATTTGCATTCTGTCATATGACATTACAGCTGTTTTATTGAAACAACTTGCCTTGCATAAATACATTTTTATTAGGATGTACAGACCATTATTTTCTAATTTTAAATGGCAAAAAGAATCCACAGAATGAAATGAATCATATTACAAAGCAATAGCTCATAGTTAATTCTGACCACAAGAGGGCCCAAGTGAGCCATATCATTATAGAGGCTTAGCTTAGTCTGAACATTCACGTTTGCTGATTACTAAGCAACATTTCAGCATTGTGGTAAATTTCTGCAAAATGTGTACACTGGAGTCCTGGAGTGAGGTTGGGCTTCTTCGTGACAAGCTAGTTATCAATAATTTCCTATAAATCACGTACAGTTAACCACAAAAAAATCATAAGATCAAAATCTGACCAAACTACTTCGGGACTTTAGCTCTTCAACAATCATAATGCCCTCGGCGATGTTAAATATACTGCTGATGATGCAAGACACATCTGGGTGGTGGTGGTGGGGGGGGGTTTGTCGCTTCTAAGACGCCTCTCAAAAAGTCTCCCTCCCCGACGGTGTTTTTAGCTAACCCCACAAATGTGTGGTCGGTAGGTCACAGGCGGTGAATCGGATGTGTGACTGTTTGGCGTTAGTGTACACCCAGATAAACATTGTTATCATATCTTAGATACACCAAATGTATTTCTGCCCAGAGAAGACGATCATCGGAGCCCACTGTGAATTGCTGACTTATTGGTTACAGCTCGGTCAGGTTACGGTTCAATTAATGTCACTGTTAACCTGATTGATGCCTATTAAAATATTCAATACACATTGCAGTTGTCAAATAACCACACCTAAGTAAGCTATTTTTAATAGTCTGGGAATACGCCCAGTTACACAAGGATATCAGTGTCTATGGCTCAGAGCTGTCCTCGGTTGGTGTGGGACTAGGTGGGTAGAGGAACTGATTTGCGATTGGGTGTGTGGCAGGGATTTTCCCGCTGCCTTTAAGCGGGATTCATTCGCCAGCAGAGGCAGGTTCTGACTGGATGTGTGTGAAGGGCGGCTCCCCGCGCTGCTCCCCGCGCTGCCCGCTGACCTCGCTGCTCCGTTGTACGTCCCCGGCTGTTTGGTTTTCCACGTTCCCGGGCAGATCCTTCAGGTTCCTCTCTTGCTCCGCCAGACGCTGGCTATCCACCTGCAGTCTGCACACGTGTGCACAAACACCGGAGGAAGGGAGAGAGTGAGAGCGAGAGCGAGAGAGAGAGCGAGACTGGCTGTACACACTGTACAATAAGATGCAGCTGTAGGTGCTGTATAATGACAGATGGAATCATACACTGGTATGTGTGCCGAGCTATACCACATGCTAATGGCCACACACACACACACACACACACACACACTTTTGTATTCATCTTTGTGGGGACTTTCCATTCATTTCTATAGGCAAAACCCTAATCCCAACAATGACGACCTTAACCCCCACCCAGCCCCAACCTTCACCATAAGTAACCAAACTAAATACAAGACGTGGCATCTTTACACTTTTGATCGCAGTCACAGATTCCCATAAAATTTAGCTTATCCAAATGGGGACCTGAAAAATGTCCCCACAAGTAAGGAAGTTTCCAGTTACCACACTTTGGTCACAATATGTGATCTATGCAGACCCACACACACACAAGTTCTCCGTGTATGAACACGCCTCAGCACTGTATTCCATTCTGGTTAAAAATGTTAGGGAATTTAGGTTACCAAGCTTCCGTTATGCGAAAATTTCATGGACGGGGGAGGATGGAGTGGGGAGGGGGTGTATTACAGGTACTGCTGGTGGATCTGGAGACAGATTTTAAAACTTCAGCTGATTCCATGTTTTTCCAGATGCAGACATTAGTGGCAGTATAAATGAATGAATGAATGAGTGAATGAGTGAGTGGCAGGAAAATACATAGTTTATTAACCTCCCAGAGGGATGCTGAACTGACCCACAGACTCGGGTTTGGGAACCTCCGAATTACACACTTTTGACTGGGGGGGGTGGCTTGACTTACTGGTCAATGCGTGCCTCTATCTCCTGAGCTTGGGACCCCCAGAGAGGAGAGCGCAGCCCAGAGGCGTCAGGGCTGGACGGACCTTCCATGAGCCACTGGTCTCTCAGGGATTTCCTCTGGGGAGCACAGGAGGAGGAAGCGGCAACAGAGAGAACCATCAGACAGAGAGGGATAGGCAACCTCACAATCTGGCAACCAGGGAGGGATTTTACATCGTACCCTAGATCAAGTTACTAAATCAGTGCAGTGAGAGTGGGCCTGCCTTAGCGGGGACCACGCCACTGTAAGCCATGCTGGCTGGGGGCAGTCGTCTGTGTGACACTACCTATGACTACGGCAGCTGCGTAATACCGTCATGCAGGGGGGGGTCCTGGTGCCGCCAGGGAATGTCCCGTGTCTAAGACAAGTCAGACAGACATGCAGCTGAGCTCATAGCTCGCAGACAAGCTCTAGTGCTTCCTCCCTCAGGCACTGAGGCCAGGCACCAGCAGGGGGAGCCCTTCTGCAGCATTTCAGCCACGGGCTGTCCCCACCAGCCCTTCACCACGGTTCTGCCAGGCTGCGCATACCGGGGTCAGATCACGGCGTGACGGCACGGCATACTCCGCTCTTGGGATATCACACTGCTTTGGAACGCCCATTCCAACACAAAACAGGTCCCGGGGCGTGTTAGGAGCCAGCAGACGTGATCCAAAACAAACAGCCCCTTTGGACCGGGGCTCCTGCACACTGATCGCTAGTAGAGGCCAAGGGCATTGTGTTGTCAAACAAGGAAATCAGCTTCGAACGCTTCCTTCCTGAAACTGAGGGATCCTTGAGAGCCTTATTCGCTTACCAAGATTTCGAATGCAAATACCCTGCACCGTAAATGACAAGGAATGGTGGCAAATGAGTGACGCAAAACAAATAAAAACATGAATCAAACAAACAGTGTGAAACAAACAAGCAAGCAGACGGTTTTCAGACACACTGTAGTGAGCACCAACACAGCACAGGCGGCAAAAATGTGTCACAGAAGGGGTTGGACGGACCTTAGGTGAGGTGACCTGATTCTGGATGAAGCTGCCTCACTGGAAGCAGGAAGAGAAAGTGGTGCAGGGACACGTCTCGGACTCCCGGAGGAGGCCGCGGCGACGAAGGGAGGCCTTTTTTTGTTACGCAGGCAAGCACTCCCCAAACAGACCCGACGGCGCGGCGGCGCTGAATCGTCGGTAACGTCCTTGGCACGGAGGACGGAAGGGCAGCCGTGTGAGAGTGAGAGAGTATGTGCATTTGTGAGTGTGACCAGAAGGTTGTCGCTTCAAACCCCACGGTCAACAGAATGATTTCACTGTGTGCACCTCTGATGAAGGCCCTTAAACCCCCAATTGCTCTAAGGACTGAGTGACCCTGCTTTCTCGGAAACGTACGCGGCTTTGGATGAAGCATCCGCTGAATAAATCAAACATAAATGTGAGTTGGTGAGGAATGTGTGCGGCCCCTGTACTAAAGGGGGCAGCGGTGGGACGTGTATGAGCGGGCATGTGAAGGAAAGGATTCCTCCCCCCGCCTTGACACCCAGGGCCCATTCCAGCATGACCAAACGGGGGAGGTCGGCGGGAACGACATAAGACAGCAAAGGACAGAGGAAGGGCAAGGCTGGGAGAGAAAGTCACACAGAGACGGAGGAAACAGATTGAGGGGCAGATCTGCGCGTCTGCGGTAAACTGTCTCTCACACACACACACACACACACACACACACACACACACAGCTAAAGAATTCTCCTGGAACGGGCAATGGGGCGGCATGCAGTAGGAAGGGGGAACGTCACCATAACCGCTGAACAATAGATTCAGCCCCGCAAGTAAACAGACTAAGGGAGCTTCGCCCAAGGGCAGGCTGGTACTGTGAACTCG
>JAODUD010000095.1:7738005-7749171 GCA_026784285.1 Stomatorhinus walkeri | reverse complement strand
GGGGGGGCTTGTTGTGTCCCCCCCATGTGCCTCAGGGCTTAAAGCCCTGCTTACATGTCTGGCAGCACAGTGTTCTGTGCCTGTGAGGCTCCCCAGATCACGCCAGCTCCTTTGGGGAGGGAGGGGGGTCATCCCAGTGCCCCATGGCTGGTGGGGTGGGGTGAGGAAGCGAAGGAGCCGGGAGCCCCCACAGCGGGAGCCATTCTTCCTGTCAGAGCTGTTATCGCTGCTGTTATCAATCTCGCTGCTGCTCAGCCCTCGCCATCGATTTCTGGAAGGGTCTGTGAGCCACGGTGGGCAGCCCAGCACCCGGGGGCCTGACGTTCACAGGGGGCTGCCGCACTTCGGACCCAGAACTCGGCTTTCTGACACACACCACCCGTGACGCACCCTGTCTGCTCGGCAGGCTGGTTGGCCCAGGAAGGAGCGAAATGGAGCTGTTTCTGTCCACGGCCCGGGAGTCCCCTACATCCCCCCCCAGTCATGTTCCAGTCCCTCTTTCAACTGAATATTCTGCTGCACTGTCTCTCTGTCAGCATTGTGCCTGTATTGAAGAGCTTCTGTACTGCTGGACCTTCTGGCTCTGCGTTTTCTCTTTTTCTGAAATATCCACGGAATCCGCTCTGCAAAGTCTACGGCCCGCCTTAAGTCACTCACAGGGAAATGTCTGCGATGTTAGTAGCGTCCCGTTTAATGTAGCTTAGCTCCTTAGATCGGTATTTGACACACTGGACTTACACACTGCACAAATATTACAGGAATAAAACCATAATTGGGTTGTACAGGGTCAAGTGATGTGTCCGACTGGGCGGTGGATAAAACGTGACTGTGGGTCCCATTGAGCCTGCATGCGACGCTTATTGGAACAGACGGACTGATTTAGCCGGCGCCACTGCGTGTTTGTTCCGCAAAGACGTGCCGTACTTCTCTTTGCCAGCCATCGGGAGACGCGGAGCGGAACGGACGCCCATCGCTCCGCGTAGCGTTTGATTGATGCGTCGTGTCACACCTGAAGCCGACCTGCTGACTCGCTCCTCTGCCCCTGTCCGATCACGGTCATGTTGGATGCAACCCTCCGTGTGTCCTCAGCCGATCTGTCGCTGCCCCCGTGACAGTGACCGGGTTCGCGTTTCAGACACATCTCCTCAACACAGCCAAGTTTTACACGTAGGCCCATATAACAGGAGCATATAAGCACAACACTGGATAACACAGAATGACAGCCTTTGTAAATATGCTTTTGTTGCTGTTCCAGGTTGCTGTCCACCTGTCCACAGACACCCCTCCTCTGCCTCCAGCTCTCAGAGGATGAGATGGTAAAAAAAGAAAGGAAAAAGAGAGAGAGAGTCCATGTGCTCCTATCTCGACCACGGGTATTCTTGGGTTGATAATACGGATGTCGATGTTATTGCTTGAGAATACGCGTAGCTGAGTGGAAGCCATCGTCGGCCCCTGACCCCTGACCTCTGACCTCTCCACCCGGAGAAACCGGTCTTCCCCGGTGATTTGTGGGTAAACAAGCCTGAAGGTGCGCCATCACCCTGATAGAACCCAAGCTGGCATCGGGGTAAGAGTTAAACGATTATTTGCTGTTTGTTTTTGCTACGGCGGCAGACGCTGATGGAGCGCGGATGTTAAAAGGGGACGGTGCATTTCAGACGCTCGCCGCGGCTGTGAATTACCTCCCGTAACAGGGAGCTCGCCGCCGCCAACAAGGTTAGACACAGAACGTTTCTTTTGTGCCTGAGTTATTGGCCCTGATTACACATGCTCTCTCTTCGCTGGCACAATGAGAGGCTGAGAGCAGTGTTTGATGGGGGGGAGGTCACTTCGAGCACATGGCAGTTTAGGGGGGCAGAGGGGAAACTCTGATGGGTTTGAGTCCATGCATTTGTAAGTCCCATTATTTCTTGTTACTATTTGCTGCAGATGCTAATTGTCAAGATTATATAAATCCCTCCCCCACGATCCCCATTGTCAAAGTGGCAGAAGGCTCTTTGGATGGACCAGTTTTGAAGCACTCAGAGAAATCCTGGTCCTCACGGGCAGTAGATTGTTTCTCCTGGGGCTGGGGGGTGGGGAGGGGGGAGAGTGGTGTCCATGAATGAGACTGTACGAGGGAGTGGGTGCAGCACTCCAGCGAGCCCATTTGTGACACAGCATGGAGAGTAATCTTTATGACTTAGCCAATGAGGAACAACCCTAATTAGCCAAAGTCCTGCTTCAGACTTGGGATTTATTTATCCCTTTATAATTTGTAATTCCCCAGTCTTCTTATTTGGGGGGGGGGGGGCTGCTCAGCAGAGGTGCCACAAGCCGAAGGATAAGTCCTTTGTTTTATCTTCTCCTCAGTAGACCCCGTCAGTGTGGATTACCTGCATGGTCTGTCGTGACAGTCAGCGGCACATATGAGTGTTTCAGACAGTGGTAGTTGATCTTGATGTTGTTGATCTTGTTGTTTTTGTCATTGTGATCGTTCCTAATAAAGGAGCCATCAGATGCTAGGGTGGGGGGGGTGACTCTATTCTGTTATCGTTCGGTGCCAGTTGTTTCATCACCGTGAAAGAACATCAGATGTCCCTCTATGCTTTGTGTTTGGAACAAGAAAAACATCTAGTGGAGCGTGCTGGAACAGTCATGCGGTGTGTGTGAGAGGTCGACGCAGGGAACTCCAGGGATGGAAGAGACTTCAGGATGCAAATTTCCGCTTTCACCCGCCCTTTTCGTTCTAACCGATGGAGCAGTAGAGCGAACTCACCCTCTGTAATTAACACTTTGATTAATATGCTCTCATTCGGTTTAACTAATGTCCAGAAAGCTCAGAAATGTTCTGAGACATGGAGGAAAAAAATTGCCGGAACCGATGAAATTTAGTATTATGTAATTATTTTGGTTTTTAATGCAGTGCGTTGGCCTTGGTTGTGCGTTTGCATAAATGGTCAGTACTGATGCATGTACTCTCAAATATTCCACATCCTGACTTCTGTTTTATACCCCATCCTTTCAAAGGGATGTCACACGTATGTATTTCGGACATGTTTAGGTGGCACGTTGCAGCCTGCTGACAATGACAGATTCTGACGACGGTGAGAAACTGTTTTTGAAGCAGTGCTATTAATCAGCTGTTATTAAGTGCATGTGGATCTACATGTGTGTTCTGCGTGTGTGTTTTAAATAAATAAAGAACATTCACGAGCATAGCTCCAGGTGCCTAGCAACGGAATCCATCGGTTGTCTTGGAAACGGTTGCTGTGGAATGTGAGGTGATTGGCAACCGTGACAACGAGGAGGGAATGACACTTGACCCGGTGTGCTGAGTGAGGGGGAAGACGGAGTGAGGGAGACAGATTAATAATCATTTTCCATTTTGGCATTCAGCCACCTCCTCCTTCTCCCTCACCAGCACCTCCTGTTTTTCACCCCTCTGCTCCTCTGACATGCTCATACACATGCACATACACACACAGGCATGTACAAGCAAGGATTGTACTGAGGGGTCGGGTGTTATTCTGAATTCCCACACCGTCAGACAGAGGGCAGCAGAGAGCTTCTCTCGGATCAGGTGACTCTGGGCCTGTAAGGGAGTCTCCCTTTGTCTGCTTCTTTCCATTTCTCTTCTCTATTTATTAGTAAAATTATTTCGAGCGGCCTTCACACTGGCTATCAGTAGCTAAGCAGCTCAGATTCATCCGAACACAGGTGATTTGTGTGCAGGTTGTCGTGGTGTTTGTTCTGTTGCGGACATGCCCCGGGTTCGAGATGTGGCCTGTGTGTCATACCACCTTGGTCTGGACTTGCTCCTGTTGTACATATAAGCCTGTGTCAGATAATACAGAATTTTTTCCCACACATTCTATTCAGACAGTTCTACAATTTGACATGCCACTTGTCTTGTAGTTGACACCTGGCATGTAACGAATATATCTCTCACACACTCTTCTGTCTCAGTTCCAGCTTTGACACGTGCATCTTCCTCTATGCAAATATGAAACCCATTGTTTCTGATTATTTAAAAAAAAAAGATCACAGATGAAACCCAAAGCTGGGATGTGAGGCTCAAAGGGTCAAGTGGGAGGCGCGAGGGTCGGGGGGGAGGGGGGTTTGTAGGAGAGGGTATTGCAGAAATGGAGGCACGATTGCTGTGCAGTGTCTGCACACGGGTGCGAAAGATCCAGATATAGATTTTGGTTCGAATGAAAGGATCGCGGGCGTGATTCTGCGGGGGCTTTTCTCGTGGTGTGTAGGGGTGGGTTTTCATGTCACAGAAAAGGAAGGATAAATGCTAAAAAAGACAGCAATGCAATAGCAGCCCCCCCACACACGCACACACACACCACCCCACTCTTTAGACTCCTCCACACTCCCCCAGAGACATGCAAAAATGCAAGGACACGCACGCACACACAAAGTACGCCCACCTCCCACTTGAGCCATCCCCATGGATTCTAACCTTTCCGAAGCGGAGGAGCTGAAATGCAGGCCGGGTTCACCAGCAGAACCGCAAGATTTATTCTACCCCCTCAAGGTGGGCCGAGATTAGCCGGGCTTTTGCGGGCGTTCCCAGTATTCCCAGTGACACTGTCTGCAATGTTCACTTGACGCTTAGGTGATTCGTTTATTGAGGGTGACAATTTTTTTTCTCCCATTTAATCAGATGAGGGTACGACCTGCGGGAGTCTCATCGGCCTGGGGTGGGCAGTCTTTCAGGTCACACAATCGGTGCCCTTAACCACCCCCCCGGCTTCCTGCCCCTATGGCCTCCAGGACATAATGGGGAGATCAATGCCCACCTCTTGTCCTGTCAGAGAAGATGCCAGTAGATAGAATAAGCTTGCTGACACACACAGCCAGGACTGAAAGGCCTTCTGTCCCATTTGACCTAGTTCACTTTTATTACTATTACTTTTTTAACAAATGTGCTTTTTCATCCAAGCTAATCCCATTTTGTCCTTCCCGGTTCAGACCCCCCTCCCCCCCCCCAGCACCTTGTCTTCCCTACACTGGCTCTGCCTCACTCACTCTCAGGTGAGGACCTGACCCCACTACTACCCCGGATCATGTCTGTGCGTCCTGCTGCCCTGAAGAGGAGCCCATTCCCCCGAGCTTCCAGGGGCCCAGCAGGCAGACGGCTGGGCCGACAGACGATACAGTACATCTTCTGAAGCAAGACAGGGCCTGAATTGTCCATTAGGTAGGATCAGTCATCTATTCACTCTAGCTCAACAAGCTTATTTTTCAGACGACTATACAGATGTATTCTTCCATTGCAGGTGTACTGTATTGAACGATTCTCTGTAAAAAGTGCTGACTTTGGCCAAAATTAAAGAAGAACTAACTTAATTCAGTTCAATTCAATTGTGCCTGTAATCCGATCTTGTTGGGGTAAGATGGACTAACTTCCCTGTTTCCTGCTTCCTGTTTTAATTATTAGTCACACTTACAGTAACTGGCTCTGTCTGTTACAGTATGTCGCTTTGACGTGGTAAGATATTAAAGGTGCAACCTCTAGATGTCTTGACATGAAAATGCTTTTGAATTACAGAGATGTACACTTGGTTTAAAACAGTCTAACTCAGGGGGAGATTGGCAACAAACAGTAGTCTGGGAATGCGGGGCGGGAGGGGGGCATTGTCCTTTTGATATATTTTGCCAATATTTTCCAATCACCATCAAGCATCATCCATCAACCATCTTCTGCGGCTGACCAGGAAACCTACCGAGATCGACCAATGGGTTGGGTACCACTAATATAAAGGCTCTGTATTTGGGGAAGAAAGACCAGCCCTCACAAGACTGACCCACTGGGAAAATTCCCAAACATCCCAATGGCCAGTCTGCACCTGGTATACCTACTTTCCTATTGATAGGATAGCTGAAATTACTAGTCTTAAAAGACTTTATGGTTATTTTTGCAAATCAACAGACAAGTAAAAATCTTGAGGACAATTGTTTACAGTATTTAAAATTATAGGTATTTAAGCATATGCTGTATTTTAAGACATAGCCTGGAACAGCCAAGTAGGATTGCTGAGATTAAGATGCATGTGAATAACAGACATAATATTTTAATTTCTCAGCACACTTGACTTGGTTCATTCACAATTAAACACTTAAATCTAAAAACCTTTAGAATACACAAAAAATACTCGTGATTAAGTGTGTATGCATTCTACTGTATACAGTACTTACAGAAGAAACATTATAATGTCGCCCTCAAACGACTTGACAATGCCGCCATCTTGTGGACAGTAAAATAAATGACGTGTGACGTTCATATATATAGAGAGATTGCATATGTATATAAAACCTTGAGTGCGGCTTGTGTGTTGCCAAGTATGATGGTGCCGGGATTTATTAATTGTCCGTGTTACAGCCATCAGGCAACATCAAGTTCAATTATTGGCGGATAGACATAGACGGGAGCTGGATACTAGGATTTAAATGCTGGAACCGTAAATAAGCCAACCGAAAATTGGCTTATTAGCTGCTACTTAGCAAGACACAAAAACTCCAAGAGGTTCGTGAGTGTCTAAATATTTTGGTAACCTCAAGTACATTAATTACAACCGAAAGAGCTATTAAAATGAATTACTCAGTCAGACTTACAACGAAGTGTGTATATCTCGCCAAATAAATAAAGGTGTGAATATCAAATATTAAACAAATATTTATAGTCGAATCGAGACTCATACAGTATCTATATAAAGACCTCACATAACTCCCTGTACAGAACCTAGTCTATTCCTTTGTCATCTCAGATGCCTCGAACATTGAATGTGTAGTATATTGAAAACTTCACTAGATGGCAGTATATCATATTTATTTTGTTTGACACAGTTCGAATAATCAATTCAACACGCATATGCCATGTTACCTTCCTTTAATACATAAGCAGCTTTTGAGATGCAAAAAGCAGTTCTTATTAATTACGTAATTTTATGTCTAGTTTTTAGAGTTGGTCAGCTAGAACAAAGGATACGCACTTTGATCAATAGTAAAACATCAATATCCAAGACCTAGGATTCTGTGGTCATAAATATGCTTCCTCGGTCAATATGCTATTTTCCCACCAGTGTTTGTGTATGTTGAAGTTAATTTGAAATTTGAGTTTAAATGTATTGATAGGTTGCATATAATATTTACAGGGAGTTCAGGGTTGAAATTGTTAAGCCTTAATTGGTTCCTGCCGCGTCATGTGCCGCAGGGTCGGTTTCAGCTGGCTACAGTGGTCCAGTATGAGCAACTGCATCAATGACAGCTGTGTCGAAGCGGCTCCGCTGCACCCTGAGTACGGAAGTGCGCAAATAATGCCCCGCTAATCCCCATCGGCGGAGGCAGACTGAGGAGCGTCAATCAATCAAAAGTCCAGAGTTTGTGTGTGTGTGAGGTAGAGAGAGAGAGAGAGAGAGAGAGAGGGAGAGAGAGAGAGAGAGAGAGAGAGTAGGATGCTGCATAGTGAAGAACCCTCAAAGATATGACCAATACGGAACTGAAGAAAACCACGCTTGAAAGTGTGGGGAGAACTCAAAATATTCTGCAAGAAAAACTGTCTAGTAAGAATCCTGGAAGGATTATGCCATAAATATCAAATTCAAAAACGGTCTGCTAAACAAAGTTAACCAACAGTATAAATGATAGAGTGATGATGACAGTCTATGAAAATGTTTTCTCTATAACCATCTATATGCACGAAGCATTAGTGTAGTACTAATCAACGCAGCCTTTATCACGCTATTAGATAGCAAAGGTATAGCTGATGCTAGTCAACTGGCAAACAATGACTATGCTAACTTTTTACAAAAGGTTTTGTATTTTATTTTTGTTAAATACATACCAAAGAAGCCTATTGGTTTTATCAATTTAGCTATTTATTAGCAGAATACTGAATTCTATTGGGTCTATTAATCTATTCAGAGACGAGAATTTTATGAGAGTAATTATATTGAAGGAACAAGAGCAAGATGTCTCCAGCTTTATGTTATTATTATTCATGCATCGAGGTTTGAGTTGTTGTATATTGAAGATAATTTTAATGAAATCTCACTTTTACCTTTTGTTTAAGTGCACATTCTTTAAATGGTCGATACCTTCCAGTGCATTTGTTAAAATACCGTTAAGCTAATATGAGATGTGCTTTTTATTTAAGTGCTCTGGGCGTTACGTTTTGATTGGCCGATACTGTTGACGTAACGGCTACGCTGCCCAATCGGAATATAAGCTCGATGAATAAACTATTTTTGAGTGAAGGAGTGGTTACGGGGAGGGGTGTGTCGTCGCGAGGAAGGGGATCAGTCGCGTGTTTGCGTCATATGTCAGTCTTAGCTGTCAATGCAAAAAAAAAAAAATACACAGGACTTACCATCAAAAATAAAACCAAACTGTCTGAAGTTAGGTGTTACGTCGGATGAATTTAATGATATGAAATGTATAAATCTATATGCTTCCCGGACGCTGATTGTTACAATCTGAATAATGAATAGCGGCACACGGCGCTTGGTGGCAAGGTGGTAAGAGCCAGTGACATAGGTCTGAGGCTGCTGGAAATCGAAATAGATATTTAGCTGTTAAAGGCTAGCTAGGAAGACCCAAGGAAGTACCAAGAAAGTACGAAGACAACAGCGAAGAAGCAAATATCGTTTAAACAAAGACAAATGAAACTGCTACCAGGTATTTTCATTTGCGTATTTATATAATGAAAGTTGGTAAACAAAGGCGTAGGTGAATGTTATTTTGCACGGATACTAGTTTTATATGAGCGGAGTGCGAAGGAGTTTTCCTGGGGAAATCATGCACTTGCGAGGAAGAAAGGAGGGGGGAGGTCTGTTGGATAACTGTTTTGCATTTATATGTGCTTAAAACTGGCGTTATGAACTTAAACACGTAAGTGGTCTCCCCGTCTGTGTTGCTTCTAGTGGGAAGCGATTAGTCACACGCCGATCGAGTAACGTTAACCTATATAGCAGGAATCCGCATGGTAGGTAGCCTGAGTAAGATGGCAAACAGATTGCAATATAAAAAACCGCATTGCTGCTCCTCCGTTTATCGCGTCCGGCCGGACCGAATTGGTGCGGTTTTTTCGCTGCATGAGCAGGCTTTGTGGAAGAGAAAAGGATGCGTGGCTTACAGCAATGACTGCTTTGTATAAGACTGGTCATTATCTTTGTGTAGAAATGTGTGGGAATCAAGGTACGAGCACGTCCACTGCGTATGTGTGCGAGATATATAAAATACTCGGTGAAACATTTTTCTGAAATATTTTAGAAAAGAAATCTAAAATTGTACATGTAAATGTATTGTTTCTAATCGTAGATTTTTTTTTGTAAGGTCTGACCGATGTATTTTGTTGTCTAATGATTGTTCGCAAATTATTAATGCGATTCAATGATTGAAAATTAGTCACCGACAGCGATGTCGCTGGTTTTAGATGGTTACATTTAAAGTGCAGAACAAGTATGAAATAATTGCCCAGGGAAATATATTTTAATTAATCCTAATAATAAATGTTAATGAGAATCTTAATCATCGATGTCCGATGAAAACCTGCAGCAGGCGGCTTAAATGTGATGCGGCTATTTCAGACATTTCAATTGCTTTTGGTATTGGGATTTGAGCATATTAAAGATTACCCTTCTAGTGGGGAAATCTTGGGCCAGGTAATAGACATTATTAACGTTATTTTAACAAGTAATCTCAAGTGTGCACTACGTGGACATGGGAAGTGTATCACAATTTTACATTACTGCTTTTATATTTTTTTGTTCATGAACAGATATTAATTTTTAATGCTAAAATTCATGATAGGGTCAGTACCAAGTCAACCTGCATATATCATATGCTCTATGCTTCGTGGCTGATGCAGGGTTTCCAGAATGAGGGAAGTGTCCACGGAAACCTCCAGAATACGCTGATACAGACTTATTTAATACAGTTGATATGAAGAACCATAATACAGTTATGGATTCATCTTCTTGAACTTGGTGGACTGCAACTGGAATAGCAGTGCATTTGTCCATTCCATGAATTGCATCTCCACTAAAGCATTGCAACAGAACTTTGATAATATCCATCCATCCATCCATCCATCCATCCATTCATCCATCTATCTTTGCATATCCTGGTCAGGGTTGTGGAGAACCTTTGCGCATATCCCAGGCAGCACAGGACGTAAGGCAAGTCTGTACCCTGGATAGCATCGTTTAATAATAATGACATGAACTGAGACTGTGCTCATCGTGTATTTCCAGCGTAATCGGCGGCTGTTCCCGTATTGAGGAAAGCGTTCTGGGGAGAACTCGAGCGGCCTGCATGCAGGTACCTATTTATCATGCTTAAACTGCTGGGGGGGCAGCGATGCAGGGAGCACTGGAGCACTGCGCAGCGGCGTGGCATGGAGAAGAGCGAGGGAGTCCAACGTGCATGTTCTACACAGTGGGAAGGTCCATTGTCCAGGAGCAGGTCCATAATCCACACAGCAGTGCATAGTCTGTAATCACCATGCCGTCAATGCCTTATGGTCTGTTACAGTTGCAGACTGTGTCTCTTGGCAGATGCCCACCATGACTCCTAGGTCAGGGTCCTGCCGGCTCTTCCAAAGTCACAGCAGGGTACTGAGGGGTTCGTATTTTGGGTTTTCTTTTTTCGTCCACAACTGGTCATTTATGGATATTCTGAGTATAATTAGGACTGCTTTGCAGGCATAACGTAACACACTGGAAAAAGATTGTCGCTGTTAAGAAGATCCATAGTTTGGCCTGTTGGTAGAGAAGCGTCAGCTTAGGGGAGAGCTTTGGGGCAGAGGGTTCACATTCAGTGCTGCGTGGTGAATGATGCAGCTTCAGCACTGGATAAAGAGCTCATATTCAGTATTGTGTGTGTGGTGAATGAAACAGCTTCAGTTCACGGTGAGCGCTTCACTCTTGGTAATGTGCGTAGTGTATACACCAGCTTCAGTATCGCGGGATAAAAATAGGGCCGGGGGTAGTGAATGAAGCTGTTTCTAGGAAATATTGCTGGTTGCAATATCACAGTGGTTTTTTTTTTGTCAGTGCTGAGGTTCAGAGTAACGTTAGAGTACTGCATGCGAGAGAGAGACAGGTCGCAGCTGAAGAAGAAAATCAGGCAGGAGTCAATAGTTAAAAGGGCAGTGCTTCGGGGGGGGGGGGGGGG
>JAODUD010000095.1:7709521-7722236 GCA_026784285.1 Stomatorhinus walkeri | reverse complement strand
AGCGAGTCTCTCTTCTCACTTTCCCAGTCCTTCCGACTTTTTTGGCTTTTAACCTCTGAAAGAGCCTTTACCGATCTCGTATTACGTTACCGTACGCATGACTTTGTGTGCGACTTCGGAGGTCATTCTCCGAAAGATCTACCTATTACACGTTTATAATTTTACTGAAAATGCGGCATCGCAAACAATGTTACTGAAAGGTTGAATTTAATTAATAATTTTTAGTTAATAATCATAATTATATGTCTATATATATGTGTAAATATATATATGTGTGTGTGTGTGTGTCTGTATGTGTATATATATATATAAAATCATAAATGATTGTTCCCAGCTGCTATACATTCGGTCCCATATCACCAGTTTTAAGCAACTTAAGTGCTGTTCAATGCGGATTGTCTTCTGCATACCCTGTCAGGCGGATGTGTCAGACCAGATGATGACGTGAGGTGCAGGAATGGCCTCGCTCTGCTCCCGCTATTGCGGGTCATCATCTGCAGTGCAGTGTCTTTGCATGATGACAGTTCATGAGCCGCAGATCATCCAGAGCCACTTGCGGAAGAGTCTTCCGCAACAGTCTTTTGCCTGAAAAACTCTCCCCCCCGATGGCACCATCCTGATGTGTGCACCTACCTTCCTGATGTGTGCACCTACCACACTTGTCCGCACCTCCTTCTTGCCCAAATAAAGTCTTCACATTCCTCCTGTGTATTTTTTTCTCTCCCTGGGCAAGCGATTTGACGCCAAGGTCTCATGAACATCTGAGCCCCACTCGGGACGCCAGGAGACTACAGTATTACAGCTTTCTCAAACATCAAACCCTGATTGCTATAATCGTTCACGTCATAAAAGGTAACAGAACGAGGTCACAACCATGGATAGTGCTTTAATACATTGCCTGGTAAACTGTCTGGCAATTAATAGAACACGTGCACATCATGGAAAAAACATTAAACTAATTTAGACCAGTAAATTGATGTGGTTACACCCATGTGACGTGGATTGTTTTTGGGGTCCCACTCAGACAGTCATTTGTGTAATGACTGTTTGTGACCAACAGGGGGCCCCCAAACTTTGGGACCCCCAGGCAGGGATAGACTAACTTTTCCGGGGGTTCTAGGCTGACATGGGTAGAGGGCCCCCTAAGTGTGCCATTTTGAGGTTTTTTGGGGGCCAAAAGTGAAACAGAAGGGAATTAAAAACAGTGAAACGTTAATAATATGTTAATGACAAATAATAAAAAAAAAATAAAAAAAATAAAATAAAAAAAATAAAATAAAAAAAAATAATAATAATAATAAAATAAAAAATAATAATAAAAAAAAAAAAAATAATAATAATATGTTAATGAAAGGACGGGATGCCAGCAGTAAAACTCCGATCAGGGTTTGGGCAGGAATGCTGTTGGTAAAATTTGCTGATGAGGGAGGAAACCCAGAGGGTCAATAAGTCAAATTTAAGAAGTTGATCATTCCTGCTTTTGCTAAGATTAATCTTGAATTTCTGCATACAATCATTTCATTGTGTTCTCTCCATACCGGTCTACCACTCTAGGAGGACATTATCAAAGACTAGGGAGATGTAATGCTAGTCTTGTATCT
Source organism: Stomatorhinus walkeri (assembly GCA_026784285.1). NCBI lineage: Eukaryota > Metazoa > Chordata > Actinopteri > Osteoglossiformes > Mormyridae > Stomatorhinus > Stomatorhinus walkeri. The sequence continues at coordinate 7,720,635 of JAODUD010000095.1, read as the reverse complement.
CTGTGCTGTTTTCTTCTTGTTACTTTGTGTCAGTTCGCTTGGCAATGAAGGATCAATAGATTTCAATGTTACAAGAAAGCTGGGTAGTCTCAAAGTAGGGATAGTCCATTACAATAGGCACAGGGGGGAACTTTTGTCTATCCTGAAAACTGTAGCTTTAAATGCAAATAACATACATGTTGCTATCATTTAAATGATCACATTATATTCCATTCTTAAATGTAACTTCTGGAAATTGTGTCTTCATGGGGCCCCTAGTTTTCTGGGGCCCCAGGCAACTGCCTACTCTTGCCTTGTGGTAAGAACACCCCTGGCCCCAGGAGTGTGTATGGTTTGAGTGGTGGTAATGAAATGAAATCAACCCCTACTGGTTATACCTGAATTATACCAGGATACACATTACTGATATTCTGCCTTATTAAGGCCTCATTTACATTTAGTGGACCAGGCAGCTGCGTTTAAATAATAGCAGGGGACTGAAAATGCAAAATCTCAACCTTAAAGTCATAGTTTTATGCAACATATTAGAAAATAGTATGATTTAGGCTTTTGTACCTAATAAAGACTAAATATGCCGCTGGCGTAGAAGATTCTCTTTCACAAAATGGGTGGCACATCTCTAATAGTATATTTTTTTGCCTGCAGGTTTTAAACATACAGAATGAATTATGGCTGCGTGTATTTATGAATGTGCCCATTAACGCACGTGTGATGAGTAAAGCTCTTTGACGCATCATTTGTTTCAAATATGCAATGCGCAAGAGCTATAATGATGTAAAATACCTCATAAGTGTCAGAATGCTTTTCTGATGGCATTATTACTTTTTAGCTATTCTCATATTTTGTAGGCTTTCTGTCCATCTGAGGCTCACACTGAAAGGGGGAGAATACTCTTCTTACACTTTTAAATTCTTGGTAAAGCATGTGGTTGTAGCTCATATATTCATAAAATGTTATATCACTGGACTGGGGGTTTGAGTAAAAATACCCAACCCATCCATCCATCCATCCATCCATACCCAACCCATGGCTTCTATATTTGAAACTGACTGTGTGTGTGTGGTGTGCTGTCAATTAGTCATTTAATTCAGTATGTAAAAATGAACAAAAGAAAAAACACAAGGACGCCCCCTTTAGCAAGTCGTTCATAATCTATTTCTTTAGAGCTTCTCGTTCAAATCCCTGCTGATGACTGTGAATCTTAATAGTGCATTCAAAGTCATTCGTTATTATTGACCATTGTGCAAAATGTATCTGTTTATTCATCTTCTGCTGCTTGTGTCTCTAGTTCAGTCTCTGCGGTCTGCTGATCCCCACAGCTTCACGTCTGGCAGGCAACTGATGGCAGCTGCCGCTTGCTCCTCTCATCCACGTCCCCGCTGGCGCCGCCTTCTTGTCACAACTGCCAATCGACTGACACCATGTAAGAAGAATTAATACTGATTGGAGGAGTGAGTTGCCACTCACCAGCCATCAGTCAGTAGCTCACAAGCACCTGACACTCTGGGTTCTGTGTGCAGTCTATAAAAACCTTCCTATCTACTACCGGTGTAGTGAGATTACTTTATTCCACCACTAGGGGCTTCTGGTCACAGTCGGAACATTGTTTTAATCACAGCTGACGTACTGTTTAAACCTAAGTGTTGGACTGAGCTTATTATGTGACCAACGAGCACGAAGAGAGACCTATTCTACGTAAAAACAATCTGAAGTAGCTTGCAAAACCACTCTCTTACATTTAATTAAAACCATTTAGGCTCAGTGTCATTAAGTGCCATCAAAATGGCTTACACAGAACACAGAACACAGAACAGATCTGTTTCATATAATAATGGGCAATGTATGAACTCTTGGTGGGGAGTTAGAACACAACGTGTACCTCAGTTTCTCAGGTGGTATTTGGTTGCTCATCTAGTTTTGGGGGAGACTGAACTGGAATTGGGCAAGACCTTCCTGAGGAGGGATTCCTGGCAGCAGATGGGAGACTGAAGTTATAACATGCAAGTCTAAAATTGCAAATGAAAACATGAGTATACAGACACAGAGATTAATTCCTGAAACAATTAAGGGAGATCTGAGAAGAGTGGGAGGGGTTAGAGATGGTGAACAGAACCATGTGACACGGTGAAGATGGCGCTGTTGTGAAGATGAATGGGCAGATTGGCTGCTGATGTCCTGCACCATGGGGGGCCCATATCTCCCCCCATATCTTCCCAGTTCCATCCAACATGGTGGTGATCAGGTGAGCATTAAGGACCTAGAAATACACTGTAGGAAGTCAATGTCAGAAAGGAGTGGATCTAATGTCACGGATTTAATGGTTTCAGAGGTGATGATTGCGGAAACAGGGGTAGAATAAAAGTACAGGAGAGAGCTGACAGTAGAGGACATTAAAACTGGAGGGAAAAACAAACTGAAGATTATTAACACATTGCTACCAGATGAGACTTGCAGAGTGACTCATACACTGAATAGAGACATAGCGTATGTTGTCCTCATTTTCAACTGAGATGTATTCTTAAATAGCCCTTTTATAACAAAGTAATATGTATTCATTAAAGGATTTACTGTTTGTGTAGTAGTGTATTAGAATACAGTATATAGGTTTGAACAAGAATGCTTAACGTAACATCCCTTATGTTATGCTTACTTTTATGTATTACATTATTTTGGCAATCCATTCAACCAGAGACTGAACTGTAATGCATTGAAAATGTCAAGCGCATTTAGCTTTCTAAAGACGCATACGTTAAAGACGTTTTCTGTATGCTTTGGCGTTTGTGTAAATACACACAAAGTGTAGACATAATTATGACAGTTGTTAAGCATCTTGAGATACATCTCTATCCGGAAAAACTGAGACAGCCGGAGCTTAATGCCATGTGGGTGACATCACCGAGACACTGAGAAATCGTCCTGATTGGACGGGGGGCCCAGCCAATGGTGACGTGCTGCGGACACGCACAGATGGGAAGAGTTTAAAAAGGATTGAGTAAAGTTCTGCTGAACACCGGTCCAGTCTTTCTCCAGGGAGTGCAAAATAGAAAGAAAATAGGCGAGGAGGGAAGAAAAAACTCATCACTGTACTTTCTACCGATGACCATATGACTTTCCCCTGAACTGCACTGATCTCGAAGCGGAGATATATATTTATGTGGCATTATTTAATATTTTAATTAACACGTTAAATCGACTGTGAACTTAGGAAACGATGGCGACCCATTTCAGCAAGGGACCGACTTTCGGACTGTCAGCTGAAGTCAAGAATAAGGTACTATTTTGTGCAATATCAGTCCATTTAAATCAGCAATGTGCATTGACGTAGCGGTAGAAGTCGGTGTGTTCTGCTTTTAATGATACCTTTGATCATTATTTTTCAGTATTTTTGGTGCAATATAAAAAGCTGACAAGGTGCAGGCAGTGACTAGTGGCCGCCTATTACTTATCATTTTATGTATACGTTCGGTCTCCGTTTACGTGAGCATAATTGCAGATACACGTGCGTGTATTTATATAACCACTCTTAGTGTGACGCTTGTGGCGTTTCGTTTTTCATTTCGCTTGTCTGTCATTTTATCGGTAATGTACAGCTGAGGTAGCACTGGTCTGTACAGTACCACACACGGCTTTGTTGCCAAGCTCATTGATTGTAAACACAGGGACTTTCAACTCTGATCTCAGCCTTGCAGAGATGTTAATTTATATATATTTGCTGCATGGGCAGTCCCATGTAGCATAAGGTACAGGGCTGGGGGAGACTCTGGAAAGGATGCTGTCCAACAAGGTAAGGAACTGTAAAGCCCATGGGTGGGATTCAAACCCTTGACCAACAGCACTACCCACTGAAAAATGACAGTGAGTTGCATAAGTTGTAAGTCTGTCAAGGACCAGTCTCTGGTGATACGCCGTCGAGTCAAAAAATCACTTTGTGGTTTTATCCAGCACAAGACACAGCGATCTTCTCTTTAGTTTTCAGCAATGGAATAGGCACGACATCACAGAAGTGCCACTCAGTAGGTCTCAGCACACCAGTCTGCCAGACTCTTGGGATTGCGGTTGAATTAGCACAAACTTTGACTCTAGAGTTTTCTGCAAAAAACAAAGACGCCTTCAAGCACATGCAAATACCTACTATAAATATACCTGAGGAAACCAAGCGCAGGTGGCACGTTGTGTTTGATAGGTGACCAGTCACACAGGTAAATATTATACTTCTCTGTAGGACAGCGTAGTCTGTGGCCAGGGGACCTCATTCCCTTCCAAAGCACATAAATATTCAGCAGAAAGAAAAACTTTCTTTAAAGTGTCTTTATCGCTGAGTTTTGCAGGGCCAGAAATCCAGAACAGTGCAGCTGGGAATGGAACATTTTTGGTATTCATGTTCTGTGATTAAGTCATTAGATTTATTCCCCGTTTATTCAGCTGTGACCATGACAGTGTTTATTCTGTACTGTATTTACGTGTTTGGCCCAGGGTCCCTCAGGACCCTCTCAGCGGAGGGAAAGTTTCATAGACAGACAGGTATCTCAGCCTCCTCACATTTCTTTACAGACTCCTTTTAAGGACTTACTCTGTTCTTTCCAGGATTTTCAAAATCTTATCTTCAGTAAACAATTTATTGTAGGTTGGATATTATACAATTAAATGTAGTGATGTTGAGAAACTCTGATTGGCATTGTTTGTATGTAGCAGAAGTGATGCTGCTAGTTCTTTAAGAATTTTCTAGGCATTTTTCCTTAATTATATTGCTTTATCTTGACTTTAGTCCAGAATTTATTCCAGTCCAGAAATTTTTTCTGGCTCACTGACTATGGAAATGAGATTCTGATCTAATTCCTAGTGGCAAGACCAAAACAAAAATAATTTTTTTTGGCAGTCCGTCAGCTGGTTGGCCTTCCTTCAGTGTTGGGCTGTTTGGTTTGCCAGCGTACAGTGCATGACGGCGCTGCCCTTGCCAGGGGGCAGAACCCCAAAAGGAGCCCGGAACGTGGGAAGGAGACCAGCGGCAAGGCGGACAGGGTGGTTTCTGCCCTGTTTGGTGTGTTGGCCCAAACGGTGATGAAATACCAGTTAGTGTTGGCTCCCCTCATTCTGTGTCAGGGAAAACTGGAATTCTGAACAGAATAAGGAGAGTGAGCGAAAGATCCCATTGTCATGGAATTTAAAATATGGCGGCTGCCTTCTTAAAAACATGGAAACACAACAGATCAGTTAATCAATCTGACTTCAGCAAGGAACATTAGTTGTTGACACTGAAAATATACAATAGTAATGATTTTCAATGTACATTTACAAATAATATTAGGGTCCTGTAAGCATAAGTAAGTAGATAAAATACCGCTGATGGTTTTTTTTCTTTAAAGAAAACATGATAATTAACGGTACTTTGGACTGATTGATGAATCATAGAGGCATAAAATCTACATAACAGTTGATCTTGTAAAATATAGATTAGCAGTTTAATCTGGCCATTTTTTATTATGTTCTGTATCAGCATTTGCATGCAACAGGACCCTGTGCAGATTGAACTTCTGTTGGTCCTCCTGAAAGACAGGTCCCCAAAGCTTCACACGTGACACCTTACTTCACGCTTCCACCGGTGATGGGCCTGTAGTTTTGAGGGACAGATTTTAAATGGATATTCAAAGATTTCAAGAGTCATGGATGAGTTACAACTTGGAGGAGAGTTAATGAATCGGTTCAGTAGAAAACCACATTAATATATCCAGCCTGCTTGACTTCAACATGTGACCTGTTATCTTCTAATCCCAGCTGGCCCAGAAGTATGACTCGCAGAAGGAGGAAGAGCTACGGATTTGGATCCAGGAAGTTACTGGCCGCAGGATCCCTGAAGATTTCATGGAGGGATTGAAGGATGGGGTCATCCTGTGCGAGTGAGTGAATGCTGGACAGGAGGGAGTCATGCTGAGCTCATCAGAACTGTTGGTTCGGGATGCAGAATCACCCAGAGCTCCATATAATTCCATGAGAATTCCGCTTATTATTGTGGGAATTTCGTGGGATAAAATGAAATCGGTGACGATCTCAACAAACTGAGGTGGAGATTGCCTGTTCTTTGGACAAAGTTCTATTTACCCAGTTTTGTTGTATGTGGTTTTCTTGACATATTAGTTTTATGTTTAAATTATTATGATATTTTTCAGTGTTTGATACTAATTGCTGTGCATGATAGGTTTGTGGTTTACACTGTTTAAACTTAAATTATAAAATATTACATCCTTATTAAAATGTATGACAGAGAAAAGACAGTTTTGTCACTGACCCCAGAAACTGAAGATTTTCTCTTTCTGTCTCTGACATCCAAGTACCCGAGTGTCGTTTTATTGATATATGATAATTATGATAATTGGCCCTTATGAGGTATTTTTCTTGTGCTGTTCTGCTGTCTGTCAAGGCTGGTCAACAAGCTCCACCCTGGCTCTGTGAAAAAGATCAACACCTCCTGGCAGAGCTGGTACCAGGTAGCTGCCTAGCGCGGATGTGGAAGTGCGGCGGTAAAGCGGCACCATCGCTGTTTCAGCGCCGGTCCATAAAGGCTTCCCTCGGATCTGCAGCTGAGGTCATACTCTTGGCTTGGAAGATGCATGTATTTACATTCGATGTCACAATCAGATTGTTAAATTGAGTCCATCCCAGTATATGTGTGTATATACTGGCTTCCTCTGAAAAATGACTGACTGTCCTTGGCAATTTGGGGGAAAATAAAATTCCCCCTGCCCAGCCCCCCCACCCATTTTATTGCTCAAATAATTATGTAAACTGAAGGAATGGATTAATTCCCAACTCTCTGTTGAGGAATGAGCAGTCTGCGGCTTTGAGCTACTATACACATACAGACTGGAGTTTTCTGTTCCCGCACATGCATTGCTATAAATATTATATATAAAATTATATTTTGCACAATGTAGGGAGGGACAGGGAGTTTCTAGGTCAGGTCTATAGTAGAGTGTTTTGTTTCACTTTACAGTAGAAATAGTTATTTATGTTGATTACTATATTACATATTTGAATTATGAGTTGTTCTACATGATTAATATAGGTATGTTTCCCAATGCACTGTGCAAAAGTCTTAGGCAATCAAGGAAAATGTTTAAAGCTATTTATCTTGGTAGTAAGTATATTTTTGCTTAGGAAAAAAACAATTTAAACATTAAATTAAACATTAAAATATAGGCACATTAAAAGTAACAAAGAATTTCTTCTCTTCAAAAAGTTACTGATATCTTGTTGGTTGGCTAGAACTCAATGAGGCGTTGATTAGCCAAACGTGCCGTGCTAATGCGCGAGGCAAATAATCCATGGGTGTATTGGACGATTGCTGCAAATACATGGTTGACCTTTAGGGAAGGTAAAATAGCTAAGCTAACACACTTTGACAGACATGATGTCATACTTTTACGCCAACATCATTTAAATTCCTTCACGTCGCCTAATACTTTTGCATAGCGTTGCATGTTTTACTGATTTATCACTTTGTATCATTTTTATGCTTCATATTTACCGTTGAGCTGGAGAATATTGGCAATTTCGTCAGAGCCATCACAGACTATGGCCTGAAGCCACATGACATCTTTGAAGCCAATGATTTGTTTGAGAACGTGAACCACACTCAGGTCCAGAGTACACTGATCGCCCTGGCTGGACTGGTGAGTGCAGCATTTATGAAAATGAAACAATAAAAGCCACTATTTATCTGGAGCGCACTGTTACATCTCCAGCATGTTTATCTTACTGTAGGAGTTTGACCCTCAACTTCTACAGTCCATAGCCGTAATTCCTCACTTTCATTTCTAGGCAAAGACTAAAGGACACCACACAAAGCAGGACATCGGCGTGAAGTATGCCGAGAAACAGCAGAGACGCTTCAACCCCCAGAAGCTGAAAGACGGATGCAACATCATCGGGCTCCAGGTGACACAGCCTTATCATAAACTTTGAAATAATTATATTAAAATATTTCAAAATAATTCTGCTAATTATATTTTTTTTGTTACACTCAAGCCTAAAGCTACCCGTACAACAATATGCCTCCTCTTCAGAAATATTTGCTTCTCATACCAGCAAATACTATGCCGTTTCGGATTTTGGAAAAACCTGGTTTCCTTCACTTGATGAAAAAATCAGTGCCCCAGTACCAGGTTCCAGGAGGAACATACTTTTCCAGAAATGAAATCCCAAAAATGTAAATGGAGCTGAGAGCTGGTGTGGAGATAAAATGAAAGAGGGCAAATTGTTTGGCGTAACAACACATCTTTGGACCAGCAATAGTGGTAGAGAATCCTTTATAAGCTTCACTGTTTATTATGTATCATCTGACTGGCAAATTAAATCTTAGAGCCTTAAAAACAGTTTTTCCACAATAACCACACAGCAAACAGTACTGCTGAGATGATAGACAGAAAAGAAGGTAAGATATAGAGAGAAACAGGGTATCGGTCATCTCTCCTGATAATGGCATCAGCATGAGAAAAGCCTTTGAAAATTTCCCTCATGTTCGGTATCCTTGTATTAGCCACAACTTAAACTTAGCAATCTCCAAAATGTTCAAGATGCAAAGGGCGGGATCTTATGTCTGTGTCGCATGCCGACACTTGGTGGAAGAAGAGAAAGGAATTACAAAGAGCAAGCAGAGTTGAAGACTCCTTAGCATTCATTGATCCAAGGTGAGGTGAGCAGTTGGGGATCGACATTTGAAATGGGCTCTGTAGGCCATCTATTGAGAATTTGCAAGAGAATGTAGCGCATAGCATCTCATGCCTAAAGACAATGGAATTAGTGCCCTTAAAAACCACAATTTCACTGTCACTTCAAAGTCCTGGCCTCACTGTCCACTGTTAAGCCAGTGCTTGAACACACCAACAATAATGATAGTAATCAATCCTTTATTGTCCCCATGGGGAAATTCCTTTTACGCCTCCCTCAACTTGCTCTATGTAGAGCAAGCTGTCTGTGAAGGGTAGCCACCTGTTGGGGTGCCCAGGGAGCTGGGAGTTAAGGGCTTTGCTCAAGAACCCACAGATATGCTGAGGCTGGGTTTGAACCAGCAACCTTGTGATTACAAGCAGACAGGCTCAGCCCACTGAGCCACACGCTGCTAAGGTACTTGGTCTGAGTACGAATGGCAGCAAGATCTCCAAACGACTGAAGGGTTAGACAAGACCTGGAAGAGGGAAGATAGTGGATCCATGTTTTAAAGGGAACTTTACTGAGAATTACGATTAGACAGTGAATGCATGCAGAGGGCAGCACCACTGGTTCCAATATGGTCCTCCAAAAATAGAGCCACAATTGATAATGAGAATCATCAGTCCTCCCAGCACTAGCAGGTCTATTCGGACTGTTGCAGTAAATGACCAGTGCAAGGCAGGCAAGAACATCGGGACTATGAGTCGTATGGCCATATTCTGTCCAGGAAGAGATCAAGACTGAGCACAGAAAATGTGAACGTGCCGAAGTTTCTTCACCATAACTTGGATTGACTATACTGAACAAACAAATGCAGATACGGCAAATGGTTTGATGATATCAGTGTTAATTTAGAAAAGGAGTTACAGATTCTGCTTTTTATTTTTACAAATAATAATTGGATTTTTTTAAGACACATGAAGTCAATCATAGTATCAAATAGGCATAATTTCTACAGGACCAACAGATGTTCAAAAAACACTATATGGACAAGAGGATCAGAACACCTGACCATAACATCCCAGTCTAAATCCATAGATATCAGTATGAAGTTGGTTCCCCCATTGCAGCTATTACAGCTGTCACTCTACTGGGAGGCTTTCCACAAGATTTTGGAGTGTCTCTGTGGGAATTTTTGCCCATTTATCCAGAAGAGCATTTCTGAGGTCAGGCACTGATGTTGGACATGAAGACCTGGCTCACAGTCTCCATTCTAGTTCATCCCAAAACTGTTCGATGGGGTTGAGGTCAGGGTTCTGTGTGAGTCAATCAGGTTCTTCCACACCAAACCCACCCAACCATGTCATTATGGACCTTGCTTTGTGCACTGGGGCACAGTCATGCTGGAACAGAAAAGGGCCGCCTTCCCCAAGCTGTGCCAACAAAGTCAGAAGCAAATAGTCCAAAATATCTTGGTAGGGTGAAGCATTCAAAGTTTCCTTCACTGGAACTAAGGGACTTTGCCCAACTCCTGCAAAACAAACTCATACCACCATCCCTCCTACACCAAACAAGTGACACAATGCAGTCAGGCAGGTAATTTTCTCCTGGCGTCTGCCAAACCCAGACTCATCCATCAGGCTGCCACAATGAGAAGCGTGATTCATCACTCCACAGAACACGTTTCCACTGCTCCAGAGTCCAGTGGCGGCGTGCTTTACACTGCTCCAGAGTCCAGTGCCAGTGTTGCTTTACACCACTCCATCCGACGCTTGGCACTGCGCTTAGTGATGTGAGGCTTGCATGCAGCTGCTCGGCCATTAAAGCCCATTCCATGAAGCTCCCAGTGCACAGTTCGTGTGCTGGAGTTTATGCCTGAGGAAGTTTGGAACTCTGCAGTTATTGAGTCAACAGAGCGTTGGCGACGTTTACGCCTCAGCAATCGGCGATCCTGCTCTGTTACTCTACATGGTCTCTGTTGTTCCTAAAAACCCCCCACATTGCACTACTACCGCTTACAGTTGACCAAGGAATATCTAACAGTGCAGCTGATACAATTATTTGACTTTTTTTTCCTTTGTAGTGCTACAATTTGAAACTAAAAATAATAAAGATAACCCTGAAATTGTGGATATTTTACAATTAACTAGTAGGGGATGGACAAAATACAATATGAAAGTAAATAAATCACAATTAGGTCGAAAGTCAATTATAAGTAATTATCAGCTTTAAAAGAGGACTGACAATAAGCACCCGGGGCAGGTAACAGTCCCCACCTGCCTGGCATAAGATGCATAAAACCCGAACCCCTGAGCCAAGGGGAAAGTAACATGACCACCAGTGGTGGAGGAAGTACTTAAGTTTAGTACTTAAGTAAAAGTACAACTACCATGCAAAATATATACTTAAGTAAAAGTATAATTACTACATCAACATCTTACTTAAGTAAAAGTCCTAAGTACATACTT
>JAODUD010000095.1:7697463-7709421 GCA_026784285.1 Stomatorhinus walkeri | reverse complement strand
AAGTAAAGTATAGATACGTAAAAATTTACTTAAGTACAGTAACGAAGTACAAATACTTCGTTACATTCCACCACTGATGACCACTGTTCTCGCTTTCTTCTCCGTCCGCATGGGCTGACGTTTGGCGATATCCAAAGGACACCTTCAGCCCACAGTGGCTGTTGGTATGTACAGCTCTCGTTTGGGAGGAACACGAAGCCAAGGAGTGACGCCATTTTGCAGGACCTAGTGCACCTTACCGTGCCAACGCTATTCCCTCGTGATCCTCCCATATTACAGGATGATAATGAAGCTATATACAAAGGCAAACACCAGGATGATCCCTAAACATTCCACGGCTTCCGGAAGCATAAATCCCAAACATCCTTTAATGTTGTGTGAAATTCCACCAATTAGAGGCTTTCTTCTTGAAGAATGGTCCAATACCCACTACACACACCTGTATGATGGCATTCCAAGAAGGAGTGGAGCTATTTTGAAGGCAAACGGTGGCCATACAGCCTATTATATCCTCAGTATTGATATATTTCTTGGCGTTTACTTTGTCTCCCCCCCCCCCCCTACTGTACGTTCATAGATGTTTCATAAAGAATTTCATCAACCTTAACTTCCTGAGACCCGAGGAAAAAAGTGACCTTCAATTTTAGGTTATTTGTCTTTGGAGGAAATAAGACAACTTACAATTTAGATTTTTTCAAATTTAGTTTTATTTTTAATTTCACAGCATGTCCTCTTTAGTGTACAACTGGAATAAATATGTTTCCTTACATCAGTGAAAAGACAAAAACAAAAACAACATGTCCACTACAATGGACATAAATGAATGGGTGGGTTCTCAGGAGGTTAATACTTGAAACACGCTTAAAGTCGGGGGTTTTTAGTTTCTGCTCAAGTAAGCTTGTCTATTTCATAATGTTTTACTTCAGATGGGGACCAACAAGTTTGCCAGCCAGAAAGGCATGACATCATATGGCACGAGGCGTCACCTCTACGACCCCAAGACCGGCATGGAGAAGCCAGTGGACCAATCCACCATCAGTCTGCAGATGGGCACCAATAAGGGAGCCAGTCAGGTGAGGATGGGAGCTCATGAGAAAAGTGCCTGTACCTGTTAGCTCCTTATCTTTCTCTTTAAAAATGTTAGAAAATTTCACTTAAAAGCTAGATTTCATTCACCTGCACTGGTTAGCAATTAAGAGTTCAGTTAATTCTGTTATGTTTTCAAGATATTACAATAATTTTTAACACCTTTGGTTCTAAGTAACATGCTTTCACTCTCCATCCATCCAACCATCTACCACACCTGCTTCCACTCATTGCACCTCCTTGTACTAATTCCCACACAACTGTTGAGCTGAATCATTTGTGGAGAGACAGGGAAAGAACTAGAAGTTACACGGGGCTCCGACCCCCCAGGACTGACATCCCGGCCCTATATTAAATTCCTACTAAAATCATACTAATACCATTTAGCCTAACTGCATATCTTTGGAAAAAGAGAATTGCGTACACAGAGCAATTTTGAGATTTCCACCCGCAGCCCTATAAGTACGAGCCAATAGCTCTACTCTCTCTGTCACCACGGCACCAACTATCCTGCCGCATACCTTAATTTCAGTGTTTGGTTGCAGCGAGGCCAACAAACCATAAATAATTTATGTCTGGAAACTCTGTGCCGTGCCAACATGCCAACTCTGCCCCTTCCCCAGGCCGGCATGACCGCACCTGGCACAAAGCGGCAGATCATCGACAAGAAGATGGATCTCGAGTCATGTGACACCGTCACCATCTCCCTGCAGATGGGAACCAACAAAGTGGCCTCCCAAACGGGCATGACCGTGTACGGCCTGCCCCGGCAGGTCTACGACCGAAAGTACTGCGTCACTCCAGACAGCTACATCAACAATGGAGAAGGCGGGGAGATGTATGGGCATGACGGCTACAACAACTACTAGGAGACATAAACCGGCATCATCATCGTTCCCATCCGTGTCAGTTAAGGCTAAATGCTACATCCTTAGGTATTTATAAATCCTTTTCTCCAGCATGTAACATAGTTTGTTTCACTGGTGTTATTTTAAGCTTCTTGGTTTTCATGAGGAGATTGCATTTGAACTCCTAAGCTTAGCTCATCTTATGTGGGCTCCCGCAGCCCGCTTTCCTCAACACACCATTTCCCAGTTTTCACAACCACCTGCCACAAGGGCACAAGGGTTCTTTCCATATTACCCCTTTCATTTAAAGTTTTTGGCTTTATTGTCGCAAAGACGCCGTTCCATTCCCACTGAACATGAAGAACCCTGAAAGACTTGGACGGCTGCCAGATTCCAGCACTGCTTAATACCCCATCTGGCCCTGCCTGTGAATCCAGCCCCGGGGCCCCCTCTTTCGGCCCCGCGGCACACAAAGGGACGAGCGGCCGGAAGGGATAGCCGCAGACACTGAGATCAGGAGGCACTTGCCCCAAAAGAAATTCTAATGCTAACATTTCAGGGTCGGGGGGCAAAAAGGACCACGTGTGCCGTCTACCTGCTTGGAGGATGAACAACCATAAACCACAAGAGGAGCCTATCATTACTGACGCCCATGCTTTCGGGTCTGTTTAAAAGCTTTTTTTTCTCGGTCACAGAAGCATGTACTTTTTGCTCAGCGTTTCAAAACAAAAACTATTTATTAGCAAGAAGTATTATCAGACTGACTTAATAGCATGACCAACCACTAATGGCACACACGCCATACTTTCCTTTGTTTTAAACTCATTTTTTTCCAGACGTGCTTAGAATGAGGTGTGACAGTGCATCTTCAAATCACTGTGTTAGCCTGCCATCTAGTGTTTTGCAACATCACTCAATTGTCAGTGCGATTTTTGTGCTGAAAGGAAATCAGTAATTCCTTGCAACTGCTGCACGATATACCGTCAGATGTTAAAATTGATATCTTGCCTCAGCTGTTAAATTTATGGTGGCTGTAAAACGTTGACTGATATAGTACAAGTCTTTGAGGATCTTGTATGTTTGACACCTAATTTACACAATACACAAAGTCATTTAAAATGTCTTGCATTGATTAATCAGAAAAGATACAGAATTACCAAACAAATTTTTTATACCTCAAGTCTATATTATAGGTGGATTTAGGTATGGTCACCAAGCACTTGAGATGTTTTTATATCTTAAGAAGGGGGCACTTATCACACCCTTCTTTAAGAATGCAATGTATAATCAATGCATAGGGACACAATGTCAAATGCGAGTCTAACAAAAGATATGTATGTTTTTACATTACAGGAGAAGAATTAATGCACTTTTTATTATAGGTTTTAATACTGAAGTTAATTTTTGGTGACACGTTGTTCTGTATTGTAAGTGTGCTTTGGAAGATGACACACTGAGGGTTTTCCAGTGTCAGTCAGAGCATCTCCGGTTTAGGGGCCAAAAGTGGCCCGTGTGTGGAGCTCCCCAAAGAGCTGCTGGTCAGGAGCGAGTCTGCCTGGCCGGCAGCTGGGTCGGGCTCTCAGAACTGTTCTGCTGCATGTCGTCTTAATCATGGAGGGAGAGAGAAAGTGTTTTGTAACGTGTGTGGCAGTCAGCTTTGCAGTTTGAAACTGAAATACGAGAAGAGATTGGTGAGAAAGACTAAAAGCTACAATACAGAAACCTGTAATAGCCTCAGTACCCAGTATACTTCATGAGAACTTCAAATTGTGCCTTGATAATAAACACAGTATGAAGCAATTCCGCCGCCCCCCCACATTGCTTCTTTATGAATGTAAGCAATTACTGTCTGACCATTTTCCTCACTGTACAGCAACATGACAAACTTGTGTCAAGATAGACCAACTACCTGAAGTAGCAGGCATCCAAAGGAAGCAGCAGTGGTTGGGGTGTGACATGAGGGGGGGGGGACGGGGGACAGGTTACACAACCAGGTAATGTAGCATACTATGCACCCAAACAGGATTTAAAAAAATACATTACCATATCATGTTCATGACCAAAAGGACGGCTAAAGAACTTAAGATGACCGATCTTCCCATCATAATACTTCTGATTTCTGATCTCAGAGTACCAACACAAGTAATAATTTACTAGATAGCAAAGTGCTTAATCGTAGAATAATCTGCACATGACATCAAGTCATTAAACTGGTCTGGATTTAAATCAGCAAAAATCAGGTTTATTGGAACATAAAAAAGTATTTCAAAACTACTGATGTTCAGTTTCATGGAATAAAACAAAAATAATTACACCCTACAAGTTACTCCACCACCCCACAACTCGTTTAATACAAGAGGCTGGTTTCACAATCATCATAAACGATTGAACTGTCACTTTTAAGACTTCAGTAAGTGGATCAGGATTATTTAGGTCTGTTAAGTAAACACTGAGACAATAACTGAACTCATCAGGACCAAAAACAGCAAATGGGAAGCAGGAAGGGCACTGCCAGAAGTCAGGGGCTCCATTTTAATGAGAATATCCTGACATATGAGCACACATGCACCTGCCTTAAGTAGCTCCAAGACCTAGATTCGGAAAGAAAGAGCAGAGCACACCATATGTTTAAGGAAAGAAATTAAAAGTTGCATGTGCAATGATAATCCCTTTTTAACAGCTACTTCATATTAACTGTGTGGGGATGTCTATCGAGGGATCTTTCCTGCCTGTCAGTCCTACCCACCTAGTCATGCTGTTACATGTATGCAAACTTTCAGTGATACTGGCTGAATGACTGTGACCTATGCATTCTTGACCATCGCTCCTCTGCCCATACCCACTGATACCACAAGCAGTTACTGATTGGCTGCTTCACAGGCATCTATCCAGTCACTGTAGACATCCACTGGTTCTGAAAGGTCTGCAGAGGTATGTTAAGGAAACTGAAAGCAAAAGGTTTTCACACAGACGTAATCCTTAGCAGTTTTAACCAAATGGACATATGACTGGTGGTTACCCCAGGCAAGATAATGCAAGCAAGTCATTCCCTATTCATAATATAGCCTAGCAAGCAACATAGGATGTGAGCGTCATCTAGGTGGTATAAGCAAAGGAGGGTCCCTGTGCTTTCGTAAAAGCAAGGCACTTGAACTACTTTAGTGAAAGAAAAAACTGTTATTGCAAATCAAATTAAAAACGACTACTAAGTCACGTGCTAAAACGTTAATACGTGGCACATCCGCTGAAGCACTGCGTTTAAACAGATAATCAAAGCCCGCTTTTACGCCGATATTGAGAAGGATACATGTTATCGGAGTCTGGAACTCCTCCAAGCAAACCGTGCAAGAGATTATGCCCGTATTCCGGCTCCTTTCCCTGGGGAGAGAAGCGGGTGAAACACCTTGACAAAGCAACGTGTATGATGGCCATGTATGTGTCATTTTCCACCTACATCTTCACATCGCAAGATTTCTCGTGGTTACAAAACGGACAGGTAAACTGGGTGTCCAAGTTTCCGGTCACTCTCTTCTTCGGGGGGGGCTTCCGCTTTGATTTGCGACGGCCCATTTTCTGAATTATCTGCAGAATAGATATTTAAATAACATAACCAGATGCCGGATTACAGGAAACTGCATAAATATGTACATGACCTAACGGAGGTCAGAGCAAGCATATTAGTTACAATGAATGGCAGGTTAATGTTCCTAATAAAATACCACAAAGTACTATCGAGGTAGCTAGCTGATCCAAGTGACAAAAAACTGCAATATTTCTACAATATTTAATAGTTATTTTACAGTTCTTTAAATCGAAGCATCTCTAATGCACAATAGTGATCAACACATGGTAAGTTGGACCAAACAATGCATTTACATGAGCTAACTAAACTGAGCAACATTCAGCTACTGGTTTAATACTGAAATATATTACAGCAATACGGCTACGAAATCAACCCACGAAAAAGGTTCTGCAATAAGAACACGTTTCTTTTTGTTTACCTTCTCCAAGAACAACCAGCTAGCTAGATTGACCTCCTGCAAAGATTGCTCCCCGTTCTTCCTCCTCTGTAAATTTCAGGATGTTGGAGTGGTCTTTATTCGTAAAGCGCCACCTGCTGGTCTGGCGTGTAACAGCAATGGCCTTCTTATTTCATTTATTATCCATCACAGCCTCACAAACGCTTTCAGTATAAATTCAGCGAAGTGGTGACGCTTCTGTCCACATTACGCTTGGTGATTAACAAACATGCTGGCCCATAGAGAACATTTCAAGCCTGGCTTCCTCAATAGGATGACTTGCACAAGACATCCTATAGCAGGGTTGTCAACTTTGGACAGCTGGCTGGTGTTAAGTTTCAATTTGAGACTAGTCCCACTTATTTATATGCAAGGCTCTCAAGTTTCATCAAGAGTTTGGCGCGAGATTACTTTAGGGGCAAAACGTGTCTTACGGTCAATGCAAGAGAACCAAGAGCCCTGCTAACCACATGCATTAGATCTTGCTCTGCCACTTCCACCTTTCATGCACTCCATCTTCGTGCGCATCCATATATTAACGCGCTTGCAGTGGGATCGCATGTAACTTATTTAGGAACTTTCCCGGAAACAACAGGTGCTATTTTCTGAATGGCTTGTAGGTGCCTATTAACTCTGTATAACTCGGGACAGCTATGAACTCGGCGGAAACCTCCGCTCGGTATGCCTGCGCGTAGTCGAGTAAGTCTTTCTTCTGAGCGTGAGAAACACAAGGTGTGGCGTGTGAACTGGTTGAAATTAGTATGTCTCACGGTCATGTATGTAACAGTAAATATATGTAACAATTTTATTACCTTGTAAATAGTATGTAGGGTTTGCAAACTACCCCAACGCTAATGAGGTACCTAGGTTTATAATGGAGTAATACAGATTTGCCATAAGATTTCTTGCCCATCACCCCCGATGCGTGAGAGTTGGCAACCCTGCTATAAATGATCATTAGGAACATCAGTGCGTTTATTCAAGTTTCTAGTATTATTTGTTACATACACAATCATACAAAGTTAGAAAAGTACTGATTAATAGAATTTTATATACATAACGCTTTGGTTCGTTTTAACCGCCATCGATGGTTCTCAAGGTAGGCGAATTTATCCAGGCTGCAGGTTTAATATGTTCCATCAAGTTGCCCTACCTTGTTGGAATTTCCAGTATTAAATGATAATTATATCTATCGGAATTTGTTAATGACTCAGAAAATTCTATCATAAATCTGCGTGGGACATATTTGATTGCACCAGTGGTCAATTCCCTCTCATTGTGGAGCACATCACATTCCCAGTTTAAAGTATCCTAGCACAAAATGGCCAGTGGTGGCTTAATTGTTAGGGAAGCGCACTTGTAATTTAAAGATTGCAGATTTGAATCCTTGACCAGCAAGGCACCACTGAGGTTCCCTTAGCAAGGTAGTGCCCCCAAGCACTGCTCCCCGGGTGCTGAATTAGCTGCCCCCTGCTATTTCACAACGTCACATATGGGTTAAATGCAGAGGACACATTCTGTTGTTGTGCACTGTGGCGTGTCAACAATATTAACTAAATTCTAAAGCAAAAATAAAAGTGATTTTATGTTTTCCTCCCCGGATACATTTCATCAGTTGTGCCATTTCCTAATTTGGCTGGGTTGGTATAAATTTATTTAAATGAGAACTCAACATCATGAAGCTGGGCTAAAAACCCAGGCATAATTAGTATGAATTTACAGCTTGAAAAGAGCTGGAAAGGAGAATGAAGTTGAATTTCTGTTGTGTGCATGTGCAGTACATCTACAGGTAGGATGGAATGATAGAAACAACTTAACTGTTTGTTCATTATGCTGTGAGCTGATCTGCTGAAATTGCACTTTATATCAGGGAAGCTTTTTGTTCTGTAGTACAAGAGGCACAGTTCACTCTTTGTAATGTAAGCTATAAAGGAGCATGCCTAGAAATACTGGGCCCCAACACTCAATTTTATGTATTTTATGGATTCAAGGCCTATTCTCAAGTGCTGCCCCTCCCTCGGAATCTGCGAGGCTATCTATGCCTTTCTGACATCCCCAGTATCACCATATTTACACGGCAGCATTGCAGTCTCAGGAAAGGAGTGTGGTTTTGTGTAAATAGTTCTTGTTATGATCACTGTGCTTGAGGGTCTCCCTTGGGGGCAGAACAAGGAATGAAATGACTGAATTTATTAGGGAAATTCAGCACCTGGTGGCTGGCACCCCCAATGATGCATATTTTGTATGGAAGATCACTTAGATTTTGTTTCTACCAACCAGTTGACTACTCTGTATCTGCCTCTTTGTGCTCAGCTGGTTGGTAGAAACAAAATTCTTGGTTCGCCCAACATTGACTGTTAGTAAGAAGGGTACGCAGTTAACAGGAGTCCCCTCTCAATACACTCTGCATAGCAAGCAATAGTGTTTCCATAGTGCACAATATTATACAATTTGCTAGATAGATATAATTTGCTTGACAGCTGTCATTCTAGCTATGCTACGATATGGCAGTATATGAAATATCCATACCGTAGGGCAAATTAAAACTGGTATACTGGATGAACCAGTATACCGCCCTGTGCTATTCCGAAGATTGAAAAATGTACGTTTGCAAGGGAACATCACAGGACTGTCAACACAAAAAATATAGAATGGTCAATAAACACAACAACCAGTGTAAGGTTATATCACTGGAGCAGGATCTACGCCTGTGTCTGCAACCAAGAACTGCACAGTGGAAGGACGTGGCTTCGACTTTTCCAAAATGGTGGTCAAATTGTTCCACGTGTAGTCACGTGATAGCAGGTCTTGTATGTCATTGGGCACCGCTGAGGGCGTCATATCGCCGGCTGAGAAGGAAACGCTACTGTATGTGCAGTTCAGTACCCGTGTTTACTGTGAGCTGCATTTTGGCTGTATGTTTAAATAATTAAGGAGTAATATTAGTGTTTATGTCGTGTTGCGTTTTAAATGAGTTTTATCAGTTTGCGTGAATGCTGTAAAGATTGATTATAATAATACATATCATTAAGGTAGATTTACTATTATTTTTATATATATATAAATTGTTGATCCCGGAGGATTTGTCCAGTCAGGCCCCCTTCGTTCGCAGTGCCCTTCCATCACCAGCATGTCCGCGGTGAGGCTCCTCGGCCTGGGCGCGCTCGCCGTGCTCCTCGGCCTGGACTGCCTGGCCAGGCTGCTCCGGCTGATGCGGGCGAGGCGCGGCGGGCCCCGAGGTCCGCGGAGGGAGGTCCTCTTCTTCCCCGTCCACATCACCTGCGTGGAGCACCTCTTGCGAGCGGGCGAGGCGCTCACCAAGTAACCATCTCGCTTTTGTCCTGTTTTAAGTCGATGATGTCTGAGTCCTGCGTAAATGAAAACGACGTGAAGTGGATAATAGGTTAGTCGTGAGGTTCGGTGCTGCTCGCTGCTCAGCCTCTTCGCTTGGTTATTATCTCTAGCTAGTAAAACACAAGCTGCTCTGGAGCAACAGGCTGCGCAGTCAGTGAGGAACCCCGGTTATCTAACTTCTTATTAACTACCCGTTTGTTCACACTAATGGTGTTTTTTTTTTTAATAGTTCGTGGCTGGATAAACAGTCTCGTTGCCGTGGATATGCATTTAACATAATAAAATTGCTTCATTTAACATGCGTTGGATAGTAAAGCCAGTTAATTTGCTGACATTGTATTGAAATTTAGTAAAATAATTACAGTAAAGTAAATTGCAACAAGGAGCAATACACACGTATAACACTTATAACAAGTAAAAGTTGTCCGGCTGGAATCTCCCCCCCGCCGCATTTGCGCGCTCTGTGTGTCACGTGACCTTCCCACAGCAGCCCGCAGATGTTCAGTCAGGCATCTGAATGGTTCAGTGTGTGTGTGCATACCCAGGCCGACCCTGACCAGGATGCAAGATGGATAGATGGAAAAACGTTACACCTCTTATTTAATTTACTCTATGGCCAATGTTTTGAGGTTAAGCAGACTTTTTCATACCTCTGATTTGTCTATAAATCAGTAGGAAGGTTCACTGACTTGCTAATGTACCGCATTTATTTATTAATTTGGCATCTCCTGGATGGATGGATTTATATGCAAAGGGCTCAAATGTATTTGTGATGACATGGAAACTGAACAAGTCAGAATAAATGACCACCCCCACTCCCCCCACCCAGGTGTGCACTCCTGATGTTTTCTCACGCTCCACCTCGCAGCTCCTGCCCTTGCCCCCTCCCCCACGGCCAGGAGACCTCCTTCACTCGCCTCCTGAGGCACCTCCTGTCTGCCCGCACCTCCTTGGACCTGTGCATCTTTGCCTTCTCCAACCAGCTGCTGAGTCGCGCCGTGCTGCTGCTGCAGACCAGGGGGGTAGTGGTGCGCGTCGTCACCGATAAGAACTACATGTCCATCAGTGGCTCCCAGATCAGCACCCTCCGCAGGGCAGGTATGCCAGCTCCGAACGGCGGTCTGCTTTAATGGGGCAGTGTTTTCCATAATGGCTCCAGCTTTGGCCTACGGCTATTGGACCTGTGACATAATGAGGCTCTTCTGCATGAGGGGTGGTTGTTCATTCTCTTGGGGGGGGGGCTTTTGCACGGCACCAGGTACCGTACTTCTGCTACTTCAGAAAAGTACCACATGTACGGAACTTTGTTTGTTTTCCCGTGGTGTAAAAGCTGGTATCGCTGCAGAATGGCATCCCAGCGCAAGCCAGGGTATGTTGAGCTGTTGGCTATAGTATATAGTATTAGTTATAGTATAGCTATAGTATTTAATATTAATACCAATATTGCATGTTATACACATGCAATTCTCATGTTGCAAGGACCACGATAGGGGTGGGCAGTGGTGGCTTAATGGTTAGGGAAGTGCACTTGTAATTGAAAGATTTCAGGTTCGAATCCCCGACCACCAAGGCACCACTGCGGTTCTGTGAGCAAGGTACCGTCCCCAAGCCCTGTTCCCCCGGGCACTGAATTAGCTGCCCCCTGCTATGTCACGAAAGTCACATATGGGTTAAATGCAGAGGACACATTTCATTGTTGTGCACTGTGTGCTGTGGTGTCGACAATGACAATCATTAAATTCTAAAAAAAAAAAAAAAAAAAAAAAAAAAAAGTTTCACTGGAGCTTTTTTACTTTTCATAGGCACATAACTTTTAATTAATGTTCCTTTTCATGATTATCTAGTGGTGTTTTAACAGCATTAACAGTGTTTCTCAAACCATTCCACAGGGTCTCCCAGGATCTGGTCTGAGAAACACTGATTTAGAATATGTTTTAATAAAATCAGTGTAAAATTTATGGCACCTTCTTCGGCAATAGCTGTGAATGCACTTTCTTATCATGTTCATCCTTGCAGTTTAAGGCAGCCAGATGGGTTTATTAGAGAATTATTTTGAATCCTGTTTTGCTTTAAAATATCCCAGTATTTATATTACAACCGAATCACATTGCGATATTAAATTATTTTTCCATTATCGTGCAGCCCTAGTATATTATAGCAAATACTACTTTTATTTTGTGTCATACCATCCAGGTCATTCAATGCTTCTTTTGACCAGATTGCAATTATAATTTGAGTCTCTTCATTTGTCCATACATCCTAACTCATTATTACCACTCTTTTTTTTTTTTACTTTATTAGACTTTTCTGAGTTTGTAACTTTATTGTATTGTATTTCAGAGGCAGGCTGTTTGCATAACCAATTGACAATGAACATATACAGTATGAACATCAGTCCCACCTCAAAGTACTGAAGTACCAAAAAAGTAGCGCAGGTGGTTTGGTCCATTTGGTACCGGTACTTGACCGGAAGTCAGTGGAATAGGGAAGTACTGAAAGCACCATACCAATGGTACGGTTCCTGATGCAGTGGATAAGCGTCCGTGGTTGTCGAGGATGCCGGGATGAGTCTGGCAACCAAACGTACTATGATGAGCTTAATAAGCAGTGGTCACCTTGCAGGACAAAGCCATCTGTCCTAAGCCCCCCCC
>JAODUD010000095.1:7666650-7680921 GCA_026784285.1 Stomatorhinus walkeri | reverse complement strand
TACAGTCCTGCCGGATCAGAGGATATATGCTATTCTGAGTTATAATCACTTCCATTTATTTAATAAGACTCCTCGTGATAAGCAAACCTTTGTATTTATATTAAGTTGCGTTAAACTCTCTCCTACGAAGTTGACTAGGAAATAGCAGTTGAAAGGCGATTTGCCAAGTTTTATGTCAACAAGGCGGGAAAACGGCTCTTATCTGAGATGGGACATGCCACTCCAGGGCGCTGATAATGCGCAAAGGGAGCCAACGCGCGCGCTGCGTCTTGCAGATAAAGGCACGTTCGCCACCCGCCGGCCGGACAGTCCACATAAGCGGCGCGAGCGCGGCGTGGCGTGCGTCCCTCTCCACGTGACCTCGGCTAGTCGCAGTTGCTTTAGCGTTAAGCGTCAATAGGGCAATGTAGTTTGATATGTTCCGCTGATATTTCTTTTCTTATTTATAAGCACAGTCATGTTCGCCTTGAATGGGAATCAAGGGTATGGTTCACCACTTCTGTGGCCCATTTGAAATCGATTTAAATTAAAAAATAATTCATTATTTATTCATTTATTATTGCACATGGCCTAAGAATTAGGTGGGCTTTCCACTTAACTTCGAAAACATCAATGAACGTGAGAATGTCCCCTCCCATCGTATCACGCCCACCGTCCTCCCCAAACTGCCATCCACACAAAGTAAACAGGTCGAGCGCTGGTTTGCGGTTCCGATCTCCTATATCTGCTGTAACGCACACGCGAAACGACTGCGTGGGAACTGTCGTATCTCCCAGGCAAGATGTAATGGAGCAGGTTCAGGGCTGAAAGGTCGTTTTGACTTTGGGGCAGAGGGGATAGTTTGGTAGTTATGTGCCGGAGCACGCATTCAATCCAGTTTAACTCTCTGATTAAAGCCGAACCGTCCAAAGGAGGAAGATTACTGCTGTTCGTTTGCTGTCTTCTGGTTTCGCTGCATACGAGTCTTAGCAGTCTGCACTCCAAAGGTATGATTTCCTCAACTGCCTATTGCTTCAGTAATATGCTATTAATTCCACGACCCCGGACTAAATGGGGATTTGGTAGATCGTTACATATTTTATTTGCTTCATGTAATATATATATTTTACTGTTATAAATATATTCCGAATTCTTTTTGCCTTTTATCCACCCAAATTCGTAAGCAGGATAAGTAGTTAAATGATGGATTGAATGGATTTACAGCCTTTAAATATATATT
Organism: Stomatorhinus walkeri; assembly: GCA_026784285.1. Lineage (NCBI taxonomy): Eukaryota > Metazoa > Chordata > Actinopteri > Osteoglossiformes > Mormyridae > Stomatorhinus > Stomatorhinus walkeri. Next base: position 7,679,702 of record JAODUD010000095.1, on the reverse strand, counting down.
CCCTTTAAAACAGATAATGATTTCACCCGACTTTCAACTGCTTATTCCATGTAAATCCAGTGCATCCCCCCCCACCACACACACACACACACACACACATACATACACCCCATGGGCAGCTTCAGGCATACCAGTTTGGGTAAACATTTGTACTTTTGCTTGTCGCTGGGGCTGTGCCCCCAAAGTTCTGACAGTTGTACCCTTAGCTGTTGGCAGTTGTACCTTTTAAGGCAGAAATGGACTCTGCTGAACATTTGTGTACCATTGATGGTATATTAATGCTGTTTGAACCTCTGGGATGTTCCTCAGAGTCCATTTCTATACCTTCAATGGTACAAATACAAGGGTACAGCATCAGTGACAAGAAAAGGTGCATATTTTTACCCTTTTTCTAAGAGTGTATGGCTTGCTTACACCATGATGTAATTACCTGGCTTTACTAAATTTCAGTTCCTCTTTCTCAGCACACCTGCTGCTTGCTGTGGAGCCTAAGAACCCAAAATGCTTTGCTGAAGGAATGCAAGACCTTACCTGCTTCTGGGAGGAGGACGGGGGCTCTAAGGAGCAGTACAGGTTCACCTACACATACCAGTACACGTATGTGTCACTCCCCCGCGCCGTAACCTCTCGCTTGACATATTTTACATTTCATTTCAAAAATGATGTGCATTGTTGGGTAAGCCAGGTCAACCAGGGGATTTAAACCAACAAACTTCTGACTGCAGGCACAGGCTGCTAATCACCTGAGCCACACACCACAGTTAATACTTTTTTGGGTTTTTTTTTTTTCCTGCTCCACCAGAGAAAATTTGTCAAAATATTCGCCGGCTGAATGTACAATGATGTAACTTTTGCATGTGACGTACAGTGAAATCTCGTTAAAACAGCTCCCAATGTAAGTTTATCAGCTGGCTTGCGTGGCTAGAATCCTGAGATTTAATTATGTTTCCAGATATAGCAGTACTTATCTGTGGTGATTGATCTGCCAATGGCTTTCCCTGGTCAGGATCGCGCTGCATTGATTCCCTCTGCGTATTCTTTTGTACTTGATTTTATTTGATTCCTTCATGTGTGCTGGTAGGAATGAAAACAGCAGTGAGTGCACTGTGTCAGAGCTACCAGCAGGTGGCAATAAGACGTGGTACATCTGCAGGCCGTCGAAGGTCCAGCACTTTGTACCCCTGGATATCCGAGTGTTTCGGGAAGGACGGCTGATCCACAACCGGAGCCTGCTAATTGACCATGTCTGTAAGTGTGTAAGCTGGGGTCGGTGTAGAGAATTCCTCCCTTTGCCTTCGGAGGTGACCCTGAGCTCACGGCCTGGGCAATCTTATGCCTGCAGTCCTGCTGGATCCCCCTGCCAACGTGACGGTGACGAGGACGGGGCAGAAGGGGCAGCTGAGGGTGAGCTGGCAGCCAGTCCGGCTCGCGTACACGGACGGCAGCATGACGTACCAGATCAGCCACACCGCTTCTGGCAGCCGCGTGGGCAAGGTACAGCGAGGCGACCCCGTGGGGCGTGTGGGGCGGGATGGGACCCTGTCTCTGCATCTACTCCTTTGTTTGGGCCACAGACCCACACTGACCCAGCTGCCTGGACTATGTGACCAGCCCCCTGACTCGTGCCATTATTTAAAGGCATCGCTCACCTCCTGCCCTTCCAGATAAACACGGTGCGAGCTGGCAGGGATCTGCTCCTGCAGGACCTGCAACCCGACACCAGCTACGACGTGCGTGTCCGGGTCAAGCCCCACGGCCTTTCCTACAGTGGCTACTGGAGTGTGTGGTCACCTGCGGTCTCCATGACGACGCCCCCTGCTGGTGAGAGGAGAAATAAATAAAGAATCTGGAATCTTGACAGCAGTGACCCCAGAGTTGGGCATTCTATAGGGCATCCCTGCCGATCTCTCTCATCTCCTCATGAGACTGAAATTGTCCCCCTGCCCCAGCCTCTGATTTTGAAAGATCTCCTTTCCTGCTCCTCATTGCAGATCTGGATCTGCTTCTCCTGGTTCTGAGTCTCACCATCTCTTTGATCATCATCCTGTTGTCTCTCATCCTGCTCCTGTCCCACCGCCGGTCAGTAAAAGCCTGCAATCTTGGTGATGTCACATTATGTTATTTGGGAGGTAGCATGTGGCTCAGTGGGCTAAACCTGTGTGCTGCAAGCAGAAGGTCGCCAGTTCAAACCCCACCTCAGCACATATGCAGGTCCTTGAGCAAACTCTGTGAGCAAGTGCCGAGCTCCCTGGGCACTGCTATAGGGGACTGCCCTACACAGACAGCTTACTCCACAAAGAGCACGTTGGGGGAGGTGTAAAGACAATTTCCCCCCAGGGTTCAATAAATTAGCGATAATAATTAGTTATTTATATTTTATGCCTTCCTGTATAGTGGGGGAAACACAAGAAAAGTCTGGTGATATATTCTGTTTGAGAAAATCAGTTAGAAAAGTTGTGTCTGCAGCTCTGGGTGAAATTAAGAGACCACTCCATATTTTTTTAAGAATCTGCATTGTTAAATCCTGGTTTAGTCGTGGTTCTGCTGGCAGGAGGCTACGCTGAGCGGCAGTCTGCTTCCAGGTTCAAAATTTCTAAGAGAGCCGTAAACAAGAATAAGGTGAAGCACCAGGAACGACTGAAAATCAGCCAGTGGGCAGAAGCGACTTTCTAATGCCTGAGATGACTAAGTGGTGTGAAGTGCACTGCTAGGACAGTGTGTGTCGGGCTCGTAGAAGCAGGAATTAAGTCCCATAAAGCAAGGAAGAAGCCCTTCACTAATGAGAAGCAGGGAAGAGCCAGGCGGCCGTTTGAAACAAAAAAAATATATTTTACACAGACACATTCCCATAAACAGAGAAATGTGTGAAATTAAACATGTTGCTATGGTCTCTTCATTTTCTCCAGAGCTGCATTAATATGAATATTTTAAAGCAGGACGAAAGCTAATAATGAGGATTTTCCCTTCAGGTTTCTGCTGAAGAAGTTGTGGCCTGAGATTCCCAGCCCTGCAAACAAATTCCAGGGTCTCTTTACTGTGTATGGGGGTGATTTTCAGGTAAATTACTTTCTGACATTCTGTTATGCTTCCATGTAAGTTACCTTGAGACTCCCTGTTATTTATCTAAGATTATTGTTGGCCAAATGAATCGGGGTAAAAATACCAGAAATGGTTCAAGCTTAATTTGGTTAACACTACTAAAATGTTCCTGATTTATCTTTTAACACCTCTGTGATTATGACTTGGTGGACCTAATTTCAGCTAAAATCTCCCCCCACCCCGATTTACCCTCAGGAGTGGATGGGTTTTAACACAAGTGACATCTGGTGGAGGTCGACTGCATTGTTTATGGGGGAAAACCCATCTGTACTGGAGGTGCTGTGTGAGGCCAGGTTCAGACCTCCAGCTGGTATCTGCTCTGTGTCGTCCGGGGCCTCGGACCTCCTGACGGAGGAGGACTTAGAGGAGGATGAAATGGCCGGGAAGGCGAGCCCCAGGTCGATGGAGGTACGCAGGGGGCGGCCGCACCACCTTTGGCCATTTGAGCAGCTCCAGCTGGCGCAGAAACAGCATTCCCTCCACCCTGGGCATCCCCCACTGGAGCCGAACGACACCTACGTGTCCCTCAACCAGAACTCCCAGCCCGAGGGTCAGGAGAGCGGCCCACTGGACGACGTGTCTGATGAGTCGAGTCCTCTGCGGGTCCTCTTCACTGGCTCAGGAACTCCAGTGTCATGTTCAGAATTGGAGTCCCTGAAACAGAGCTCAGGGAGGGTCTCCTCCCAGTTAAGCCTGAACTATCCCCACTGGCCAGTTAAGGGAGGGGGCTATGTCTGTATGACAGGGACTGATTCGGGGATTTCAGTGGACTACAGCCCAATGTGTACTGGCACTTCCCTGACAGCCAATACGAGCCGGATATCTGCCAACAAGTATGATTTCCTCCCGTCCAGGTGTCCTTACTCTGGACAACCCATTCAGTCTAGTTGTTGAGTACAGGATAGCTGGTCAGAAACATTCACGCGGTGTCCACAGAACGTTCTGAAGGTTCTTGAGCTCCAAAGAGGTGGAATTGTTTTGCCGGAAACAGAGCATATTATTGGTACAATAACTTTGGCCAATACCAGAGATTTATGAAAGTTTGAGAGCGTCTTTTTTGACCAGTGAAAAAGGCAGCCAAGTAGGAACGACTCGGCAGACTGAGATGAGATCTCCCGTGATACCTTCATATCACCATTTATATGAACTGTGCACATGCGGAACACATAAATGTTGAGGTCTCTCCGGGTCGTGGTTAAAACCAGCTGTATTTGTATTATCAGCAAAACCAGAAAACAAGCTTAAGTATTTAATTCCACATTTCTTGCAAAAGTGAACAGCCTGTCAGCATTACTAAGAGTCCTGAAACGTAATAACTTTGAAAAGCAGGTCCTGAAGTATGTGTGAAATGGGTGTCTGTAGTCAGGATCTCTCTGTGGGGTCCCCCTGGTAACCAACACCCACGTATGACATGCCAACCATGGGCGAGGGCCAGTCTTGTGGCTAAGAGGTTGTAAGTAGACATCCTAGGTGCAGGCCTGCTGTTGTACCACGGAGCCACTTGAAATAGCTGGCAATAAAAAAAACATTGACATCTTCCTCTCTTACGCGGACACACTGGCTTTATAGATGATACTATGGGTGTTATTATCTACAGCATATAGTTTTGTGTTTTCAGAGCAAGTAGTTTTGTAGAATTACAGAAATATCCACTTGTAAAATTCTGTAAGTATATTCGCATTTGGAAGTAACTGTATTAGGTATGTCTTTTAAATACTGTTGTCTGTAAAATGAATGAAGCTTTTTTACAGTATATTTTTGTACCACAGATGTCTTTGAATATTACAGTGTTAAAACATGTATGGATAAAAATAAAAGGTGCTTTTCTTATATAGTGGTGATGTTAATTTTAACATATACGTGAAATGTGTTGGTAAAGTGGATCGTTGGGTAAGAATGTGGCCTCAAACATTTTTCAAGGATGAGGGCCCCCCCCCCCCCATGTTTCCCATGTACCCTGCAGTTGCTGGGACGGACTCACTGTGTAGCTAACCTTGTTGACAAGATATCTACCACAATATGGAAATTTATGCAAATTAAGTCCCAAATTAGATTTATGCGATAAATAAGAGTAAAACGAAAGGCTACCAGTTTCATAGAGGACATTGTCTATCTCTCTGGGATTCATTCCAGTAATAAAACCACTGTGAACATGAACATACAAACCCAGTCACAAGTTTCAGTGATGGTTAAAGTAGGGTAAATAGTTCATGGTTAATAGATAGAATCAGAGTCAACTCATTTTATTGACAGTATGTACTAACATACCAGAAGTGTTTGTGGTCCAGTGCTAATCATGCAGTGCACAATATTTCAAGACATACAGGAGAATAATTCACAGAACACTATGTGTGGAAAACAAGGAATGCAGATAAGAATACGAAACATCTAGAGAAGACTTTTATACACACGACACAGTGCAAGACGGCTAAAGACAGCAAATTAACACAGTACATGAGGTTTACTTCCTGCTTAGTGGGAACCTCCTCGGGGACGAATCCAAGCGCACCTGGTCAGCCCCGCCTACATCGCCCCCTGTGTTGCACCCAAGCCAGTGCAGTGGCCGCAGCTCTTAATCAGCATCAGAGCAGCCGGCTGAAGCACGTCACCTGGGTGCAGGTAAGGGATCACTAACCACCACACAAAGATGCCTTGATATGAATTGTACCATTTCATGTTCATTAACATTTGAAAAGCACATGTGCATGCTGAAGGAAGTAGACGTATATCGTTTATTTGACTTTTATGCCAGATTTTAAAATTTTCTACCAACAGTAATTTTGGCTATTATGTGTCAGGTAAACATCTAGCTCAAAATAGCAAAATAAATTGTTGGACCATCTTTGGCACATATAACTTTCCATATTTACCTCCTTTGTTAGAGTAACATCCCATATTTTACCACTAAAGCTGTTTTTTTTGACACATAAAACGGCTGTAGCAAAGTTCATACGGTTTATAGAAACAGTATGAAAGTAACATCACAGTTTTTGTAGTAAAAAAGCATGATTTTTAATGGCTCAGATAAATACATATGAACCAAGATTTGTTCATTTTATACATAGAAAATGGTTGTCATTCATTTACAGACAGTTTAGGGTTTGTCAGTGTTTTATTGCTAGGCTTCATGTCGTAGGTCAGCTGCCACGGAGGTGGAATCTGCCTGAAAGTTAGAAACATCTTCCACAGGGAGCCATTTTGTGTGAGTTTCACAGATGACCACATTCATATACCACCTTCTGGGATATATGCTCAACAATCCCAAATTTTCTCTATTGATTGGTTCATAGGTATGTGTGTGTGTGTGTGTGTGTGTCTATAGCTGATCACCCTTTAAAGTGTCTCCCACTATAGTCTATTAGAAGTTTCTAGAACAATTCAGAGAGTGTCTAGTTTATTGTGTGTTGCAGATGTCCATGAAATCTTATTGCTATTTATTGCTGCAGATGATGGTTCTGTTTGCCAAGTAATGCATGAGCTGAACTAAAATTCAAAGGAGAGGTGAAAAAAGTAATAAAAGGGATAGATGAGATGACTCACAGATGGGAGGCAGTCTTCGGGGAAGAGGACGCTGGATAGTACACAATAAACCTGCAGGTGTTGTTTGTTTTTTGTGCTGTGACTTCCTGTTTGAGTCTCTCACAAGGAGCTGCTCACCACTGTCTGGCAGTAAACATTTTCTCTGTCCTTGGCCATTTCTCCAATGAGTGTCTGAAATTAACCTTTGGATAGATGAGGCATTTTTTATGAAGTTTCTCATGAAGTGTTCTGTTTCAGCACACAATATTATATTGGCTTGACAGCTTTGATTATCTAATGAGATTTACAAACAGGGTATATACTGTAAAGGTGAATTTTATTGGTTAAGCACAAAAACATTCACTTGTAGCCTATATAAAAAGGCTATGTTGAAAGAACTGACAAAAAATAAATGTTTCCATACAAATGCACACGGAAAATTCTAACTTTAACTTAAATGTGGACATTTTATAATGTAGTGTAGGGGTGTCAAACTTAAGACCCATGGGCCACATCCGACCCGTGGTACAGTTGTATATGGCCAGCGGGATGTCTTATGTTTATCAGAACTGCACTACAAATCCCAGATTGCACTGCGATGGCTAGCGCGTTGGCACGTCAATCAAGGAAAGGCTGCGCGATATAACATCGCGATTATATGGCGCATGTGAAATAATTACCAGCGCTTTAGGTGACGGACAGCCGGTGTTCGGTACTGTAGGAACGTTGACACCTACAATGTGCTAGAGACTAGAGCGCTTATAATATTAATAATCTGTATAAATTCGGCATATCCCTGTGTTTAATAAAGAAATGGGACTTCAAAAAGTATCGCACAAGCACCGAGGCGGTGTTTATCCACGGTTAGCTCCTCTTTCAAAAGATGTTGTGACTGCTGAAATATCTCTTTCTTCACCACCACTTCAGTGCTTATAAATCGCTTCCATGATACAGTGGTACGTCGGTTCTCGAACTCATTAGAAGTCGAATTTCTTAAAAGTCGAACCAACCAGTTAGAAAAAAAATACCTAGAGCTCGATCTGAATCTCAGAAGTCAAACCGTGAACGCCGACCTAAGATAATTTGTACGCGCGGGGAAATGAGTCACCAGCATGTCTCTCAGCGGACACAAAGGGTAAAGTTTCAGTCTCAGCGTCGCATTTGCTGTGATAGCATCGTGTATGTTTACACTAACTGAATACATATATATTTAGACAGTAAAAATACATTTAGACAATGATAGACAGTAATTATTATTATATAATAAAATACATTTAAAAGAAGGATTTCTTATTCATTTTTTTAATAGGCCTATAAATAATAAAGCATTAATACGTTTAATTATAATAATATTGTTGTGACGAGCCGGTACTGAACGGAGACAAAAGCGGAGACGTCAGGTTATCGGGGAATACGGGATTTAATTACAAGTAAGACAGGCAAAACGCAGACGGACAATATAATGACCGGACTGGGGAAGCAAACTGAAACACTGACGAAATACAGAGGGCTAATGAAAACAACCGGAAACAGCTGATCACACGGGGTTAACAAGGGGGCGTGGCACACGGAAGGAACGGATGATCGGGGCAGGACAAATTCTTTGGATACATTTATTTTCTTACTTTACAAATTACTGTTTTGATGAATCTGCTGTTTTTATTTTATCCGGTTAATTTTGTGTTTATATGCTAAAAAACATATTTAGGTGACATCAACGTGACCCCCAAACGCTGATGAATTTGCAGAGTGAGCTTAAATGCGTGTTTTCTTTTTGTATTTATCTCATGTAATTTCAAGATAGACTGTTAATAGATGTATTCTTGAAATATTTGCACACGTTCAACAAATAGATCATCAAAAATATTTTCATTTTGCTTGTTGGCAATGCTAAACAGTGACTTTAGATTTTGAATAAACTATTATTTTGGCTTTTTTTGATTCCCTGCGATAAAACATTTTCATTTGGAAATGACTCGGTGAAAAACGGCTTTTATAGATGAAGGCAAAACATTACTGATGTTTTTTGTTGTTGTTTTTAATGTGATCTCTCATTTGTTTGTTTAATGTATAAACTTGCCTTATTCTGAATTGTAAGATGTCTTGGGAGAGGTTAAGGGTTTCATACTTATTTCTGTATGAATAATTTGCCATAATACCTCTGATTAAACATAGTCAATTTAAGACTGTTTTTCAATAAATATTGACCTAGTTTGGCCCTCAAATTCAACCCCATTTTTAATTTTGCCCCCCCTTTGTGATTGAGTTTGACACCCATGATGATGTCTGTAAAACCAGGCAGCACGTCATAACATTCCCCACCCCAGCGGCGTGTGACACATTGTGACTCAGTGGGCTGTGCCTGTGATTAGAATGTCTGCTTTTCATTTATAGGGTAAGATTAGGGCAGACTTGCCATAATAATAACGCTGTACAACTGTGTGGAACTTTAAAAATATCAGATATGAATATGATGAAAATATGGGACTTTGTGGTCAAGAGCTAATGAATAACCACAATTAGCCTAGAGCCCATTGTCTGTAGGTCAAACACCCCAGTTGACATTCAGCTGATAAAACATCATAAAATTTGATATTGACTTGTGCGCTTTTTGTTTCTGGCTGCAATGATCATCCCAATCATCATCTCACACTGGCTTCTGTGTCATTTTTCCATTCTTTTTTAGGAATAACAAACACCAAAAAATGTGCTGCTCTGATTTTCTTAGAGTCGTCATGGTCGCCTTCAATGGCATCATCTTCGTAAGTTGACCCACCCTCTCCTTCCCTAGTAACTCTTTTCTCTCCTTCTTATAAATATTGTGCAGAAATATTTTACTAAAAGAAGGGTGTAAGTTTAGTGCATACTGACACGTGACATCTCATCTGCTTTACAACTGAACTATGCCGGCTGAGACGAACATTACATCACAGGATTATCTCCGATTTACAAAGGGGTCATGCCTTCACTTCTTTGGAGCCTTGTGACCTTTCTTTGGATAGATTCTGATAAGTTTCAGTTTAACTTAAATATAATCCATCCATCCTCTTAGCACTCATCCTGGTCAGGGTCATGGAGGGCTTTAAACTGATCCCATGTAGGCTTGTATTTGAGGCTGGCCTTCATTTGAAGCAGGCTTGTATTAGAGGCAGGCCTTTATTCTTAATATATATTTTTTTATTAAAATCATTTTGTACTGAAAGGGACTGCATCCAATTTTGTTGTACTTATACAATGATAATGAAGATTCAGATTCTGATTTGATCTGAAATTGAGACATAGATACAGCCCAGTCAGTGATTATAAGCAAATAAAACTTAGCTCTAAGTAGACCTGTCAATGTAGCACTCTTAAGCGATGTACAACAGATGTACCTACCATCCATACCAAAATCTACACCCCCTGGTTATCTTACATTGTTCTGTTGCCATTCAGAATATTTACAGAAGTAAAAGTCTTTTTTTTTCTTTTGAGTTTGTGTGCAATTTTGGCATTGAGGTAATCAGTTTTAATATATCATGGGAATGAATGAATGAAACATGGACTGAATTAAAATTTAAGCAAGATTTAATACGTCAAGGGAACAAATTAGTACAACGTGGCCACGATATATATGATTTTTATCGTTATGTCATGAACAGACCCCCGCAGCAAAAATAATACTTTATCTTACAAGTAATGTTTAATAAGGGTATAAAATATGGCTGCAAAGACAAAATAAAAAAAAAAATCAAATGTTTATAGCAGCGATTCTCGTTCTGTGGACGCGACCCAAATTTGGGCAAGACCTGAAAGGGTCGCAAGGCAGAGTTGGAAATGTAAGCATTTTAAAACCAGAAAGCACCAATGCTGATCCACGATCAGATTTCCCTTCCCCAGTCCTAGAATTAACCTACATAAACAGGTCTTGGGTCTGTAACTGCTTAGCGCAAAACTAGTGGATACTCAACCAATCCAAGAAGCCAAACCACAGCTGCTTAATTTAAAATCCACTGGCACATCCAATCGGATTTGTGCGATAGGAGCTGATTGGTGCAAACTGCAGAGAACACTGCACATTTCATCATAGCATTAATTTAAACCTGTACTTGATATAGGGTCACGACTGAGCTGGTATGTTAAAAATTTGGTCACGATACAAAAGACTTTGAGAACCTCTAGTTTATAGGGTCTTATTCCTTGTGCTTTCTCATTAAATCCCTGTTTATGAAGTGTGTCGACAGAAGCCAATCAAGGAAATGGTTTTAGTTACTATTAGCTGAACTGATCTGTCTTGAACAGATTGATATGTTCATATTGATGGCACTGCCATCGTACCTTATATGGTTAGAGAGAGGTCACAGGCTTGTTTGTAACTGTAAACAGCTGTACACTCAAAAATACACCCCCCCCCCCCCCGGCATTGGACCTCCCCTTTCTCACCCCCGCTGTTCTACCCTGGCTGACAGTTGGCAGGGGCCGCCATCTTGGGTGTCGGTATCTGGGTGAAGGTGGACAGCGGTTCCCTGCTGAAGATCCTAGACGAGGTAGAAAATATGCCGGTGGAGCTGAACCAGATTTTTTACGTGGGCTACCTGCTGATCGCAGTGGGGAGCGTGCTGGTGCTGCTGGGGTTCCTGGGCTGCTGTGGGGCCATCAGAAAGAGCCCCTGCATGCTGCTGACGGTGAGCTCTCTCCTCAGTCTCGCGCTCCAACAGCAAGGCCCATCATCTCCCATTCAGCCCAGTATGGCTTACTCTGTTGGAAACTGTTCCTATTGCTTACCTGGATTGCTTCCTATTTCCTTTTGTTGCTCTGCTCTCCAAAGGCATTTTGTATTGGCATAAAACGCCCGCTATTTTCATCACACTTTGCTTTCTAAAAGTATCTCTCTTCTTTAGTTCTTCGTCTTCGTGCTCTTGGTCTTCATAGCGGAGGTGTCCGGGGCGATCGTGATCCTGGTTTTCAAACCTCTGGTGGGTGATGTCACAGGCTGCGTCGCCGCTGACAGCAGGACTTCCTGATGTGCCTGGTGTCCAAAATGGCTGAACTCTCTATTGTTGTGCTACAGGTTGATACATTAATCGAAAAAATAGGCAATGAAGCAGTCCAAAGGATCAAAATGGATTATGGGAAAAATCCAAACCTTACTGAACTTTGGAATGATACCATGGATGGGGTACGGTATCAGAGGAGATGTGTGGATTAAACCATCCTAAACATTATAAACGCAACTGAATGGCTTATGCAACCTGCATTCATCTATATCATATGGATGGTTTTGAGATAAAAAGATTTAAATGATTATTTGTGATTTATTACTGTTCATTATTCAAAGTTAGTATATCTGTGTCATTAGAATTTAAAGATATCGGTTAAGCAGCAGGGAGCTAATGGAATGAAAAGAAAGGTAGAGATGGAAAATTGATATTTCTGGATGGAGTGAAGTATAAAGTTCTTTCGGCTTCAGATAAGGATCATTTGCTTAGTGTAGTCTTCTGCTTCCTGTTTTAGCAGCTGTCCCAGCATTTATAAACATGCATATCGTCTGATATATTCTTCCGTGTCTCCTGTAGCTGAACTGCTGTGGATTTCATAACTACACAGATTTCACAGACTCCCCCTTTTATAATAGTGGACACACCTACCCTCAGATGTGCTGCAGCGGGAGTCCCTGTGACCTGCAAACCGCCAACACTTCGGTACTGGTGAAACCAGCAGCTTCCATTATCTTGTCTTCCCATTTTTCTATCCTTCCTGTGGTATTATTTGTTTATTGCCAAATTCATTTGCGTAGCTACGAAGATGCGCGTTTGAATGTTTTTTGTGTCTGCTTGCGGTTTTGTTCATACCTGACCATTTTCATAGCCTGCGCTTTACGTTTCTTTCCACGAGAGTCCTGGATAAACCCTTGATGATCTTCCTCTTGTTCTTCCATTACAGCAAGTGAATGGCTGCTATTTTGAGCTGGTGAAATTAATAGAGAATAATGCAGTTATCCTGGGTGCAGTGGCCCTAGGGATTGCAGCACTGGAGGTACGGATCTCTGCCCGGCTCCACCGCACCCATGAAATACCCCCATAGCCATTCATTATATTTGCCTAGCAGTAGCATTGACACAAGACAAAACATCAGTAGGGATCCTTTAATGCATGGGCTGAAGATATGGGGCAGGGCTGCCAACCTTGGTCAGCTGGCTGGCGCGAGATTTTCACTTCGAGGCAAGTCTGCCCCAGCATTTATATGTATGTAACAGTTTTATTGTCTTGTAAATAGTCTGTAATGTCTACGAACTACCCCAACGATTTTCATGAAGCTAATTTTAGGTTAATAATGGAATAATATAGATTTGCTGTAAATTTTCTTGCGTGAGCGTGAGAGTCAGAAAGCGTGGGAGTCAGAAAGCGTGGGAGTCACGCCAGATGCGCGAGGGCCGGCAGCCCTGCCGGGGGCCT
>JAODUD010000095.1:7653393-7666550 GCA_026784285.1 Stomatorhinus walkeri | reverse complement strand
GAGTCAGAAAGCGTGGGAGTCAGAAAGCGTGGGAGTCACGCCAGATGCGCGAGGGCCGGCAGCCCTGCCGGGGGCCTCGGCTAAAAAGGGCCTCAACTAACTTTGTTGAATTAAATTATTTTTTTCAACAACTTTTATTATTGCCACCAACCGCCGCTGCCTACTGCACCATGGCAGATAATAGTAGGGGGTCTCTGGCCATGTTATAGTCTGTCTCTTAGCATCAGCCACAGAACGGGGGCGGTCTCTGGGCTGGTCCACACACGCTCACACTGTCAGTCTGCCGCCCTTTCAGATTGCTGCGATGGTGGTTTCCATGCGACTGTACCGGAAGAGCTTGCATGACCACTGAGACATTGAAGCAGATCAGTCTACAGTTTTTGGCTATCTACCCACCTGTGTCTTTATACGTTAAATCAGTTTTCATATTTTCCACCCACAGAATCACAATATATTGTTCAGAATTACACTTTAATAGACAATATTTTATGTTGAGTTTTAATCTGAAAACATATGCTTGCTAATTTTAAAAGCAAATATTACATTATTTAAGAATTCAAATGTATTTTCTATGTATAGAGTTTTTAAATTTAGATATTATGTTTTCATGTCAACAGGAAACTCCTATGTGGTATTTGATATTCATTGAAATTACTTTGAAATATTAAAATGTATATTACAGAATTGTGGATTGTTATTTTGTCTGTGCATCTCTTAGCTTTTCATTAGAAATAGTTATTGCGGTACAGTACAAAATACTGTATGCTATGCGCTATGTTATCTTTGCCGTTTTAGGTTTAAGCTGCAAATATAGTTGCGATAATAAAATGGGAAAATGGGAAAATATCTCAGGCGACACAGAGCACATGGCTAGGAAGCAGCCTGAACAGGATGCCAGCCTATCACAAGGCAGGGGACACCCTGGACAGGATGCCAGCCTATCACAAGGCAGGGGACACCCTGGACAGGATGCCAGCCTATCACAGGGCAGGGGGCACCCTGGACAGGATGCCAGCCTATCACAGGGCAGGGGGCACCCTGGATCTGTTGCCGATTCATCACAGGGCACAAATTCACAATCACACTGTTCTTAGTTACAAGTGGATATTAACTGCAAAACATTCCATTCAGTTTTAATAAATAAACTTCAAACAAAGATGCAATGACTACAGAGATTTGCTCTAGTATGGTTCCATTAGCTTAACTGTTTTCTTTTCCTTCGCTGGGACATTGATCTATACATAATATTTGGGTATTTAACTTGAGAAACAGCTTGGTCTAATGAGGCATTTTAGATTCACGGGCATCAAAGTCACTGTTTTCACAAAGTCACAGTCGCCATTAGCAGGCAGCAGCTATTATGTTGTTATGAAAAGCAGCAAACGGCTCTAATGGAACAAGCTTCGTTTACAGTGAGACAATGTTACAAACCTAAACAGAAATTTCAAAGAGAATCAAATTAATAGAAGAATAAGCCGGGAGAAAAAGTCCAGTGACAGGTTCGTCAGACTAAGTATAAACAGCGAGAAGATTAAGGCGCAGTTCACTCCAAAATTAAAAAAAGATTTTTTTAGATATGCTGTAGTGCTATTTATCCATCTATCTCAGGGGTGTCAAACTCCAGTCCTGGGGGGCCAGAGTCTCTCATTTAACTCACCTGATTTAACTCCTTGCACATCCTTGTGCAAATTATCACACAGATCTTGCGCTGAATCATTTGTGGTGGAACAGGGAAAGAGCTGAGCTACACAGGGCTCCAGCCCTCCTGGTCTAGACTGTTGTGGTGAGAGTTGCCAAATGTTAAAGCATGTTCCTTATCTTTTATTGTGAATCCATGTGTTACTGAGGCCAATTCGCTCTACCCACAGAGCACGAGATGAAATGTACAATATACCTACTGAGGATTATAGTCCTATATCAGACAGACTCATTTTAAGATATGGATCAGTATTTTTTTAGTTAAGTTTAGTTGTGATACTGTACCCTAAACCGTGTTAGTCTTATTTTAAATGATGGTATCTTTGTTGCTTTAAAATTATTTAAAAATCTTTCTTAGATTTTACAATGTCACTATTGCATATGTGCCCATTGTGATACCAGGGCAAATTCAGTTCCCCCACAATGTATGACGGCACTGCTTATCAGCGATGTGTATTAATTATGCTGGTATCAATCAGTACATGATTCCCTTACGTTGCCTCCCCCATCTCCAGGTGAGCGAAGGGCTGCGAAAGCTCTGCTAAACACAACAATCAGTCCTGCACTTCACTGAGAATTTAAATGGCTGTAGAGTCAGGTACCCACTAGTGATACGCGAATTGGAATCACACACGTTATACAACCACTGTAATGTTTTATGGTCCGTCTCTAAAACAGAGTGTCGCGCTAAAAGATAACAGCAAAACTGCCCAGCCGGTCGCCTGGTCTCCCATGGTGACCTTCCTCCCCCTGCAGAAAGGCAACTCCCAGACTCACTCCTGAGCTACTGGTCTGCTGGGTGAATGGGCACTGGGGAACCACACAGAGCCTCTCTGGGAACCCCAAATGCTCAGTTACGACCCTCAGTCCATCGTAACTCTGCTTGTTCCACCCTAATAAACTGAGGAAAGATCTGACGTTCCTCTTACTGGTAGGGACTGGATTGCTTCCAAGTTCCCCACCTGTGGTTGAATAAGCCCACCTGCAGAAAATGCACACCTGGAGGTTGATGGTGAGGCCAGCAGACTGGGTCCATTGAAGCATTTGCTGGATCTGGGCTAAATGATCCTCCCAGGATTCACTAAAATTGATCACACTGTCTAGGTGTGCTGCTGCAAACACCTTATCCATTAGTTTCTGGAATGTTGCGGGTGTCCCTGAAGACCAAACGGCATGACAGTAAACTGATCTAATCCAAAAGCTGTAAACTCCTTCGTCTCTGGACCTAACGACACCTACTAATTACCGTCACATTAATCCAGGGGTGATATGTATTTGGCTTTGCCTATCCTCTCAGTGAGATCATCTATGTAGGGCATTGAGTAGGGGTCCAAACAAGAGATGGCATCGATCAGCCTAAAGTCAATGCAGAATCAAAATCAAGCCATCCTTTTTGATGCTAGCACAACTGGACTGCACCGCTAGCTAGTTTGGGCTCAGTCACCTTCATTTCCACCTCTAATTCCTCCTTCAGGGCTGGCAGCAGTCGTGTTGGCATCCTGTAAACTATCTGCACCACAGAAGCACCCTCTTTCACATGAATCTTTTGTCTAAGCAGGGTATTGTAGCTCTTGTCCTGGAAGAGAGCTGGGTCGAGGAACTTCCTTAACGTCTCGTGTTCAGCTTGTGACAGATGGGATAGGTCCACTGGCTGAAACTTCACTTTTATGGGGGATAACTGCTCTGGGACGTCCTCTTGCTCTCCCAGAGCCAGTTGCTATTGCACTAGCTCTGGACATTGCTTGTATTTTCTTAAGAGGTTGACGTGGAACTGCTAATGATTTTTACTTCTCTCAGACATGTACAGTTCATATGACACCGGCCATATTGGCTTTGTGATCTTATACGGGTCGTGCCATTTTGCCAAGAGTTTGCTGTTGTGGGTGGGTTACACTCAGGGTCCGACTCACTTTTTTGTGCCCCTTAATCAAATGAGGCCTCCTCGGTGGCTCTGGTAACAGCAATAGCACCTCTTGTCCCTGGGTGAAGACTTTGGCCCTGGCTTTGTTGTCATACTAGACTTTCTGATTCTGATGGGCCTTCTTAATGTTCATGGGCTAGGGCAGTCATCTTCTCCCTCATCTTCACTACGTATGCTATCACATTTTCTCCAGATGACTTTGCAATGGCTTTATGATCCTGGGTTTGGGCCCCATATACATGGGAATGGCCCCAGCGCTATCGGGTGCATTGGCTACTGTGTTCCCTAAATGAGAACCGCTGTCGCATTTTCTCGGTAAGAGAGTTCAGTCACAGGAGAATGAAAGTAGAGTTAGATGACTACTCTGTGCCTGCAGGAGATTGTTCTGCAATTAGCACATTTAGAGAGGTGTGTGCATTCCTGGGGCGTCGGAAATAGGGGGAACACATCCACCCCAATATCGGCAGAACCCCGCCCCCTTCCTTTCCAGTTAGTAAATAAATACAGAATCAACAGCGCATTCCTTATCTTTCATTATGAATCCGTGAATTACTGAAGCCAATTCGCTGTGCATTCAGAGCACAAGGACGAAACCTAACGAAGACTGTAGTCATGTATCAATCAAAATTATTTTATTGCCAAACACACCTCCCCCTTATCTACGTTCTGGAATTTAACAGCCAGCACAAAAACCGTGCGCTGGGAGCTTCACGGAATTGGCTTCCATGGCCGAGCAGCTGCATGTAAGCCTTACATTACCAAGCGCAGTGCCAAGCGTCGGATGGAGTGGCGTAAAGCACACTGCCACTGGAGTCTGGAGCAGTGGAAACATGTTCTGTGGAGTGATGAATCAGGCTTCTCTGTGTGGCAGTCTGATGGATGTCTGGGTTTGGCAGATGCCAGGAGAATGTTACCTGCCTGACTGCATTGTGCCAACTGTACAGTTTGGTAGAGGAGGGATAATGGTATGGCGTTGTTTTTCAGGGACTGAGAAAGGCCTCTTAGTTCCTGTGAAGAGAACTCTTAATGCTTCAGCATACCAAGACATTTTGAACTATTTCATGCATCCAACTCTATGAGAACGGTTTGGGGAAGAACCTTTTCTGTTCCAGCATGACTGTGGCCCAGCACACAAAGCAGGGCCCATAATGACATGGTTGGGTGAGTCCGGTGTGGAAGAACTTAACTGACCCCTTGACCTCAACCCCTTAAATCACATCTGCGATGAACTAGAATGGAGATTGTGAGCCTTCAGGCCCTTTACTTCATCATTTGTCAGATCATGGCCATGATTTTCAGCCCAGGGATCAGTTCAGAAATCAAAGGACTCACAAACAATAGAAGAGAAAATCATTGATAATGTCCTGAAATAGTGTGTGCATCACTCCCTATCTGCTGTTACAAATAAAACCATTAACTGCTTATGGATACGATCATGAACAGCTTAATTACTGTCTAAAGGTTACAGTTCAGCTCTGCTGTTGGGTTTTTCACTCTTCAGCATCTAGTTTGTTATGGAAAACTGGGATGTTTGTAATCTTGTTTCCTCAAGCATAAATGTTCACATTATAACCACTGTAAGGCTATGGACTGATAGAATATCTGTTTACAGAATGATATGAATGGTTTCAGTAGCTGAATTTCCTGATGTTCTAGGCTGAACAGACTATTTGAAATGCAACCAAGGAGACCATGTTGAAAGTATATATGGGCCCAACAGCAGTGGATCTGATTTTTGGAACATTGTCCTGGTCAAAGTTCATGACTGAGTAACCATATTCGAGGATGCACACTTTATATCCATGAATTTACCAACTAGCCATGGAGCAGGGATGAAGCACACAGGCAGGATTACCAACCTAAAGGGGCTGTATTTCGCAAACTGAAAACAGGAAAACAAATCAGATCTCAGGGGATCAAAAGGGAGGGTTAGGCTCAGGCAACAGGAACACAAGACGTCAGTGACAGGACTGGGGAGCACAGGACTGGGAAACACTTAAATACTGGATTAACAAGGGAGCAAATAGGAGGTAGCTGGGCATGATCAACATGAGGGCAGGAACGAGACGTAAGGCTATCAAAGGACAGGCATGACCAGGGAGGAGACAGGGGGATCAGGCTGGGCAGGACATGACACAAACATTATGTTCATTATTATTAGTATATAGAATGTCACATTATTTCATTGCACAGCATTATCACTCAAACCCTTTCATCAACACTTAAATTTTACACTTTGTGGCCAGCTTATACGTTTATAATTTGCTTCACTCTGTTTCACCTCTTTCTGTCAGTACAAATGCTGTGACCCCATATTCATTGCTCACTCGAGGCTGAAGTACCACACGACATTCTACATGGTCGCAGCTGATGATGCCTGGGACCCCCGATTCACCCAAAGCTAGCCTCACTGGGCGTCCCCTCCTCCACTCACTCTCCAAGCGTAAGGGCACGTCTTACAGCTACCTCTTCACTATAATGCAATTTGTATCTTTGTCTGAGAATTCTGCCAAAACAGCTATGGGTTATTGAAGTTTCATGCTTAGAAATCTGGACGTTTGCAGAAGCACATCAGATTCAGACCTATATGAAACACGCATTGAGACTGGGGATGCAATACAGGGGTGTAGCGAAAGAAAAGGCAGGGTAGGCAATGGCCTGGGGCCCCAAGCTGAGAGGGGGACCACCAGGGGTGGCTGACTACATAATACACTACAATAAGAAATCTGCTTTGTTTGTGTATTTGTGTTATTCACAGAAGTGAAAATAAAGGTCTTGTGTTATTTTAATTCTCTTTGTTCATATTATTAATTTAGACTTCATTCTAAAATGCCGGTAATAAAATGTAAGGTGTCAAGGGAGGGAGTTGGAGAGCCCCCTGGAATTTTTTATCACTTATTTTTGCCTAGGTCCCCCGGAATCGCCTTTGATGCCTGAAACTCAGTCACTGCACATATTCCCTTTCATACTGCGGTTAGCGTGTCTGAGGCAGGGGAAAAGACAGCGCCCCCTGGAGCTCGTGAAAATTATGATGCTTTTGTTTTCCCGTCCTCAGGGTTCCCAGGTTTATTCATTCTTTTAACGCGCGGAAATTTCTGTTTGGGATGCCGCAGTGTGAATCCCCTACGGCAATCCCCTACAGACAAAAGCATCCTTCAAGAAAAGACACGCAAGAACACAAATAAGCAGCCTAAAACCAGAACGATCCACAGTTTTTAGCGTTAGACCCCGAGGCTGTTTCAGGTTTTAAGAACATTTTAGGGATTTGCCTGCACTGTGTCCCAGAGCTGTTTTACGAAACGAATTCAAGAGATTAAGGAGGAAAGCGCCGCCATTGGAGCAACAACTACTGGCTTCTGTGCAATCCAGCGTAAGATTTAAAAAGTTCGGTATTCCGCGGGTGCTTCTCGCGGGTCTTGTCACGTGCTTTAGAGCATTTCAATATATGCTCCAATGTAGACAAGTAGCAAGGGCGTAGATTTGGGTATGGACATGTCCCTGGTAGATGTTTCTATTTAGAATAAATTACTCACTTTATTACTGTAATGCACTCCTGTCTACAGCGGGTCCAGAAAGCCGATGTGAGTTTTAACACGTATGCAGCAGTCGCAGGGATCACGTAACGCATACCTACTTGCACTGACTTCATGTGGCTTTTAGGATTGATTTTAAAGATCTTTTGCTAATATTTACATGCTCTTTTCCGTACTACCTCTCTCCCTACCGTCCATGCCCATATATCTACACCCCTGGATTGTAAAACGATTTTCTAATATCAAACAGTGGGGCACGATATTTGTAGTACTGGCATCTATATTGTGATTCAACCTATCACTATTTTTTCTTTTCAAGGCGAATTCATTCAGGAAAAATAATTTCTTTTTCAAATTGCGTGTCCTCTACAGATATATAGAGCAACCATTACGTATTTTCTATGCCCTCGCGCCCATTTTCGGCTGCAAATAGTCCTGCCATATATTCCCCAGTAGCTACAGGACTTAATCACTTTAAAACACAGCGTAAGTGAATGAAACCGCTCAATTGACAACCAACATTACAACAGATAATACGATGCTGCGAAGCACTACTGCCGTCACATGAACGCCAACAGCGCCCTCTAGTGAAAAGAAACATGTTTCGTGGCTCCTGTATATGAAGCAGGCCTAAGCAGCAAGAATAATGCTAAATAGGCCTATTAAGAACGATTGTAGGCAAACTGCAGTGTGAAACGTCATGTTGTCTTTAATACATGTATGATTATGACTCTTAATGATTTAAATAATTCTGACGGTTGATATAAGGGTAATATAATATTGTAGCCCTGGAAGGACCTACGGGACAGCGCAGCGGTATTCTGAGCCAAACGTAAGCAGTATAACTATATTTATGTAATTATGTATTGCGTTATTACTGTGCAGTACGTAACGTCATATGCAGTGTTAATGTTAGCTGTTGTGCAATGTGGAGTGTGTGCGCCCACCGTGTGCAATGTGATCATAAGTAGTTAGCACGGCAGTGTGTGTGTGTATGTTGTTAAGGAATGACACATGTTATTAAACAGCATCTTCAGGTTTTCCCGCACGGAGTGTAGCTTGTGACTTATCTGCACACCGTGTCTAACACCCGCCTCACAATAAAAAGCCATAAAATGAGCTTCTTCAGTTTATCTTCTGTGTCCTATAAGTTAGCTGCGGGTTTAAAACCAGGACTACTGAAACATAAATGCTGTGTCCCGGCGCCTGGATCACGAAGATAGATTTTTGGGTTAGCAGGGAGTTTGGGCTAAACAAAAGTGAACGATGATAATCTATGTAAACCCTTGTAATTTAAATCCAACAATTTATCTATAGCTAACCAACTGATCTCACTTTGTGATACAGCCGCTTGGACGATGGATGGGAGATGGTTGTGTTAGATGGTCCAGTCGTTTTAGGTTGATTTTCAAGCAGTCTGTCTTGCTGTCCCAAACCGTATAAATATAGATAATTACTAACATTAGTATTAGTGTATATTGACTTGATTTACAGGCACGAGCTAGTGATTAAGAGAAAATGAGCGCGCGAGAGAGGGGTGTGACGTCGCGGTATATAATGGCAGGGGGGCGAAAACCTTAGCAGCTGCCATTAATTAAAAGTAAATATTCCCCAGCCTTTGCACCATATAATCTAACATTTTATATAACAAGGAACTGTAATTGAGTTACAGGGAAACTTAACTCTTATCGATAGTCATTTAGTGTCAATTAAATAAATAATAATGCTCCCTTTAAGATTTCGGATATGTTTGTTAGTCTATTCAAAGGGGAATGCATGTTCATAATTACTAGTGTAAATGGTCAATTAAAGTGTGACGCATCGACACATTAGTATTAACTAGCTGGCTGCGCGGGCTTTGTATGAGGTACCGACCTTCAATTTCAGAGACTGCTCCCATATCCACCTTTTCCAGCCTATTAATTCCGTGTCGCAACCTTTCCTCATTTTGCCTCAGTGAGTCACATGCCACATTTACAGCACCCTCTTCCTTCTTAACACAAATACCGCAGTTTATACTAAGACCATGACAAGGGATCGGACATGGAGGCTTGTGTGCATTTCGGTTCATCCCACATGGCGTGATAATTATCTGTACAAGACAAATGTGATAACGAAAGTAAATGCTGTGTTGCTATGTGCAAGATAATGTGCACGCAGTGTCCACCTCTATCTCCACCACTGCTTCTCCGCGAACCCAGACAACGGGGCAACCACGCTAAGAGCCCCCCGCCCCCTCTGTCCCAACATATGCCCATTTTCCCCGTCGGGTGCCTCA
This sequence comes from Stomatorhinus walkeri, assembly GCA_026784285.1. Lineage (NCBI taxonomy): Eukaryota > Metazoa > Chordata > Actinopteri > Osteoglossiformes > Mormyridae > Stomatorhinus > Stomatorhinus walkeri. The sequence continues at coordinate 7,657,120 of JAODUD010000095.1, read as the reverse complement.
GGTGAACCTGAAGACCAACTTGGAGGTGAACTTTTGGCTGGGATACTGCCCGGCACTTGGAGGGAGATCTTTCGCCGTCTCGGACTGAGTCCTCATAAACGATTTGGTTGGGTGCACCAAAGAGAATGGATCCACGTGACAGATTCCCAGAATAAGGGGGAAGAAACTGGGGCTCGAAAAACTAGGGGAGCAGAATTAACCAGAAAGGCCATTTTGGCTAGGGTGGGAGGGGGGAGGAACAGCCAAGAAAAACAAGACAGGAGTTGGGACACAAGGGCTGGGCATGTGGTCTGGTCTGGCAGGAGCCCAGGGAGGAGCAGAAGACTTTTATATTTTTGGATACTGCCTTGAGGCGAAGAGGCTTGTGACCTGACTTCTCTGAAACCGGCGGGGTCATGTTTACCCCTCATCTTGTTTTGACTGTTCTGTCTTATTACAGGTTCAGCTGCTTTTAAAATGCATTTTGAAAAAACGATTCTCTGACTGAAATTTACTGTTGAGTTTCGAGACAAAGTAAATACACCACCCACCATTAATGGCACAATGCAAGGGATCACAGCAACTCCTGCTCACGGCATGCATTGCCAGGATGGGCTAGTAGATGAGAAAATGGAAAAATCCAAACCAGGATATTGTTTCAGCCAACGGGAAACAGACCACTCAACTGGCTGGTTGAAACAAAATCTTGGTCCGGATTTTTACTTTCTGGACCTGACAGTGTCAAACTTCTGGGACACGTGTGACATCACAGACAGGAGGAGGAGCCTGGTAGCAAAAAAAATAGACAAACAATAACAGAATGACTGATATTAATTACCATATTAACTTTGGTCACTGGGCGGGCGATTGATTGGCACTCAGTGATCTGCTGTAATTAGGAATATGCTGCAAATACACACCTTCTGAGCCACGTAACTTAGTCTGTCTCATTCTTCAATGCACTAGAAAAAATAGCTAATTTTCTTTCTGGGCCAGGGGACACCTCGGAAGCAGTGAGACTGCGGAAGCGGGTTTGGACCCAGTACTCGCTAGTGAGCGTGACTTCTCCAGCCTGCTCACCCTAAACGTCCTGAAGACCCAACTCTGAGCGCACTGGACTCATACAGGCCTACAGGTACACAGCACGAAGACGAAGGGGGAATTAAAACAATATGAGTAATTGCTGGTTTTATTTGAGCACACTTTTTATTTCTTAAAGGCGCCCTGCTTGGGAAACTTCTGTCATTACCCAGAGGGCAAGCTGAATGACGTGTACATCCTTATGGTAGCAAGGTAGATCTCACACCTCAAGGGCTATGGATTTGATTCCTCCCTGTATCTCAGGGTATGTGGGGTTTGTGTTAAAACAATACAAAACCAAGTATTTTGTCTTTTGCTAAATGTTTTTGTGTCATGTTTTTTTTTCTTCATTTTCTTAATGTGTTTTGTCATAAGGGGGACTCTAGTGGAGGCAGAGCACCCCCTGTAGGGCACTCTGAGACGTACAGCTCCCATGTCCAGCTGCCGTTGTTCCAAAACACCCGTTTATAGAGTATTCTGTCAGGAAACAGCATCAGATATCACAGCAAAATACATTTGCACTGCCATAACTATTAATAAGGCAGAGTTATTAAAAACAGAATCAACTTCGTCTTCATTGAGTTCTTTGGTATTTTTGTATGTTAGTTTTTTGTTCTTGCCCCCCCCCCCCCCATCTTCCGCCATTTCTACCCGTCCTCTCCCACCTGCTGCACAGTGGACGCCAGCTGTGTGCCCCAGCTGTGTCATGAGGAACCTGGGGCAGAGTCAGGTGACAGAGGCCCGCTGTAAGAATCTGTAAGAAATGTAGGAGTTGAGTCATGCCTGGAGCCCCCCCCGGCTCCCCCCCACGCATCCGCGGGCCAGTTCATCTGTCATGCAATACCGGCGGCTGGCGGGTCGTGTGCCCACAGCAGGGGTGCAAAGCTGCCATCCTTCAAGGTCATGCTCCTGTGGGCTCCCAAATTAATTTCCATTAGTGCCGTGGCTATTGTGTAGCGGCGGACATTGAGCTGCCTGAAGGTGGCGATGTGAGTCATGAGACGTAATGAGACTAGTAATTATAAAAATCAGATGATACACTGATATTTACGGTAAAACTCTGGGATCAGTAGCATGGAGACTCAAATTTAAGAGTCACGTTTAAGTACCAGTGAATCGCATAGACACGCATGCTGGCCTAGTGGGTTGCACTGTTGTCTTGCACTTCCAGGATTGCGGGTTCCGTTCCCAGTGACATGGAGTTTGCATGATCTCCCCGCGTTGCATTTGTTTCCTGTCATCAGCCTAACACATGCAGTTTAGTGAGTGCGTGTGACTGGATCTAATGATGTCACTGTCACCTCTGCTTTGACATTCTTACCCAAGACAAATTCTACGAAGGGCAAAAATGGTCGCTCCAGGGTTCCGTCTGACCCCAGTCTCTCGCAAACGGTGCGTCACTTTGGATAAAAGCGTCTGCCGAATCACTCAAATGTCTAGTTAACTTGAGCGCAGAACTGAGCCTTGACACCAGCGACGATAAGGACCAAGCTAAAATGAGAGGCCGGGGCAGCGAACAGAATCCCCAGCTGATACTCCGTGGCGACAGGTGGTCGTGTGACTGAACGGGGACCTGGGACCTCCGAGGTTCAGGTGTGGGGAGGGAGGGACGCTGGCACCGCAGCGCTTTGTGGTCCCCGCTGCCGCATACATATACATACATCATCTCGGCAGCCGCGGTTAATATGCCGCCGCTTAAATGGAGGAGTGGAGCGATTGCCGGCCACTATTCGGGTCAGCCTTAATAGGAACATCTGCAAAGGGGTTCGCTGTTTATCTGGGCTCCCATTAATTACAGCATATCTCACACGCATAAACTCTCTCCATTTAGAGGGGGAGACTGAACGGATCTAATGACACTATGAAGATGATCAGAGCCGCCGCGCTAATCTCCAGGTCCCACGTGCGCCGACACCTTTATTGCGCGCAAATGAATGCATTAGGAGATTTGCATGCCTTACCGTGAAGCCCATTACGCTCCCAATTACTCTGACCGACCGGCATGATTGCAACCCCACCTGCGGCTGCTTGGTCCGTATATAAACAAAACAGGAGCCCCCTCTATATCTGTCACACCACACAGAGCTCGAGAGGTAGACGTCGGCGACACCAGGAGAGCCGCGTCCTACAGTGTAATCATCGTGATTATCACATTGCCATCTCCAAAGCTGATTGCCCTGCTAATCTGTGCTGGATGTACCACTGGACCAGGTGTCGGTTCTGGGTGGTGCTGGAGCAGGGTTTGCTGTTTGTGCAGCTCGGTCCGAAGTGACCTGTATGTTACCATGACATTATAACTTAAGAATCTGAAAGACCTTCACTACAGGGCAGACTCGGGCCCAGCTAACAGGGAACGTTCACAGAATTTCCATCAACTATAGTGAAGGGCTAATCAAAGCTGGCAGAGAACATGCTTACTGTAACGTTAATGGGCCGTTATTTCCAGATTTTACATCTTGACAAAGGTTCTGTCAATTTCTGCACAATAACATTATTACACAATTAATGTTGAAAAGCAGTGTTTTATAATAAAATATTATTGTATAAAATTGCTATATGCCTAAGTATATACAGTAAATGTGCGGTCCAGCCCTGAATCCCTGACCTTTGCTGTGTAATGTGACAGCGCTACCTGCTGCCTTACCACGCCTTTCATTCATTTTTATAT
>JAODUD010000095.1:7636946-7653293 GCA_026784285.1 Stomatorhinus walkeri | reverse complement strand
CCTGAATCCCTGACCTTTGCTGTGTAATGTGACAGCGCTACCTGCTGCCTTACCACGCCTTTCATTCATTTTTATATATCTGCCTAAGGGTGCACACCCTCAAAGTAACAATAAGGAAGTCAGTCAATCCAAGCGACACAGCTGCAGGGATCATGCCCCTGCGTAATTCCAGGTGCACCATCAGTGATTGGGTTCCAGACCCAGATCTGTTTCAGGGCCTCCCCAAATGAGCACTGTAGCATGTTTAGGATTCACCCTGCTCTCTTCAGGCTAAAGGTACAGGAGCGGCTGCTGTGGATCCTGCGCGGGTAGCAGCCTGCAGTATCTTACTATTGCCTTCTCCATACTGTGCAGGGCATAAAAATGACGACAGGAAAAACAGAAAGACTAACAATCATAATCATATTTACATCTGCTGCAATATTCGCATTTTGGTTAAACTATAAGAAGATTAAGGTGCTAATTGAAGTGTCCGTTACTAAATGAAATGCCAGAATATTCAGAAATTTGAAAAATTCTATGCAATGTTTAAAAACAAAAAAGTTCTAGTTCAGATTTTTGATAACTTTATACATTACCTGCACCTTCATAATGCATTCATAGAACACTCATAAGCAGCATGTAAGTACACCTTAACACACCATAACAGCTTTAATATATATTAATGTAATGAATGTTCTATGAATGCATTATGAAGCTGCAGTGAATGTTTTATAAATGTAAAACGTTGGCATTTATTTTTTCAGAAATATGTTCGATGTTAAATGTCTTCTGAAATAAAAAATGAAATATTTGCATGGAAATACAACACGGTGATTTATAGATTTTTATATTTTAGATGCCAGATACTCACAGTGAGTCCCAATACTCAGGAAAAGGTTAGTTACTGTTGCCAGGCATATTTAACGGTCATGTCTTGGTTGTACTCGTACTGGGATGAGTGCTTTATGTCTCCCTGAGTCCTGTGATGTCGCAGACAGCAGCGTTTCATGGGCAAGAACTTTGTGTTTGATCAGTAGGTGAGAAAAGCAACAGCAAGGTGTGTGGGGAGAGGGTTAGTCTCCAGGTAGCTCTTACAACCAATGGGAAAGAGTAATACTGATCATGTGACCCGCTGACTTTATACGTCTTTGGAAGCAGGAGCAATTTTTAAACGCAATGTTTGCATATAGATTTATAGATGGGAACAAACAATAAAAGGGTTAATGCAATTTAACAATAACTACATGCTTCGTTAGCTTATAAAAATACTCTATTCAATAAAAATACTAATTTGTTTAAAAGTTCAAAGGTGTTGCACGGCAGAAGTGTTTATGTAAATCCCTCGCTCCCTCAACAGCCTGTATAAACAGCACACAGCCCATCAAGCATAAAGCCGTCAGCCAGTGCAAACATTTAATTACTCATAGTTCATCTGCGTCCCAGTGGACCTTGAGTACTGATGAGCCCAGGTCCGTCGCTCTCACATCTGTGCCTCTGCTAACATGATTTATCCAGGGAAGCTCTCAGGAGTAAGAGGGAGCCTACGCAGGTGCCACGCACACACACACACACACACACACACACACACACAGGAACAGATGCGTAAAAAGCAACAGCAAGCTCACAGCTGTTTTGCCTGCAGACGGTACACTGAGACTGTGGTCAATTACACCACTTTACACATTACATGTCAAGAGGCATAAACTCTGCAGCTAGGGGGGTTTCTAATGGGGGAATTATTTAAATACCATGTGGGCCTGCAAGGTCTTTCCTGGAGATGTTTAGTTTGTATGTGTATGATTGTATGCTAGATTGGCCTTTGGTTTTGTGGTTTTGATACAACCTCCAAAACGTTACTGGTTCCTCTTTGCTTGGATGATTAACTGGATTTGTTGATATTATGCAGTTTGTTTATTTATTGTGTCTGTTTCATTTGAAAATCATTTATTTTCAGCAATAAAAAAACTGAAAAAATAAGCCTTGACTAGTTCTCTTCAAATGAATCTGTGTGCGTGTGTGTGTATATATATATATATATATATATATATATATATATATATGCAAATGCATGAAGTCATGACCTGGTCTATAGACATACACACACATATGCAGATGTAACATTTTTAGAAGTTTTCAAATGACTGTATAACAATTAATCCAGTATTTATCACAATGAGTTAGGATTCTGGAAGGTTGTGGGTTCAACTCCCGTAGCTGGCAGAGTAGTCATATCGCCACTGGGCCATTGATCAAGGCCTTAACCCCAGCTGCTCCAGAGACTGTAACTGATGCTCTTCTCTGACCTCATGCATTTCTCACTTACACATCACTTTAGACAAAAGTATCTGCAGAGTAAAAGTATCAAAAATGTAAAATCCTCCAAGCACTTGTCCAGGTCAGGGTCATGGCGGGGGGGGGGCAGGGGCGTGAGCCTATTCTAGGCAGTTAAGAGCACAAGGTTGAGGGACACGGGGCAATGTGTAGCTCAGTGGGTTAGCCCTCTGTACTTGTAATGAGAAGGTCATCAGATTGCATTCCTTCGTCAGCAGAATAGTTACATGTCTCGAGCAAGGCCCTTAACCCACCCCCCACCCCCCCAAAAAAAATTTACTCTGGGGCATTGGATAAATAGCTGACCGAAAACTAAGTTATTCCAATGAACACGTGTAAATGGAAAAAATAAAGCACAATTTCATTTGTTTTATATCCTGGCCAGAACATCACTTACTACGTCCTGTGCATGAATTTATACACACAGTCATGCATTGTGGGTAATTTAGAGATGCCGGATAGTTTAATTGCATGTCTTTGGGCAGTGAGAGGAAGGACACATGACACAAGCAGAACAGGCCGTCTCCACACACAGAGCGGAGGTGGGATTCAAACCAGCAACCAGGAGGTGTAAGCTACTGTCTCGCTTGTATTTTCATTAACGTCCTTTTGGCCACAGGAATGTCAGTGACTGGATGTTTTCTTGTTCGTCACACTGTTCTCTGTAAACTCTAGACACCGTAGTGTGTGAAAATCCCAGGATGGTGTCTGTTTCCAAGATGCTGGAACCCTCACTTCTGGCACCAACAATCACACCACGTTCAAAAGATCAAACGTCGTAGTCAATTGATTTCCTGAAGCAATAAACTGGCCACTAATATAATGCAGAAATGTGTCCTGCTCTGTAAAATGCACAGCCCACCAGAAAAACCAGCAGAACTTTATGGGGACTTCATGTAACCTTAAACATCTCCAGCTCTGGATAGAGACATAAAAACACTTAAGTGCCTCATACTTAATTCAAATAAAAGTGATTAAAGTATCGGCTAAATTTATCATGAGGAAATGAAGTTTAATTATGAAGCTGATTAAAACCCCACCAGATCAATTAACACTTTCTAATGAAAGGTATAAAAGTCTCTGTATAGCTTTAGTCCGCTCTTCACTGTGAGTCGTGCATTTTCTGTTCTCACAGTGCTGATACCTTACTTCTGCCGGTGAATTCATATGGACCTCATTTAAAGAAAGGACGACACTGTTTTTTTTCTAGTTAGTTGCTTATGTCCAATGTGCTTTTGTCCAAAGTGAATTATGTAACTTAACAGTCACCATATGTACAGTCTGTGTTTATGGCCCATTTTCATAGACCACTTAGGCTCAGAGTGGATTGCAGGCTGTCTGAGAATCATACGGAATAAGATAATGATACTCAATTCATCCATCAAGGGAGAGTGGGTAGTTTTCACATATTGCTCTCCATAAGACATACATGGTTGGGTGAGAGAGAAGCTTTAGGTCAGAGCACATAGCCAGCCAGAATCCTGCACCCTGGAATAGTGGGGGTTAGGGGCCTCGCCCAAGGGCCCAAAGGTGGCACCACACTGCCGACCGCAGGACTTGAACTAATGACCTGCCGAGCAGCGGAGCAGAGCTCTAACTCACAGAGCCGCACACCTCCCTGCATAAGCATAAGTTCTTGACACGATGCCAGTTCATTGTAACTCACTCACACAGACACGTGAATTTGCCTGAAGAGCACGTTTTGGAAGGAAACCAGAGTACCCAGCCGGCAACAATAATCACCAAAGGGGAGAGTATGAAGAGGAGCACATGCAGCGCGGGGTCCAGGTTCAAAGACACACCCGAAAGGTCAGACATCAGCAGAGCCACCCGACCTGTGACCCTCAAACAAACTCTGTCTCTCTTTAACATTCATTTAGTTTTAGAAAATTATCTTTTTTTTAAAAAAAAAAACAAAACAGTTTGTTATACTAAAAACCAGAAGTGAACAGTCAGGTCGCAAGAACTTTGATTGCGTTTCTGACTGACATGTTATGTTATTAATCACATCTAATTATGTATTTAACTTTAATACATCCACTTGGGAATGTGATACTTTGCAGAGGAGTAATTTCATAAAATTCAGACCAGGTGTGCTTGAAATTAAATGACAAAAAGATAATGGAATTAGTAAGACCCAAAAGCAACAAAAGTGCAAAAAAAAACACGACTTGGTAGCTAATATTGCATGATCAGCTGTAGTAGAGATGCAAGAAAGAGGTCTATGTCTTCAACACTTAAGACATCAAGATTGGTTTAAGCAATCAAACTGAAGAATGAGCTACTTAGTTGCAAATGATATATGTGTTTTTCTATTGAAGGATTTTAAGTAGTCTTGGGCAATTAGGCTGAGGTCTTGGTTGAACTGTCAAATCAATCCCTGGCTCTAGTTACTGGTTCATTACTGGTATTATGGGAACTGGGGGGTGTCCTTCAAAACGCACCATTAAATTAGGAATTTCCTGGACAGGGAGAGAGAAGCTGCAGTTTGTACTTTCATTTTAGAAGGTGGCGAGCGAGGGCACTCCTGCCGGGATCCGCGAGCGGGCAGCCCGCGGGACGCCCTGGGAAGTGGCGTGAATGAGGCTTATCTCAGTGCGGGATGTGTCACCGAGCCGGGGACGGAGGTGCCCTCGTCAGCACCAGCAGCCCACGGTTCGCAGGTGTCCTGTGAAAGGCAGCAGGAGAAACTCACACAGAGGTGATGCAGACAGCTGCCTTGGGCCAGGTGTGGGAACATAGACCCTGACCCTGGGAAAGTGACACAGGCGCAGGTAGGGACCTGCTGAAGATGTCGAGGTTAAGGGCTAATTAGCACCACTCTCACAATGGGAAATCTCGTAGGCAACTGATGAACCATGGAGGTTAAAGAAAAATGCATGCGGCCATGTCAAATGTTTGCTATTGTAATTTAAATAGGACTTATTATTTGTAATTATTTTTGTATATTATCTGCTACCGGCTCAGAAGCATGCTGACTTGTTAACTGGAGATGTTCTTTATTAAATGTAATATTTTAAAACTGAAGCAAAATTACCATTAAATTAAATGCATTATTTTAAATTTTAAGGCCTAAAGAAAAGCATTCAGCAGCTACAACGAAGAAGTAATACATCGCTCACAAATAGTGAATGCATAAAACCAACAGGGTAGTACAAAAGTCGCGCGTTGCTTTATAACGGCACTAATCAGCGTGTTTTGTTCTATTTTCGCACAGACTCTGTCCGATTGCGTACATCTTTGATCTGGGCACAATACACATTAGGGTGTTTTCGACAGTACCGTATCTGCGTTAAGGCTTGTCACCAGCCTTCTAAAATTCACCTGTCATAAACGTGCCCCTTTAATGCTGATTTTTCCCCAGGTGCGAGGTGTGTCCGGCTGTTGGTATGGGAATACTGGCAGCCTCCCTTAAGGAGACCTTCCAATTACTGTCGATATCTAGTATAAAAGGATTCCAGGTAAAACAGCTTCTCGTACTACTGACAGCAAGGTCACCGCCCGGAACCTTGGACCGCAAAAATAATTTTCTGATTAAATTATATTCTATAAAATAAGAAATTCAAGGTGTTAGTCTCGAAAGAGTTACAGTCAGCTGTATACCGAACACTGTATACTAAAATAGGTGGCATAATACTTACTGGGGTTTATATTTTTCTGATTTGCAAAATGATCTCAGTTCATTTTTATTTTTTAATAACGCTGAGCGCCGTTATCCATGGCTTTCCCCAAAACGCAATCGAGAACTTTATAAATAAAGCAAATGACTTGGAAGCGTCCGGCAGCGAAGCAGACGAGCCCTTTCGGGGGATAGTAAAGGTTGTCAAAATTAGCCCCCATTTTCTTCGGCCGGCCAGCCTATTCAGGGCAACCGCCATCAGACGGGGCCCGAAGCCGAGAAGTGCCTTGCCGGCTTTTTTGGCTCTGGGGCGCCCCGGTCCCGTTCCTTCCGGAAAGGGGACTCTGCTTTCGGCGCTGCCTAAGCGCCATGGGGACAGCATCGACGTGGAGAGTAAGAGGAGACAAGGACTGGCGATGTGGCAAAGAGCGATGGAGAAAAGCAGCCAAGGGAAGGAAGAGCTGGCATTGCCCGTTAACCTGAAGGACATCTCCAAACAAAACTGCGCCGCTGTTCCTTTTCTCCAGGTAAGCTAGACAGATTCAGCATTATTATGTTAATTATTATTGATAAACACTATAAAGTGTACAAGATGTAAGATTACAAATATGGATTTGGTGTTGCTATTATTTATATTGTTGCTGTTGTTGCTTTGCGGCTGTTTTCGATTTAATTAACCAAAAAGGGTTTAATTAAGTTGGGATAATTAACGTGACATTTTTCTTCTGCACAGCGGGTGACAGAGGCAGGTTGTGAGACTGTGACAGTGCACAATAAATTGTGCTTTGGCCAGTGCAGCTCGTTGTATATTCCGCCTGGCGGGGAGTCCGCTGGAGCTGCGCCCGGCGGAAATCAGCGCGCCTCTCCGTGCTCCCGGTGCTCCCCTTCGCGCTCCCACTACGTGACGGTGCCGCTGCGTTGCCGAGGAACGACGCGGGAGCGCGAGAGGCGCGTGATGATCGTGGAGGAGTGCACATGCGAAACAGGTCTGGAGGAAGGTCCCGCAGAGGGATGGTGATCCCATACCCGAAACACTGACATTTCTCAATGAAAATGGATTTCTGTTAATAATGGTGGTTCACAGAAAATTGGACCCACTCCCAGTGCAGACACCTGATAAACGTGTATTATCAGTATGAAATGTAAACGCCAGAAGACATGGAAGCAAAATGCTGCCACTTAAATGTTCGCAGACACGTGACCCAACATATTTGGCTCATTAGATTCTTCGTGAAACTCTGATAACAAGTGGCCTGGCCCATACTGTAAATGTAGTGTCATCCAAATTGGATGGTATGTTGTACAATGTCCAATGTGGAGATAATTAAAACCTGTCTTTCTGTCATTAACAAAAACGAACACCTCAGTCTACAAGCACTGCCCAGAACAGCTGCAGTACTTTATCAACTGCTCAATCTAATATTTTCCATCTTTTATTGATGTACTACTGTCATTGTTGTCAGACAATGTAAGTAATTGCAAATTATATATCTGATTCAAAATTGGCCTCTTCCTGTTGGCCCTTTTTTGACAAAGGCAGATGCTGCTGTGCATTTGAGCAATAAAATATCCTTTATCCAAGAGAATGCTTATGTTCTCATTTCAACAAGACAGAAAACAGCCTTTAGAAGCCACGGTGGATAATGGAAAGTCACTGAGACCTATAGTATCCATATTACTGCAGGAAAGCCAGCTGGCAGGCCAGAACAAATACTGTTTTCTTACGAAAAAGATAAAGGTCACCAGGAAAAAAAAACAACTACAACTGTCCAACTATATGAGTCATTTGGGAGCTGCCAAGATTCTGGCTACTTCTACGCCACATAATTATTTTTTGTCGGGATTCTCCTGGCTGTGGAAGTTGGAGGTGAGTATGTTTCCTAGATAAATTGCCGCCCTAATGCGGATGCAGATTACAGTTGCCGTTAGCTAGCCGCTAATGCTACCAGCTTGGCAGCGCTTCCTGCGACGCCCACTCCATCTGGCTGTGAGTGCGGGCCGCAGTTTTCCAGCTAACTATGAAACGCGTGAGTCATCGCAGGTAGAATGTAACCTCTCGAAAACGTGCGCAGATTAAGATATGCGGCAATGTATAAATCCATACACCAACGTAACCCTTCATGCAGAGGTGCAAAAGACTCAATTACCGAAATATACACTTCGCATTTTACAGTTCATGTTGCATATGCGCAGGCCAAGCACCTGAATATAATTACTAGACCTCCTTCACTGCACCCAGCCGAAGCCTGGCATCTGTTGTGACATGACTGCAGTGCAGTCAAAGCTAAATATGAAGCTAATGCATCTAGCTACTGACAAATGAATGTGTTTAGCAGTTTCGCACTTGTCTGGTATTGTACACACCTAATAAGTGCCACCTGTTAGTCTGGCTAGGTGCCAGGGGTAATTCGCATGCATTCTCCGCTATGCCATGTGCCTGAGCTATCAACAAAGGACACAGGTAGAATTTCCTGAACAGATTCCTGCTGGACAGTACATTGAACTACTGGCACTGTACAGCAAAAGCTGAATAAAATACGTTTTTGGCACATTTTAATAAATCCCTCCCTTCCAGAAAAATCTCCAGGATAAATGGTCCAGGTGCTTTATTGAAAATATGTTTCCCCTTAGCGTTGAGTATTACCGGGGAAAAAATCCACCACAGGAGCCCTCGCAGACTGGAAAAAGCATGGCATTTCCTCCGTGCCATTAACCATGTCCTCTACCGGCTCTTCATACATCGTGATTACCATAAAACAAAGTAATAAACGTAATAACTACAGACGGCTGCAGAACACATTTCCCATATATGTACTGGATAAGAGGTTATGGGTTTATGGAAAAAATTACAGATTATATATAACATGCACTAATATTTAATGAAAGTAATTTTATGTCGTAAGTGTAAAAGTTTTACACAGTTATCCAAATATTTCTACATCACACCTGTATATATACTTTGCTGGGATAGTAAAAAACCGAGTCTCGTTTCTTGAATTATGAAACGTTACTATAGATTTAATGAAATATTTAAATTCTCCAGCGCATCGTCGCTCTTATCTTACACATCCGAGCTGGAGCCGGCTGCTGCTCACCATCCCACCCCGCCTTCTCCGTCCGGCGGAGCTGCTGCTTCACAAACTACCGCAGCACATTAGTGTTTTAGCTTTATAAACGTATGATTTATTAATTTCCTGGCAGTTAAAAATAGAGAATATTACTTGTCCCATATGTCGCTGTCCCTTAATGAGGAAAGGTCTTTAACATGGCTTGGCGCCTAGTCAAAAGCATGGCGCCTAAATTCGTGTAGGACTCACAGTCCAACCATGTTTATGCATTAAAGCCTATACTGGATGTCAAATCTCAGATGAACGCAATTACATTCTTTTTGTTTTAATTCCGGTCTGGAGAGAAACATGCTTTTTGACTATACTCTTGCTGCTGTAATTAGCAGAAACATTTCCATCACATCTGCAGGCCGGATTCAAATGCAATCAGGGACACCTGCCTCGCAGAAAGCGATACCGGTAACCCCTCAGGGTTTGTCCTTACTTACCTGGTCGTCCGAGAGCAATCAGTGCACTTATAACTTCACTAATTAGACAACTCATTGATTTAATTAGGTAATGATTGGCTCAGGCCGGATGTAGTCGGAGCTTTTCCAGTTTTTTTTTTGTATTAAAAAAAAAACCTTTTTAAACATATGCCGTCTACAAGTCCGCCCATAAAACGGTCGCACGCGTTTATAATTGCTGTTATCATTACACAATAGTGTGTGGAAATTAACCGTTTGCTGTTAATTTCGTGCTGAGCTGAGGCCGTCCGGACACGCGATGAGCGGGCGCTGCTGCGATGCAAAAACAGCCAGAGCCACGAAGACGGATGCTGGATAGAGACACTAACGCCCAATTCCGTTAAAAGGGCACCAAGCCCCCAAAAGTATAATGTTAAAGCGACCGAGGCGATTTCTGATTCCCATGTCTGAAAAGGGGCCTTTATTTTTTCTCTTTTCCATTTTTAACACCCCCCCCCCCCCTCGTGTTTTCTCAGCTCTTCTTTTATTCTGTATTTCTTTGAACAAGAGAGTCTCAAAACAGACGAGGGCAGACTTCAGCATGGCTCTCAGCGAGGCAGATGTCACCTCTTTTGTGTGGCGGAGCCGGTTGGGGCTCTCCAGCGTCATTAAAGACACACTTTTCCCATGGCGGGGGGAGGCAGCGCAGGGGGCTCCGTTTGGCCGAGACGCAGCGCAGAGCCAGGCTGTGGGCTTCGGGGATCAAATCACCGTCATTCACTGGCAAATAGGCTCGTTAGCAGCTGAAATGGAGGTGGAGGCAAGCGAGCAGGCCTCACGCCTTTTCGGAAAGATGGGGAACATATGGGCGCAATTTAAGTCGAACAAATCAAAAATCAAAACACTTCTGTAGCCACTGACCTGCTGGATCCTGTTTAATGTAACTCGCGGCATGTCGTGTCTTCCTTACTGCAAGGAGTGCTGGGAAATCACTGAAGCTCTTGTATGCAACAGTCAATCCGTTGAGCTCCATGATAATTCTATCCAGAGCAGTATGTTTTGCTAAGCTGTTGGTGTGATGCATTTACAGCTCAATTAATAATCAATAATAATAATTTACTTTGAAGACCCCGTAGGGGGAGGGTGGGGGGCACAGTGTGTGGAGTGGTGAAGGTGGCCAGAGTAGGAGAGGGACCTTCCGCCCCAGGCTCTCGGGCTGAAATGCCAGCGTGAGGTCGGGGGCTGTAGCGTAGCGATAGGGCACCTTTCACAGGCGGCGCGTCGGCACACAGGGCCAGCTGGTGACCGTTGGCATCGGTCCTCCTGGAGGAGCCAGGGCCCGAGGCACCGGCAGCCCCCGCGCCAGCATCGGGGAATAGAGATAGGTAGGGGTTGGGGAACCACTGTAGTGCCGGGCTCGCTAATGAGCACGCCCAGAGACGCAGGCCGGCACGCCTGTTCACTCAGCCGTTCTGTTCATTCATTTATTTATTTATTTGACGGAAATTTGTGTGTGGGGGAGATACACCGCATATTAGTACAATTTGTAATGTTTTACCTTCCAGGGTGTGCAGGGTGAATGACGATGATTGTGATGATAATTACGCTGGTTTTAATTCTTGTAATTACAATAATCACAGGCGATGACAGCAACAATGCAATTATTGTGCTTGGGGGGGGGACAATGGCGCCGGGAGTAACGGGTCCCCCTGAATGAGCGGTGATTAGCGCAAGCGCGGAGCCAGCGGGGATCTTGGCGCTGGCCATGCGTCTGTCGCACGCGTCTGCCGCGGCTCCGCGCGCCTTAGCGACCCACGCTCCGCCCCATCCGCCACGCCGCCCCCCTCCCTCCCCTGGCGCCCGCCTTTCCTGCTGCTCTATGTGGGTCAGTCCCACAGGGGGGTGGGGGCGCTAATTGAGCCGGGCGTCCACCACGTCTGCTTACCGGTGTAGGACAGCATGGGATTGGGGTGGGGGGGTAGCTCGGTGGAGGGTGTTTGGAGGGCGAAAGGCAAGGAGCACAAAAACGTTACACGTAAAAATACCCCTAATCGTGAGACTGCCCCATATGGCTCGCGATTAAACATTTAAACCTTCCTTTTTTCTAAGTCTTCTTAAAAGCTGCGCTTAATCTTTTGTCGCTGTGGGTTCTGTCTGCTTCAGCACTGGCCGTGACATTTCGGCAGGCAAAGTGTCAACGTTGCAATTGTAATTTAAAGAGTGGCATTTAATGATGCTTTAATTCTCCTTCAGCAGCTATTTTACACGTTATTCTTCTGGGGCTGCTGGTTGAGAGAGTGGCCCTGTCGATATGAGAGCTCACCGGAGGTCATTGGGAGCCTGTGACGGCTGTTCTGCATGTGGTTCTATGCTCCGTAGTTTTGACGTATCGATTCTTGGACTAAAGTAGCTACTAAGTGAATCTTTAAAGCATCATTTTAGTCTATACCTGACACAGATCTGTTTTTGGATTTGTATTTATGAAATGTAACAGTTTCAACTATGTGTTAGCTAGTCCAGAAGAGAATATATGCATTTCTGTAAAGTAAGAACAGTACAGGTATGAATTTTGGCCCATAGGTAGCAAAGACACAGTGTCCCTGTTTAGGCACAGCTCTGTGTGTTTGTGGGACTAAGTTACTATCACATAATGGCCAGTACTCCCCCCCCAGCACATCTGCGCCCCTGGTCCCTGCATTATGGCATTCTAACACCTCGGCCTGCAAACACGCATAGCTGTGATGCTAAAATGTTAAAATGCATGACCAAAGCAACGAGACGATTGATAAAACTATTAATGAACGATGACAAAAATGACTGGGAAGCAAAAAAAATAAAAAAATCAGCGGCTAGCTACTAAATAAACACAGCGCGAAATGCCGCAGTCCAAGTTTGGCACCAGTTTCCGGAATTTTCTGTGCCAATCTTTGTTCAACAGGATAGGCTGAATTGAAAGGGCACATTCAGTTATATCTATAGACAACCATCCCCATCAGTGACGTCAATCTGAGACTGCAGAAAAAAAAAATGCTAAAACGGGATGTGGATTAGAAACGGTAACTTACAAATCTCATTGAGCGCTAAAATGCCGATTACTTTGTGGCGTTTTCAAACGTCCAAGCTAGATAAACCATCCCCTTAGTAACAAATCAACAAAGACTATTATCCAGCAGAAAAATCTTTTCTCACTAAGGAAAACAATTAGAATTATAAGAAAAACAAAAATCAGACAGCTGCTCTTTGTGCTAAAATGTTTATCGTGATGACTAAGAGATTGCTTGCAGAAAAAAAAATGCTTAATTTGAATTCGGGATCCTGACGGTGACAGTATGTCATGCATTAAGGTGACTTACATCATATTTTAAAACTGAAAACTGAGTTCATGTGTTTCCTGTTGACAAACAATACATAATTTAAATCTTAGTAAAATGGCACAAGTAAATCATTAAATGTTCTGTGAAATAGATAAAAAGAGGAATGGAAATAAATGCTTTCAATTTGAATATGTTGTCATTTAATAATTTAATCTGCCAGCATTCATGGGTTGCTGTGCTTTCAACATAATGTGTAGCGTATTTAATAAAATATGAAACCCTACATCTAATATTTCAGAACATTTTCAGATATCTGCTAAGGGAACAGTCATTCTGGTAAAAACTACTTAATTCAAAATATTTCTTTAGAACTTACATGATTTATTGGTAAATAATTTACTTGCCATTAAAACTGCATGTTATTTTTTGCAGAGATACTTTTTGTGGTACACATGCCACAGTAGCATGGTTTTACTTTAAAAAACCCATTTTACTGTCATTTTGGTGATAGATTTAGATCATCGGTAACATTAATGAATTGTTCTACGTCTGTTTTCAATTGTTCTATTTTTCCAGTCCAAAAATGTAACTGAAAAAAATAATCCGTGCTTAAAACACAAATGTATTTTTAATTATGTTTTTTTTTAATTTACAGACTTAACCTAAATGTTTTTCAAATTCTAAAAACTCAATTTACATTTTGAAACTGAAATTATAGGTGTCATTTTAACTTATATCATCATATCATATGTACAGTATATTGATACGGAAAAAAGGCTAAATCTGTGAACCATCACTCAAGCGATTTTGTTGAGGGTATGCAGTTTTAGGGCCAGTGTTGGTAGGAAATGCAAAATATCTTATTGTGTGCTTGGTGCCTCTCTGTTAGTCAGTCAGTAATTATAGTCTGAGCTGAAGGTAAACACCTGCTTTCTTACCTCCCTCAGTGATACAGAGCCATTTGAGCCCAGAGGCAGGTCGCATATGTAAAATGTCACAGCATGTAGTGACAAGGTGACAAGCTGAGATGACAGCATGGGACTTGTGCTGGTGGAGGTACCTCTGGGTTTGGCCTGTCTTCCCCACCCCAGGACCCAGCATCACTGAGGCCTGCCTGGCTCCATCCACCTGTAGAATACCACCGCACTGTTCCCCAATGACCTGCAGGGGGCGCTGGGCTTCTGTTCCTCTCACATAAGCGTGCGCCACTTATGGTCTGATTAAAACCTGGATGATGCAGGTGATGTCACTTAGAAATTGTAATTGCTTTCATTTAGGTAATTAAGCTCTGGCAAAGGAAGGGGGAGTGGGAACCGCTGGATGAGAGAATGCACATGGGAAACAGCCACTCAGCTGCAGGTATACGGTGGGCCCACAGGAGGCGCCGTATCACTGTCCGCTGGCCTCCTTCTGCAGGACCCGTTAGCGTCGCATAAGTGTGGAGACCGGAAGGCAGAGATATAAAGAGTCTTTAAGAATCCAGCTCAGAGCCCCCGACACGCACTGGGATTCTCAGAGCCCCCGACACGCACTGGGATTCTCAGAGCCCCCGACACGCACTGGGATTCTCAGAGCCCCCTCCAACAAAGCCCTGCAGTTGTGGTCCGCTGTGACCCCTCACTGGTCGGCTATGCAGGAGGTCCTCTGACGCTACGTTCTTTCGATTAGGCCTCTAGGGGGCACCGTCAAAGATTTCGGGCTCCGTGAAAAGCTACTCTATGGGGCTCCAATGCACCCCAGTCCAATTACCGTATGTTCCAAATGTTTAGGGCCCCTGTCACTCAGGGGCCCCTGAAATCACCCAAACTCCCCTCTCCCCTTAAGACTCCCCTGCTTCTCAGTCTGAGTTACCTTTTGTGCTTTCTGTGGTGCTGGTTCTCCTTCCTGCCACTACATGCATCACATCATGAAATAATGATTTCATATATTCATATATTCATCCTTTTTTCTGGACTGTCAAAGTCATGGAGACTCACAGATACTCAGAAAAAACACCTAAAAATCTAAGGATCTAAACCACAGATCTGATTTATGCTTCACCACAGTAAATGGATCTAAATGCTGATTTCCATTCATTCAATTATGTCCATAAAGAACTGAATTAACACATTTCTCCTACATATGCATATGATTGAGCATTAAAATGTTGGCCAACCAACCACTATTCCTGTGTTTAAATTGTGTACTGAATGACCTCAGTAGCACCTTAACCGCATGATTAATATCGTTGGGACGGACATAATCTCTATCTTTCCTCTGCAGGGATGTTTTTTGTTTTTCTTATGAAATGCGTTTCCTGTCTCTTAGTGACTGAGCCGGTTTTACCAGAACCTCTGCGATCATTTATCACTGGTGCTCACAGGTTTGTATCCTGCGACGCAGGTTCGCAATGCGACCAGCCAAGCACAGGTGCATCTGCATCACTGGCGTCCGCCGCCGAGAAAGGCGCCGCGATTTCACCCCGCCGTGGGCAGCACAGAGGAAGACCTCCTCATTTCCTTTCGGAGCTTGGAATGAGGGGTTGTCAGCCCAGCCGCCTACTGTGATGAGAGCAATTATCTTGCTGTGCTTCCGACTCATGCTGGCCGCTCGGACGGCCCATCGTTATTCCCCACGAAAATTAATGGGACGATGGCAGCATCTCCATGAACGACTGGCTACCTGTTTACCGCAGATTATTCGCTGAAACAGGAATCATTTGAGCATCACATGATGCATTTGCTAGAACAAAAAGTCGCATTTCATGTTTTGAAATTCATTAAAATACCTTATAGTCTCCAGACCAGCCTGAGGATAAGGGGCTGGAAGTAGGATGGATGGATGGATATTTTGCTATGCCATGAATTACATGAATATTTCATGTTTTTTTGATACACTAGAATGTTTTGTCCTCGAAAGTTACTTTTCTTATGTATTTCACCGCAGCCTCACCCTGGCGTGAGTGTCGGACTGTGTAACATATCTGTGTAAATGAAAGCAGCAGCTGTGCAGCAATCTGTACTGGCTGTGGTGACCTCCTCCGAAGACCTGGTCCAGCAGAAGCTCCGAGCGGAAACTGACGCGACGGGTGACTTTGAATATCTACTTTGCTTCTGTTCCCACTTTACTTCTGTGTGCAATATGTCATGGGCTGAAATATTCAGCAAAATTGATGATGATGATGATGGATAATGTGAATGGGCACAATCTTCTTTGTTGGGGGCATTGCTGAAGGAGGAACGATTCTCTGCAATGTCAAACAAATGTGCTTTAAATGAGCGTCGGGACGTGAAGCATGGCCTCTCGATCTGAATGCACCAGCCAGGCAAACGTGAAGAACATCCTGTCGACCAGGAACGAGAATTAGCGAGTGGCGTGAGGAGCATCCGGGGCGGCCGTGGTGGGAATTCCCATTACGTCTCGTTCCCTTTGTCCGGCTTGACTGTGAAAAGAAATGCAGGAGGGCATTCTCGCTATGGAGCGCCTCTGGTAGAGGGGCACAGTGCGTGGGCCCCGAGTCCTCAGAGCCGGCCGTGGGGGTTTGGTGCTGGTGCTGGTGCTGGTTGGGGGGGGGGGGGGGGCCGGTGGCACAGAGCTGGCACGGACAC
>JAODUD010000095.1:7591653-7604103 GCA_026784285.1 Stomatorhinus walkeri | reverse complement strand
GACCCAAACCCTTTTAGTTTTCAACACGACAATCTGGTATTTCTCAGTCTCTCTGCAAATGAAGAATAGATAGAGAGGGGTGTATTTCTGATGAAAGTGAACAAACAGACAAAACACGTTTAGGTTTTAAATATAATGCAACAAGAATGTCTCAGTGCAAGAACAACTATAAAACTTTTGCCTCATTATTTATGTCAATATTAGGATGACAACAAAATTCGCATATTCATGACATTATAACGTAGGTGGGAGAAGCACAATATTCAAGTTCACAACCTAAATTAAGAGTAAAAAATATGACGGAATTATTATTAGTATTATTATTATTATTATTATTATTATTATACTGAGAATAGTTTAATTTAATCGAAATTAATTCATCATTATTTCATTATTTTTGGGCTACATCGTCTCATCAGCAGTTGATATATATGTGTGTGTGTGTGTGTGTGTGTGTGCGCGCGCGCGCGCGCGTGTGTGTGTACACGTGTACTCACACATGCACATATACACATATATATGAAGCGCTGGGAAGAAGTCAGATCTAAACTCTGATTTTTCATTTTGAACCAATCACCAATTTATATTGTGACACGTCTGTTATTTGCAGGTAGGATGTGACGATTGAGTTTCCGAGTTAAAGAAAAATGGTTTGGAATTAAATTCATATTAAAATAATAAAAAAACACCATTATGTAGCAGATACTACCATTGGTATTAATATTATTAATCATAATTATTGTTGCCAACAATTATTATTTAACCATAGCATAAGAATGGTCCAATTGTAAAAAACCCACCAGGATGGGGTCAATGCACGTACGTGCATCATTGATAAAACACGTGTTCTCATACCAGTACAAATCATCGCGCGATCTACAAGAACGAAAATACTAACGTAGATGGCGCAGAATTATTTACATCGTTACATAAACAGACGTTATATATAAATGCTTCAGTCCCATGTCTAGAACTTTCCTGCATTATTTATATTTGCGGAATGTACACATAGGAAATTACATAATCTCGTACTATCCAGGTCATACCAAATTTGCTCACTTAAGATCTGTCGCGTAATTCCCCCATGAAAATAGTGGGACGGGTATTTGTGTTTAATATCTTTTAATGAGGCTTAATGTCATTGTTCTTTAATATAATTAGTGACGAAAAGGTTTGCTCAGTTCCCTGCTGAAAAATTACACTGTTCTAATTAATTCCAGTATAGCCGGCTCGGTCTGTTACTTGTCAAAGCTACGTTAAACTTTTTGGGCTAAAACTTTTATAATGTCAAACAGCATATTGTATGAACGTGCATTTCATACAGTTTTATACTATTCTACAGCACATCTATTCATACTGAATGCGTGGGTTGGCAAGAATTAAAAAAATAATATAATGAAGCTAAATATTTCTCACACAAGTTAGTTCGCTTGAACAAGATTTGATGTGGTGCTCTTTCATATGGCAAGTTTTGCTTTAAATGTATGTCCCACGTATGTGGATCCCTCTCTCTCTCTCCACCTCCCGCCTCTCCTCCATCCTGCAGCCGATACACTGTTGCCTGTGAGCGGTAATCCCTGCCGCTCACGACTTACCCTGAGCCCGTATAATTCTGCTAAACCCCCAGCTGCCGCCCTGGCCACTCGCTGAACACGACAGACTGCGAACCGCTCTCCGTATTAATAATTCAGCCTCTCCGATTCTCCGACCGTTATCATCTCCGCACGCTTCGGGCCAACCGGCACTCCTTCCCGTTTATTCAAGACTCATTACTACACGTTTAACATACATCCATATACTAACATGCTTACAGATTAATATTATTTGACCGTTTTTTTAAGTCGTCAATTTGCGTGCCTCAGTCTGGAGCAGACACTCTGATTGATGCTCAGGATTGTTTTAGTCATTATAAGACAAAGTCGTGAGCGTTTTTTCCTTCACCTTATCTAAGCCTGGAGGAGGAGGTGGAGAGGAATCGAAGGGGATCCCACTTTTTTGATACAGGAGGAGTGGAGGGGGATAGAAGAAAGTGAGAGAGGGAGAGGGGGAGGGAGAGAGAGGGGGTGCTGTAGTCTTAAATTCTAAAAAAGAGCAACAGCTGAATTGAAGGCATATATACATACAGAACAACTTACTGTCAGTCTATTTCACTGAACCCTTTCCCTGATTTGACACTTTTTTCTGCGGTTGTTGTTGACGGATCGCAGACACCTTGCACGGATTCGCCCGAAACCCGCTGATCGGCGACGGACTCTGCTGACGGAGGGAGCAGACGGACAGTAATAGCGGATCTCCCGGAGTTCTCGAGCCGAGGCTACGCTGTATTGGAAAATCCTTCACGCTGGAAGTGAACAGGAAGATCCCGAATGAGGCAGAAATCGGGGGGCTTGGATAATCCGTCCGCATCCCTCGCACCGATGAGAAGAGTTACTTTTAAAAGAATGTTTGCCGGGCCACACGCCGTCTTGTTTTAGCGTTTCTTTTTCGCTTCCGGTATCGCAGAAGAAGCCGAGCCGCACTCTCTCGCTCGCTCTCTCACTCAGACTTTTTTTTTTGGAAGCTGAACTTTTTAAAGGAAAATGGGTCTTTGAGACTGTTTGGCAAAATTCCCTGCACCATAATGGTACGTGCTGTGTAAATCAATAATTTGCTCTTTTTATACCTTTGAAAGGCTGTAAACAAGTCATTTTCTGTTTAATAAGAAAGCAAAACACAAAGAGGAACGTTGCCGGGGCAGTGCCTTTTAATGCCAAGATCCTTTACAAGTTTTGCACTGAGTTTGACGTTTCCGAAGGAATATAGCGCCGTCGCAAACGGCCTCGACAATGTCGCTTTAGCACATGCTATACAGATTTACAGCATGCATGTTTTGTGCCGAAATGTATTGATTATTCCCGCGTGTGTGTTTGTGTATAGTGTATAGTTGCGCCTGCGTATATCTGTCGTCTTGTGCATAAAAACGTCAAATGCTATACTGTTTGAATTGTGCAGACGTAGCCTAGTATAGCTGAGTAAAAACGTTTAATTTAGGCGACTGTGCATTTTCCAGCAGTACTGTCAAAATCGCCCTCACTCCGTGTCGATCCCTGCCCCTCGGGAAAGCTCTTTTCTAAACAGGCAAAGTACTTTCTTGTTTCCAGTTGCTCGTGTCAAACCCCTTCTTTATAAACGGAGCACGAAGTAGCGCGTTACCCGCCATTCTTTGATTGTTATTTTTGTTCACATGTGCGCCATTGAATGTTTACACCCCGTAATCTAAAGGACCCCAGCGTCCGACACTGAAGCAGAGTTCATTTGACTCTATTAAAAAAATTATGCTTAAGCCAATAAACGCAAACTCCATAAACATCCCTGATTTCTCATCAGTATTAATAATGAGCATTTATAAAATTATTTAAATCAATTAACAGTTAAATTGTGCAGTTTAATTAAAAAAAACAGCAATGGTTAACGATGTTATGATTTAGAAATCCTGACAAGCGGTTAAAATTTGAAAATTCTTTTGCGAAACGTGGAAAAACCCCTCTGTTCATATGAGCTGCAGTGGTTGAGACGTGGCTTGTCTATCGCTTTGTCTACTTTAATCCTTAGCGCAATTTGGGAATTTTCTGGAGCAGTGCGCATTGCAGCCGGACACACCGCTCCAAAGTCCAACTGTCAGATGTGGCGGAGGTTTATGGAAGACCTGCAACTGCGCCCCCTCCTCACTCTAGCGCGATCACACACATTTCTACGTGCGACCACGACGTGTTTATCGCTATAAGAAGACTTTTAAAAACTTAATAGGAGCTGCGGGTGGCACTTGTTTCTCGGAGACGTAGCGGGCCTTTATGCTGTGAATTAGACGACTGCACTCTCTATTTTTAATAACCGAGTCGACCGCTTTTTTCTTTTAGAACCGCGAAGCTTGGCTGCCACTTGCATTGTCAATGACTGTTTTAATTATGTAGTCTATGACACTGGTGTAACATATCCAGAAGGCTAAGGGGAGGAACGCTCATAAAGTATTGCAGTGTTTTTATTCTCTACAATAACATTTGAAATAGAACATGAAGTAGTATATATACAATGCGCACAATTACTACTATAAGCACGTCGGTGATCATTACGATGACAGAAATAGAACAGGGATCATTCTCCTTAATTTCCCCCTGCTTGTTAATTGTCCGCTGATCTTAAGCAGAGCTTCGATTTCTTGTAAAAAATAAAAATAAAAAATACCAGAGCATCTTCATGAATTCGGCGTCTGAATTTCCAACATTACTCTGTCTGTTTTAAGAACTTTGTCCCTGCCAATTACTATCTGACGGTACCATCCTGGTCTATCATAGTCAATCTATCGCAGGCCAGCAGCTCCCGATATGTCAAGTGCTCAGTGATGGCGCCCCTGACCAGTGGCGTGATTTTCTTGTTGTTGTTTATGAAGGCATATGTATTTTGTATTTAGTAACGAAAAATTATTCGATTACATTTTTTTTCTGTCAGACATATTATTCTTGTCATATTGTCCTCTCTTAGCTGTTTGAGTTTTGTAGTGTCTAGCAGATTATATTTTTACCTGTGAACATCGTCACGTTTAGCTGAGGTGACGTGATGCCATATGAATGAAAATAGCACAGAAGGCTCTGCAGGCTTTTTCAGACTGAGGCCTGGGAGTTAAACAGTCGTTTTCTACCCCATAATTAAATCAAGTGTGCTGGTAATTAAGTAGGCCAATCTGATAATGGCCGGATCTGAGTGGCACCGCAAACTGTCTCAGTGGTCTCAGATTTTCCTCTGTGAAACCTGACTGTTCTTTTAGATCTCTGCATCCCAAAGCAAAATGCCCATTGGGCTACCTTGTCCCCCCCCCTTCCTTGGGAATTCTCTGATCACCATGCCAGTGTGGGCCTGATTTTATCATTTTTCCCCCCCTCCTTGCGCCCTTGTCCTAAGAATCCCCACTCGTTCGCTGACAGGAACTACAACTGTAGTTTGACCACTGCAAAGATGGTAAACGGATGTACCCAAACGTGATGCCAATAAGCTAAACAGAGATGAGGGATTTCTAGGTGCTGAATGTCCAAATCGCCAAGCCTGATGTCTTCTGTGGCAGAGCCAGTCACACCAGCCTTAGTGATGCAGCACTCCGTTTTACTTGGGCCGAACTCAGCCCTGAACTCTGTCACAGTGAGACCCCTGAGGGTCGAATTCACCCCCCATCAGAATGTGTTATAAACAAGAAATATGACAATTTGCTCCACCAGAGGCTTCGGTTTCCGTGTTCAGCACTATGAGTCATAGTAAAAAGATCAAGCAGGATAATCAGAGAGATTTTCCCTTATTCTGCTCAGCCTCCACATTAATGCAGTCATTCTCTAATTGGGGAAGTGTAATGCATTTTTCAGGGTAATAATATTACCCTTAATGACCTCCATCATTTTGTTCACTGGAAGGAGTTTTTAAGTGTCCTCAACAAACATGCTTGTGTCTTAGATACCAAGTACTTGTAGCTTAGGATTGCTAAACCTGAACAGCAACTTTTAAAAGAGTTTGTGCACACATTTCCTGCATTTGTATGATGATCCGCAGGAGATATTTAAAGGTTTTCACCAAGCATTGAACAGGGCTTTTTGCAAAACGAGTGCCTCCCCTGCATTAAAAGGAGAAATTTAACACAGGGTTACAGAGTTTGGAGGAGACCTCGCGAGCTGCATGCCGCGAGCAGAAAAGACAATGTCGGGAGCGGCAGCGCCGCTTAACCATTCTACCGCCGAAACGTTTTCGGGATCAGCGATAGCTAGACAAAACCCATATGGTGTCTTGGCAGCGCGGCCGCATCAAGGTGCCAGGTAGTGTCTCTTTGTGTGGTGCCTCGTCTCCCCGTCTACGGCTCTGCTTAACGCACTTTTCTGTGCCATTCGGGTTGGGGGGTGGCTGGGGAGGCCGTTTACGTTTTCTGGCTCGCCTTGCTACGGCCGAGAAGCGGCCAGGGGCGTCTGAGTGGGCATGTGACTATTCCTGCTTGATCTGAGAAACGCGAGGGCACACGCGCTCACATGCACACTTACACATGCTCACGCAGCCGTGTCAGGTACCTGTGGACTGGGATGAATTTTCCTGAAAAGAATTTTACGGCAAGAAATGCCGTAACACCAGAATGATTCATCTGCAACTCGTATTCGTTTTACTACAGAGGATCAGATGCCTGGTTTCCCCAAAACGCTGCCCTCTGTGTTATTTTAATGCCACCTTTTACGCGAAATGGGAGGACCGTTAAGCGTAATAACACTTAAAAGTCGTAAACAACACCTTAATATTCCCAGTACATACAGGACGCATTTATCTTTTCTCTTTAACTGCTGTGTTCGTTGCTCCTGATTTTCGCTCACCTCTGTGCTGGTGTGTGTCTCTGTGGTTTTTTTCCCACCATTTTCCTCCCCGTGGCGGCTCTGGCATGGATTCACACGCTGTTTCCCTTTCAAATACATACACGTTTTCACATTTCAACAAACAAGTCTCTCCTCAGCCGTTGATGTGGTTGCCATCGCAGGCAGGTTGGTTTATCTGCTGTCTGGCAGTGAATTCTCAGTCACCGGATCGCAACGATAAATAAAAACAGTGGCAAGGCTTTTTTTATTAGAGGTACGAAAATAAATACAATTAACCATGCTATTTGTATTGTAGCCAGAAAGGCTGGTCTTTGTAAATTCAAGGAAAACCTGAAGTGTGTGAGTGTGCCTGTTTCTGCGTATACATACTGCCTGTGCGTGTATGTAAAGGTGGGTGTGTGTCTGTACTTATACACTGAATGATTCAGTGCCATGTAACATGCACCAGAATCTTCCATTGGTTCGGACCATCTGAGAATCATTTGTTCTTCGGGGACTGGAGTGTGCGTAAACAGATTTCGGGGGGATTGCACCACTGAAATATGTCTCATAACCACAAAAACTGTGGAGAGCGCTGTGGCCGCATTACCCTGGATTTGGATTGTTTTAACAGATATATGCGGTGATTAATCTTTGCCAGCAGAATGGGAATTCATTCGGGCTAGATCGCATTTCAGCCGAATAAGTTTGTCCTTTTTAAAATCATTTGAGAAAGAAATACTTTGTTCGCTTTTAAAATAGTTTTATAGGCAGCTTGTAATTTATTTTTGTGTAAAGAAAAACCGCGGTGGTTCACATATTAAAACATATTCTTTTTACTCTAAAGAGGTCACAAACTCAATCCCCAGCTTTAAAATAATTGCTTCTCTTCCTTCTAAAATGTTAATTAAGCATAGCCTTGAGATGTTTGCTAAGGGCTCACCATATGGATTGGGCATATGTTCTATATATATAGAAAATGATCTGATATATAATTAATACTATGCCCTATAAAAGCATATACACCACATGACGGGAAATGGGGGTCATTTCAGAATGAGTTGCGGTCAGCGTGTGGTACTCATGTGAAAATGTGGAGCGACTCAAAGCGATCAGTGTGCACATTTTCGATGCTGTTTTTGTATTACAGTAGTAAGATGCGTTAAATTACGTAAACGCCAGGCTGTTTAAACTGCGTCGATAAGAACACCTGTAAATGTGCGATGCATTAGTGAATACAGTGATATATATATATATAGGACCACTCCTTGTCCAGTCCAATGGAAGGTTTTCTTTAATCTCAGCATTTTGCATCTTTTTCCTTCTCCTCGAGCAGAGGCACCCGCAGCGAGATCACCGGGGGGGCCCCATCCGCCCCGAAAAAAATCGGAGCAGGCACTGGTATCCAACGGGGATACAGGTGGCAGAGAACCACGTTAGTGACTCCGGGTGTCAGAAAAATTGATCCGCTCTATTATAGCGTTTCACAAGTTTTACCGCGTGTATTTATCTGTGTTCTGCGTTAAGAGAAGACTCTTGTCTGACCTAACTAAATTGTTTAATAAAGAGACGATATTCAGGCAGAGCCCTGCTGCAAAAACATTATTTATATGCACATAAAGATCATTAGAAAAACCCCAATGAAAGCCTCTGGTTAAAAAAAAGGAAAGGCAAAGCACAAACCCCTCATTGCCAACGATATGAATAGCTTGTGTTCTCACCACAACTCTGGGCAGTGCGGTTTGCCAGCGTCTGTGACTTATTACGGCCCTGCGTCTGTGCGCATGTGAGTGTGCGTGTCAGTGTGTGAGCCTGCGGTCGGCACAAGCACGTTACAATGTCAGTGTGTGCGTGCGCATGTGTTTTTGTGCACGTGCGTAATAATAATATCTGTGTGTGCGGTGGTGCGTGCAACTTTAAATTTCATTATGTCCCGTGAATGTTTTAAAGTGTGTATTAATATGCATTGAATTTTTAAATACATGCTTTAGGTGCCCTTTTTTTTACAGTATTTGCACAAGTTTGTGTGTATGTGTATTTGTGTAAATCAGCCCAGGCTACATCTGGTGAGGTAGGTATGTTTTGGGGTGAGTCTTGGTTTCCATGCCCGACGCGTATCCGGTGTGAAAACTTGTGAAATAGGATTTCACAGGATTTCGTTTTCCTTTTGGCTCAGCGGCCCCACTAAGTCCGGTCCAATCAACGGCAGACCTGGAATGATTTCTTATTCACTGCTCAAGGCCTTACTGGCCGGTTCCGTAGCATACAAATGAAGCACTTTGAATAGGGGCGACTCAAAAGAGTACCTTTCTGCACTGGCAACGGGACTCAACCTGGGTGACGGAGGATGCGTCGCTTATATATGATGTGTGCTCAGTTTAACAGCTTGCACGCAATTAGAGAATACACGTCAGAGCGATGCTCGGTACATCTTATGCTTCGCAATGCTGCTTTACACCACAAATTGTTTACTATTGTCCATTCACAATTTTAAATTTTACTGAGCCAGCTAGCGTTTTAAGCATTGGAAAGCAGCACCCTTTTTGTGCGCCCTGGTACATTCATAGGCTTAAAACATTTGCCTTAAGGATACTCGCTTCTCATAAATACAAACCACTTGCCAGGTTTTCTGTAGACGTTTGTATGTGTGTGTGTGCCCATTGTTTTGTTGTTTTGTTAAATATCTCAGATTTGACTGGCTTCTAATTAAAAAGATAGGCAGTTACGTTCCACCAACGTTTGGGTCTGTAGCACTGGGCGCGGGGCTTCCGGCCCCAGAAATGACCGCCGCTATTCTCGGGGAGGGGGGTGGGGTCGCCTCAGCCTCCTGTGATCTTTCTTCGGTGTTTAAACTGAAGGATTTGAGCTGCTTCTGTCAGTGACTGTTGTGTTGCATTTCAGGCAGCCGAAACTTTTCTGGTGAACGAAGATCCTTCCAGAGGTGCTGGGCTCCCAGAATGCTTTGTAGTGTCTGATTCGTACAGGGTATGCATAACCTCTTATTATTATCGTTACAGTCAATGTTTTTTTTTATTACATATGCATGCGGTTTCCTAGTAGCTCACTTCTGTTAATGAGCCTGGTTGTTGTGCAACGTCATGAGTGGCATTTAACTTGATTATACATTTGTCCATTCTTACAGATATTTACCGTCTTTACAGAATGTCTTAATCTCGTTTGTTCGTAGTTTGTGAGATTGCAGCTACGCACACTGCACAATGCGTGCAAAAGCTATGCACACCTTCATGTCTGTTAAACATCCTTGACAATATACAAACACACAGTGTTTTCCATGTAGCGTTCCATTATGAGCGTACGTTGAGCTTCCCATAAAAAAACTGCAAAGGTGAAGAGCGGGAGATTACAAAACATTACAAAACGTGCAAATTTATCTACTTTTGCAACCGCAAACTTAAAATTCCCCTGAGTATTCTGCAAAAAGAGGTATTTACCAGGAGCACAGTGATACAAAGGAGTGTATCCTATCTGCAGCCTCTAAGTCTGAGACGAATGGAACAGAGCTTTAAAATCTAGTTTTCCATTGTGGATCATAACTACGCACAGGGATTATAATTCAACATAATTAGCGGGAGTCACTGTACAACTGACCTGAAGTAGATGAATGACCAGTAACACATGTGAACGATCGTCTGATGCTTGGAAGGATTTTTGAACGTATAGATGGTGTGGGGAGTAATCTCTGAGGAGGCACACCAGAATCAGGCTCTGCCCCCACCCCTGCACCCCACGCTTCTCGTGCCAGGCAGGGAAGGTTTCGCGCTTAAATAACGTTGAGGTACGGCCTCATCGATCAGCGCAAAGAGGACCCCAGGGCCATAGGAAGGACCAGTGCCCTGACGTTAGTGGTGTGGAGGGGGGGGGGGGACTATGAGGTTTATCCACGGTAATGTGTCTGGCTTGTGTGAAGTATTTTGCCATCAGGACATTGGTGGAGTGGCGATCGTAACTTATTCCGGTTTTCGTTGTACAGGCAATGTCTAGGAAACAACTTTCTGCAACTGTTTGATCTCCAGCAGATTGGCCAAAACCAAAGCAATATTAACCGTTTCGCTGCGTATGTGTATCGCCCACAAATCCCTAAACCCTTCAAGTTAAATCAAGTGTGCTTATTCCCAAGCTGGCCAAAATCCCAGCCTTTGGTAGTAAGTCAGTCGCCACGCAGAGTATTAAAATAAATCCTAGAACTCTGGCTGCGACCATTAGGGATGTCTGTCCCATCTTCCATCGCTGGGAGATTTACTCCGACGAACCGCCCCAAAGTCTCGAGCTCCTGATGGTGGCATTGTGCAGAATTCAGAGAGGCCACTCACTCTTGCTGGGGGAAATGGCCGCATGTATTGTCAGGCCAGTGTTGGGCCTTGACCATTTTCAAACTGGAGCCACATTTTAGGGTGTGGTGACCAGACTGGTGTTATGCTATGACAGTCTCCCTCCTCCCCCAACACAGAACTTCTTACACACACACACACACACACACACACACACACACACAGACGTGCAGCAGATTCTCACTCGTACACAGACATGCACTGAAACACACTTGCATGCACACCATAAAGCACGCACCTACTTGGTGATGCACACGCATACACACATGCACGTACGCACACACACACAAACACACACACACACACACAAACACACACACACACACGCACGCACAGATCCCCCGGGTAGACTCAGTAATTGGCCACACCGTTTCGAGAGCTGCATGTTTCTCCTGCAGCGTCTTGGGTTGCAAATGCACAAGCAGGGGCTCAGGCCTCATAAATCCGCAGGACTCCAACGCCAGATCCAAAAAACTTGGCTCTGCGGCACCACGATGACTTCAGCCCCCCTCCCTGCCCTGAGCATGCTTTGAGACGCGCTCCCACCCCTAACCTCTCCCCCATCCCCATCTCTGTGCAAAATGCCCTAAGGACCCTAAGCGCGACACGCGCAACACACGCCACTGCCCCCCCCCATGGACCTGTGCCTTCCTGGGCCATACAGGAGCGAGGCTAAGCGGGCGAGTAATCGCAAGCACCTTCCTCGAACCCCAGCCGTCCGCCAGGTTTACCTCACGACTCCGTAACTCTCTATCGCTCCACTGGCTCCAGTTCCTCCCTCCTGCTTACCGAACGCGGTGGGAACACCTTGCAGGAGACTCCCCCCTCCCCCCTGGCGTTTCGGAGCGTGGGGCCCCATAGACGGCCCTCATCCCTCATCTGAGCGCCGATGTCGTCCAGCTGGCTCGAAACTGTAATTAAATAAGTTGGGATCCACAGAATCAGGGTTGTGACGACAGGGAGAGCTCACAGTCGCCCGCTGTAGCGCTCCGTGGAGAGGCACGAGGAGAAGGAAGTTGGACTATATCCCCTGTGTGTGGTGAAGCCAGAGCTCCAGAAGAAGGTTCATTAAACAGACGTGCCCTGCGTGATTTAGGAGCAGTTGCTGGGCCATCTTGCACTGTCAGTGGAGCCGTTCTTCACAGAGCACAGATGATGGAGTTAAAGGACACCGAGGTTTTAAGGACTTTAACACTGTGAAAGCCTTAACACCTCCTGATAAAAGGCACCCAACACACATTGTATAATGGGTATTTATTTACAGAGGAAGTGATGTTATGTGGAATATTTTTGAAAAAAAAAACTGGAATTATCACGTCAGCACGTTAAAACAATGGACGTAGTTATCTGCTGAAAATAACTTAATTTAAAACTTAGCAATTGAGATGCTAATATAGGCTTACAGGTCCCGAGGCACATACAGGCACAAAGAAATACAATAAGGTAATGTACAATAACAAGCTTTATTAATTAATGTATTAAAGCTTAGGGAAAAAAACTAGAGTCTCCTGTGAAACATTTGGCGTAAGAAATGAAGCGCGCATGACAGGATTTGGAAAGAGTCGGGCAGTTTAATGATGCTTTGAGATGGTTACTCTTCTTGTTTTGGTAGCTACTGTACTTGTAAGAAAGTTGACCGCTATATATGACGGGTCTCAAAGAGCGAGAGAGAGAGAGGGAGGGAGGGAGGGAGGGAGAGAGAGAGAGTGAGTGAGAGAGACCGAGGGCGAGAGAAAAACTTTTTTTCCTAA